>CM052440.1:40335870-40347270 GCA_028533085.1 Varecia variegata
AACATTATAAACACATGTATTTTTAAACATATTTAATACATTTCATCTTGCTGAATGTTAATATTTCTGTATAGATAACACTCTATAGACTGTAGGTATGGATATGCAAATAGGAAAGGCAAGGGCTATATGCTAATCTAACTAAATTGGGAAATTCTTAAAGTATAAAAAGAACAGTTCACAGAAATTTGGTCAAGCTACAAAAAATGGTCAAGAACAACAACAACAAAAATACCCTAAAACAATTGCAGCAGAGCAGAAAGGATTTTCTAGAGCTGTCCAGGAAGAAAGGAGACCCATTCAGAAAGCAGTGAAAATCTGATGAGTAATGGGCAGTCTACGGAGAGTGCAGAACCGCTGAGTCAGCATTGGGCAACTGCAGTAAGAGCACTTTTAATGTAAAGCTAAAGAGGTAGACTAGTTGGGAGCCAAGGAGGAAGGAATGAGTGAACCCTGGATCAAAGGGAGAAATAGAAGCCAGCAAATCCAGCAGGGAACCTTGAGGGACAGCTTTTGAATCAGAGTAAAGAATTAAAACTACAACAACCTAATTTGAGTAAAAACAACTTATGCATCTATACATTGACAAACTGCATTAGTATGTGTGCAAAGATGTTCCCACCTCTATTGCTATGCAGTCCTGCAGGGCATGTATTATATTTCAGAGATATTAACAGAAGGGGGGCGACACAAGACGAAAAAGAAGGAGAGGGAAATGCCTTGGGTTCAAGGCTATAATCTTTGGAGAAATCTTTCACTGCTTTTTTTTTTTCCTCAGCAACTCAAAAAGACACTAGGAAATTTCTTTGGAGATTGTCTAGGATCTGTACTATCCCTACACAAGAATATAGCTGGTGTAGTTATTTTCATATTCTGTCTTAGGCTAATATAACAATGCATATTACTTAACAATGATTGTAAAGATTTTTATCATTAATTTTAAGGGAGGATATAATAAAGTCATCAGAGATTATAGAGTAGGAAAGGATCTTAAAGGTCATATAGTTGTAGTCCTAAATGAAAATGTTTAGACAAAATTCTCATTCCTTTAAAAAAAAAAAAGTTGACATTTAGATGAACAGATTTCAACAGAGTGCCAAACTCTTTTGGCCCCTGGGCACAGAAGAAATAATAGCTTTGTGAAAGAGTTTTAGTAATAAAAAGTAACAAGAAAAATAAACATAATCCAAACCATTATAAATTTTCCTTACAAGGGGCATTCTCATATTTTATGACATTGGAGACTGCCTACTCCATTTCCTTTTTTAGAATTGGTAGCTTCAAGCCAATCTACAAAAGATTAACACTGAGACCAGGATTTAGAATAAATATGGAAGTATTCTTTTAAACTGCAATAGAAACTCACACATGTGGATTTGGGTAAGATTACATTTCCTTGGTATTTTTCTTCTTATTAAGCATAGCTTCATTTGTCTATCCTTAAGTAGAAGAGACCAATCTTATTTTTAAAAACTGCTACTTTTGGTCTTCTATTATTCTTCTTTTTATTGGAAATACAATATTAAGACCTCTGAAAAATAGGAAGATTACCAGACATGGTTTATTCCCACTTTAAATGCTGCGGCCACGTGTGACATGTGTTATGACAGAAGGGTCATAGCCTTAATTTAAGCCTGTCTTTTTTACTATTCAGCTGCTAAAGAAAGCACCTTTTCCAAAATTGTCTCCAAAGAGTCACATTTAATGGTAAAAGTAAAACATAATTTTACTTTTGAAAGTACTTTCTTTTCCTTAACAAGGTAAATCTTCATCAGGAATACTGAGTATTTTAGGGCAAGTTTGCACATGACATTCGAGTTCTCTCTTCACCAAGAGTCCCTAGATTTGTAATCTATTGTTCTTTAAAGAAAGGCTAGATAAACATCAATAACTACATACACAAATCGGAAAAGAAATGTTTAAAAAGAAATATTTAAACTTCATTGAAGAGAATGTATGTGGGACAACTATTTTAAAGATTATCTCCTAGGGGAATATCACCTCCTTAAATTGTGTGTGTGTGTGTGTGTGTGTGTGTGTGTATGTGTTCATCCCTAGATGATACCACAGTAACTATTAAAGTACCATCTATTGAGGTATTATTTTGAGAACATAAATGAAGAATTCCATAATGAGTCTCTTTACAAAATTTGGATTTAAGACCCTCTTGTCTCCTACAATAATTTTAAAATAGAACTGTAATATTCTGTGCAGATACTTTTGGGCTTAAATGGACCAGATACTATGTCTTTGCATTGTATGTCAGAAGACTAAGCCACGAATATAAAATGTTTTTCAAACAGCAGTAAGATATGAATTCTTGTTCTAGTTTTAACAGAAAATATATTTTATTTCATAGGAATGGTGCACATCAATAGCCAATAATTCTGAAGTCATATCATATCTAAATGATATATGACATTCATATTTGAAATATCTTAAATAAGATATGACATATCTTTGGAAGGTATGACATCAAAAATAGTTACATAAATTTCACCAGCCAGGCTTGAAAGCATGTCTCATTGTGGTAGTCACACTTCTGAAGATCTGAGTTACTCTGTAACCACCACCTACCACCCTATATTGTCCTAACCAAAGGTGCTAGCATTCATCAGAAATTGTTTACTTTTGGAAAAGATTAACATTCTTTGTCAAAGTAAAAAGGATGTAGAAAAACTGACTGATCTGATTTAGATAAGAATTATTGATTGTTTCAAATTACCCTCCCCTCTTTATTTTTGTGGAGTGAAGCAAAATACATACACAAAGATAGAGTAGGGTGTGTGTATGTGTATTCCTGAAAAGTTACTTTAAACAGGGGATAAGGTTAACCATTCTGAAGACAGTAGCTCCACACTTCTCCATGGATCAATGATATGGTCATTTTTGACCTCTTGCAGCATAGCTCCAATAATAAAAAATTCAAATTAGACTTGCCATTCATTCCAAAGCAAAACCGACTTTCAGATCATTATCAGAACAAAAGCCCAGTAAACAAACTTTTGGACCATGAAGCAAATAACTCCAAGGCAGCCAGGCAATTCTAGCATTCATTTTGGAAAAAGAAAAATGTTCCCATAGAAGTAAGCCTGTGTCAGCATCTTGGTTCTGTTACCTCCTTTGCCTCCTCACCTTAGAAGTAGTGTGATATACAAGGCGGTTCCTAGATGGCAGTAAAGACTAGAAGACCCCTTTCCCAACAATTGTTTTTAATGTAGTCATAGTCTATTCTGAAAAGATGCATTGAGTATCACCATGTGATGATATACAGTTTGAGAGATGTGTAAGGAAGAGGGGCAGAGGAAATGTGTTTCGGTTGTCTACCTTACAGGATCGGAACATGGGAATTAGTCCAGGTGCACATTTGAACCCCAATCACCCAGCAGAATCGCATTCTCCCAACCTGGTCACGCTTGTGGATTTCTGTCCAACAATGAGGATTTAGCTGATACACAAAGCATGGACATGAACACCTCCCTTTCAGCCTAGATTCACTGCACCATAAGGACAGCTTTTCAGATGACTGGCTAAGAGGTTAGAATGGTACCTTATCAGCTACTGCAATGAAGAAAGTGAAATCAGGAAATGAAAAGTGAATGGGCTACTACTTCACTGCAATTTCTGACATTATTCTATAGGTTATTATATTTTGTCACTATATATACTTGTTTTGAGGCATTAGAAGACTAAGGATTGTATTACATGACAGTTTTACATACCATTTCACAATAACCTGTATCAAGAGGGAGTTTTAAATAAATACTACCTACTGTGTTTTATTTCTAATACTTTGTTTACTAGTGATTCATAAGTTAGTCTTGCCTCCATAACTATGGGATATATTACTTAAGGAAAAAGACTAGTATTTATAATTCTTTTGTATTCATAAGGTACCTATCCCAGCACTGGATACCTTGTAGACCTATGGTTTCTTGATTACAATTTCTTTGTTTAAAATTTGAATAGTAGCTATCTCTATAATTATAATGTTATAAAACCTTTATATCACAGAAGCAAATTCTAATAGAATGATATTTAATTGTAAAAAACTAACAACAGGTCAGGCGCAGTGGCTCACGCCTGTAATCCTAGCACTCTGGGAGGCCGAGGCGGGAGGATCACTCGAGGTCAGGAGTTCGAGACCAGCCTGAGCAAGAGTGAGACCCCCGTCTCTACTAAAAATAGAAAGAAATGATTTGGACAGCCAAAAATATATATAGAAAAAAAATTAGCCAGGCATGGTAGCACACGCCTGTAGTCCCAGCTACTCCGGAGACTGAGGCAGAAGGATTGCTTAAGCCCAGGAGTTTGAGGTTGCTGTGAGCTAGGCTGACGCCACGGCACTCTAGCCAGGGCAAAAGAGCGAGACTCTGTCTCAAAAAAAAAAACAAAAAACCTAACAACAACTAATTTATGGATTACTTATTTTCCACAAAGCAAGTACCATTTTTATCTGCATTTTACAGACAAGAAAACTGAGGCTCAACAAGGTTGATTGAGTTTGCACAGATAGTAAGTGATGAAAGGAGGGCTCAAATACACTTTTGTCTGATTCTATGCTGTTAACCAGCACACCATGCTTTCTCCTATATTTACACACTTCTATTCTCCAACTTTAAGCTTTTCCAATTTTTTAAAAAAGGGGTGATGTGAGAATAGGAAAAGAGTGAAGTGACAGTCAGTTGGCCTTGATCTCTTACATTTATCTGCTCCCCATTGAAAGCTGGAATGTTTCATGTCTTTGTTATTGTCTGCACCTTCAAGGAAAATAGTCTGCTCAGTGATGTCAGAGTGCACCAAGAAAGAGAGGGTTGTTGATTTTCAGAAAGATCCAGGTCCCAGGAAATACCAATGATTTTCATCAGATTAAGGAGTCAGGCAGTCTACTGATATCCTTGTCAGAATCAAATGCAATTCCAAAGTTGCAAATAGAGCGGCCAGAAAATTTTAAAAAAGAATGTAACGTTGTGGCTGACAATATTTTGTCCTTTTCATTGCAGACTTGGATATTTTATTGAAAGATCTGGTTGGGCAACAGTAGCCTCAGAAGAATTGTGAGAGACGGGGTTAGTCTGTGGAGGGTGCTTTTAGAATTACCTGGCTCCCCACTTGCTGGTTGGGCAGTGTCTTCCTGCTGCCTGTCTAGGGACCCTCCCATCCCTTCATTGTAAGTCCATCTTCTGAACAACGCTGTGTCTGGTTTCCACTGTCTCCCTAGTCTCCTGGCAATTTTTACCTGCTGAGCTGGTTATTTGTTGGTTAGAATGCAAAAAATCAACCTCTGATTATGTCATGACTAATACTAATAAGTTAATGTGTGAAATACCCTAGTATGTTTTCATGTGGATTTCATGGACCCGATGTCTTAACCCAGAGATTCTCGTTCTAGGAGGGAGAAGTGTAATCTCTGCAATAGAACAAACACCACCACTACAGTGGTCTAACAGCCTGGAGGATTAAATTCAGAGTCAGGAAAAAGATTATTGCTCCGAAAAGAGCACTGTTTGGTGCTTATGTCAAATGACTGGGATCATTAAACGGATCAGGTGGAAAACCATAATAACACTTAAATCTTCTGGCCCCGATTTGTAGTTTAGTTAACAGTTTTACCACTTTAAAGACTATATGCTATAGTGACTCTTCTGAAAAGTTTCTTTTTTTCCCTTTTGTGTCTCAATAAATCTAGAGCTATAGTATAATCATGAGCAAGAAATTCTTATTCTTGGTTTAGTAGATAAAGCTTAATAAATTATATTTTTATGAGCAACCACTGGAGCAGTAAAAATTGCTAGTCTTCCATTTCAACTGAAAGCCTTTCTTTGAACAAGTTGTTAGAACATGTTCAGAGATGCCTGTCATGAGAACATATAATAGGATAAATTGACTGTGGGAGAAGGAGGCAGGGATTAGTCACTACAAATTGGCAGCGTACAGACAAGGTAAATGGCTGCACCCCAGGCTGACGGCCATAAGATGAACCAGCACGCTGCCTTGGTTAGGTGGGCATTTACTTCTTATTGAATTCATGAATTTTCCACAAACTTTGATAACAAAGCTGCAAAAGCAAAGAAAGAAGTTTCATATACAAGTTAAACAAGAGATTTGAACGGTTTCTCTCTTTGTGCTATATTCTTTTAGGATTATTAGTTTCCCAATAGAGAAAACAATGGATAACTTAATTGGATGAAATATGAAACTATAGACAAGTGAATACTGAACACATCGAGCATCCAATGCTTACTTAATGAGCACACTCTTGTTATACAACTGCTTGATTATCTCAAAAATACCTGGCCTAGGGTCAATTCTTACTAGACAACCATTCTGATTTTTTAAGTATCCGGTGATAATCAGGGTAACCAATCTGCTACCTACGATGCTACATGATTTACTTGGTGCTTGAGATAAGAATTATACTAACAAATGTATTCTTTCTATTCTGAAGATAGCAATAGAGGCTCTGAGGCAAGAAAGTCACACATCTTAGAAGAGAAAAGGCAAGAAAAGCACACTACAAAGGAGCAGAAGAATTTTGATAAAATAAGAAGAATTCAGACAAAAACTGGCTTAATATGTCTCCCACCATATCCCATGCCTCCCAGGGCTACTATGGATATGACTGCATAGTAGGATACTGAATTGGAAGTGACGTTAGCTACCTAAGGAAAGAGTCAGTCTGAGGCTGCAGGAGTTTGGAAGCAGCAATGAATATTCAGTAATGGTAGTAGAAGTAGATAAATGCAGAAGTGGCTATTCTCAAAATCCCAATCCATTCAGTGTTTGCAAAAACTGAGTAAGGTCAAATCCCCCCAGGGATTATTGATATGTATAGTTAGAAGAGGACATGGTCAGAGAGGACATAGAAGATTAAATAAAGACAAAATGCATGATGATTTTTTCTGTTACGGTCCTTCTGTTTTTTCTGATCTTAGCCTTGTTTAATCTAACAGAATGGGCTCCTAAGTCTTGCTGGTGGCATCAGCCAGTACCCAATTCACTGCCCATTATTTGCAGAAAGCATGATGATTTTCTCCATAATGCATGGAAGCCCAATATAGAACACTTGAAGTATTTTCCATTGCCCCTAACATGTTAGTGCAATTATAACTTTCTTGTTAAAAGTTTGTTTCAAAATATACAGATCTATCTTGATATTTCTGGTATTTTCTATTATGTCCCTAATATTTTTCCAAAATTACCAGGAAAGAATAGATTCTAAAATCCAGTGGTTCATCTCTCAGACCTTATTATTCTGTCCTCACAATGTGCATCACAATGAAAATGACTGACTAAGGACTTTGAATACAAGCAAATATAGCAGCTCTATGTAAATATGCCTGTGGAATCAGGAGAAAGAAAGAAAAGGCTCTGAGGAATTGTTTATGCTTTCTTTCATCCGAAGTGCCATTTTCTCTGTACATCAGATAACATATTGATTTTAGTGTACTTCAATTCTCAATTTTCCATAAGCCATAAAATCTTTAATGACTTCTCCAAAGCTCAAGTGAGAAACAATCAATTAATTTTCCCAGTAGTTCAACTCTGTCAAAATTAAAGTGATATTTTAATGAATTTTTCAGACATTCATGCTCTATAAAGCAGCAGTTTAATGCCAAAAACTCTTTCTTTGACCATTGCAAGAAAAGTTTAAATATATACCAATTAAACAGAAAGTTCAAATGTTTTAACCTCTATAATAGACATGAAAATGCAAGTCACTTTAGATGGCATTTTTCTAGAGTTTAACCTAATGCTGAGTCCACAGCAGCTCTGAACAGAACTGTTGCAGCATCATTCATAATATAACAGTCAAATGCATCAGCTACTGCCCATGTGACACCATTCCTCTGTGTTGTGATTTGAGGAATAACAACGACAGCAACAGAATGGCTGTCCTATTTCCTCCCACAGATCTGATATCTTAAAATTCCCACTGCTAAAACCACCTCTTTGAAATAAGGCATTTTTTAAAACGTCATACTAAATTCCCAGAAGGGACAAGGGGATAGGAAACTAACATGCTTTCGTTTGCGCAATAGTGACCAATAGTACATTAACATGCATTAATTTATCAGATTAGTTAACTATCACTTAGAAAGTAGAGATTACAGTTGGGACAGATGCAGTTTGGGGATGGTGGAGAGGAGGTGGGAAGGTCTGTATCTTGAAGTGACAATGTGGGAGGACCCAGGGAGAAAGAGAAGAACTAGCAGTGATGGAAAAGAGGTGTCGAGAAGGGTCAGAATTTGAAAAGGCTAAGGGCAGATTCAAAGTAAAGTTTATTTCAAGCTGTTTCAAATACGACTAAGAAGAATTAAACACCAGAATATTAACTGGGATTGTGAAATGAGTTAAAAATAGGACTAAATTAGCCAGGCATGGTGGCTCATGCTAGTATTCCTAGCTCTTTGGGAGGCCAAGGTGGGAGTATCGCTTGAGGCCAGGCGTTAGAGACCAGCGTGAGCAAGAGTGAGACACCGTCTCTACAAAAAATAGAAAAAAATTAGCCAGGTGTTGTGGCCCATGTGTGTAGTCCCAGCTGCTTGGGAGGCAGAAGCAGCTACGTGAGCCCAGGACTTTGAGGTTGCAGTGAGCTTTGAGGCACCATTGTACTCTAGCCTGGGTGACAGAGCAAGACCCTGTTCTCAAAAACAACAACAACAACAATAACAACAACAACAAAACAACAAAATAAAACTAAACTAAATTACAGGCAGATAGGATAGCCTAAGTTACATCAGTAGAATATGGACTGCACTTTGCTGAAGTAATTCAGTGATGTTTGCTTGATAAAATCCACTTTGGGGCATAAAAGAATACATTGTGACTTTGACAAAATGCCTTCATGGCATTTCATTTGGGGCCTATTTAGGCATTTTTGTTCTGTTTTTATTTTGTCTTGTTGATTTTCTGCTTTGTTTTTTCACTTGGGTTATAGCACAAAATTTACTTAATGACATAGTGAATTTAGGGGAGTTGTATTAAGGTTTCTTTAACTTGCTTATAAGTTTCCCTTCTTACAAGACTGGATTCATTACAGTTCCTTCATGAGGAGGAGGTACTTTCTCTGACAATCATTAGACTAATTTGCAATTCGGCCTGTTTCTTGTTAGATTTCAAGGTGGCTGTAGACAGTCACATTTCTTGGTGCTCGTCTAGTCTACAGTTCCTTATCATTTTGAATAAATTCCTTTGTCTACCTGTTAATCATTTATAGGCATTTCCAAAGTATAAGTCTTTTCTACTGTCCCATAGGGTTGACTGCAACGTGCAGTGCTAAGGGAACTTCTGAGTCAAGCTCTGGGACTTGTCACTTCCAGAAAGCAGTTGGTATTCCTGCTTGGAAGCTGACCTGCCTCCTGGTGGAGGAGGAGCTGACTATTAACATTCTGAGCTGAGTGCAGTTATTTCTTCCCCTGCCTTCACTCCCAGCCACACCTAAAGCTCAGGCAACTGTGTGAGTGGGCAAATGGAGGGGCTGATTATCACTCAGGACGTAAATAAAAATCAGGAGGCAACCCAGTCACCAAGCGCAAGGAAGAAAATCATATCATAAATCTCCTAAGTTATTTTCCATTTACATCACCAGTAGCAAATATCACTTGTAGTGCTTAAATAATGTAAATACAAACGAAGAGTGACTCTATTCATGGATCTTAATGAAACATCGGTATATAAGAAGTATGGAATAAAAAGGCTCATTGAACAGATTTTTAAAAGTCAAAGATAATATAAACAAATGCTTCTACATGCATAATACATATGTGTCAGGCACTTTGTGTTCATTGCTGAGACTGAAGTTTGCAGGCTGTAAAAATAAATAAGCTTACAAATCCCTAAAGGGCATTTAAAAAAAAATCTTTTGGTACATGAGACAAACTGATCTGAGGTTGATGTTCCTGTGGATTTCAATGGATTGACTGGTCTGGGCCCCACAGCTAGTATAGAGATGAATGGTGCTTAGTGATAAGTTAAAGGGGAAATAGATTTGTCTTTACAAAATGCTTTGTTCATACTCTTTGCTGAGACTCCCTGCAATTATAATGTAATCTGTTTGTTTTATTCCAGATGCTCACTCACTGTTACTTTGAAATAGGTAAGTGAACATTATTGTGTAGTTCTGTATTACACATGAGGATAGGAAAATTCTAGAAAACCACATCATTTGTAAATGGCTATGTTGGCAGAAGCAAGAATGAAACTCAAATTTCTCTACTTCAATTTCTTAGCCTATTTACTGCAGAATTGCTGTAATTAGATTCTAGAGTAGTCTGAAAAAATTTCATCTTCATTTGTTTTCACTTGTTTTTTAAAAACAGTATTTACTAAAACTTTCCATTAAAATGTAATACTGCTTTTTTTTAGAAAAATTGGAAAATATAAAAATGTATACAAAGAGAATAAAACTCACAGATAATGTTAATAGTGAGAGAGAACGTATTTTGATGTGTCTCTTCCCCTCTAAAAAAGTTTGATTCATACTATACATGCATATTGCTTTTCATTAATCTTGGAGGTCATCTATATTAACACCCACCATTATTTTATGCAGTATTAAGAAAGATAGGAAGAAAAAAATTCTGCCAATGCTGTGACACAATGCTTAACCATTAAGAATTACTATTTTACATTTGTTGAAAGAAATCCTTTAGACACAGGTTTTATCAAATATCTTGACTTCTATAATAAAAAAGAATTGAAATTAACTGGTTAGGTGTTACTAAACTTTTTCACATTCAAACTTCAACTCTTATGATTCACTCTATGACTGAGACTTTTCAATATTTGTAGTTTTCTACATAATACCTTCTGCCTCGCCTAGGGTTTTGGTAATATAGCATTTCTTGAAAGACTGTTCTGCTATTTTCTCTAGAACGTGCCTTCAAGCTGATGTCCTTCCATCTACAAGTCTTAATATGCATGCATATGCAATAAAACTACAAGAACCTTTCTGTTTAGCTATGTAAAAATATTAACAACTCTCTTAGAATCTATGAAATATGGTATATGTAACCCTTCTTTTTGCTGAATTTTATACTGTAAGAATTTACTGTCTTTTAAATTCATGATGTTTAGGGGCTTTACAAGAGTCAATATAATTTATGTAAGCAATCCTCCATTACCATGTTATGGTCTGAGACGCGAGAAATGACCACCTAAAGATCGAATTGAGCCAAATCAGGAGTCTTTATTAGCTGGCCAGCGAGTACTCTCTGCACTGCCCAAAGGCGGCACAGAGTGCAGCAGTGAGCCTTTGAAACAAAGTTTTTATATTGTAAGTTTGTGGGTGGACAATTACTAAGACAGAGCAAGCACGTGTACAAAAAGCCTTGAGTAAGCATAATATCATTTTCTTATCTTTGGCGTAACAGGATCTGGGCAGTTTGGGCTCTGGGC
>CM052440.1:40356947-40393877 GCA_028533085.1 Varecia variegata
AGCTCATTGCAACCTCAAACTCCTAGCGATCTTCGTGCCTCAAACTCCTCAAACTCCTAGCAATCCTCCTGCCTCAGCCTCCTGAGTAGCTGGGACTACAGGCATGCACCACCATGCCCGGCTAATTTTTTCTATTTTTGGTAGAGATGAGTTCTTGCTCTTGCTTAGGCTGGTCTTGAACTCCTGAGCTCAAGCAAGCATCCTGCTTTGGCCTCCCAGAGTGCTAGGATTATAGGCAAGAGCCACTGCGCCTGGCCAACTTCTGAGGCTGGTATATAAAAGTCAATGCAGCTTCTCCCTTGTAGCTGGAATGCTTGTGCCTGGAATCCTGAGCCACCACGAGGCTCTGCTACTTCCAACTACCCTGAGGCTGCCATGCTGTGAGGAAGCCAATTCCTTCCTGTAGGAGGCCATGTGTAGCTGCTCTGGTTGGCAGTCCTGGTCTCAGCCCAGGCACCAGACGTGTAAATAAATGAGCCTTCAGATAGTTTCAAGCCCCAGTTGTTGAGTGACCCCAGGCTTTGGGTCATCATAGCTGTGGCCCCAGACATCACAGAGTAGATACAAGACATTTTCGTTATGTGCTATCTGAATTCATGACGTACAGAATCTGTATGCATAATTAAATGGTTCTCAAAAGGAAGCTATGTTTTGGGGTAATTTGTTACACAGCAAGAATAACTGGAGTAGATGCTGTCTGTATGCCTCCTTTTTGGATCCCTTATCTCCCGTTCCACTGCACTGTCTGGAACTCATTGTCTGTTACCAGCAAAATCCTTTATATCCTCAGCCTCTTCCATTAACTTCCCCTTCGCCTTCTTGCTCTAACTGAAACTTGGCTCTCCCTTAGAGAGGGAATTCTTGATGACTTCAGTATTCACATAATTTGTCCTTCCAGTTCCTTGGTTTCTCAGTTCTGCGCCCTCCTCTCTTTCCATTGTTGTATCTGCCACTGTACCTAGGCTCCTAATGCCTATGGCCACACTCCAGACTGGCTGTTCTCAAAGTGTGATCCAGTGGCTTCTGCAGTCCCTGAGATGCTTTCAGAAGGTCTGTGAGGTCCCACTGGGACCTGAAATCCATTGACCCTACCCGCTTTATCTGATCCCACACCTCTCTCATGTCCCCCTCTCCCTCCTTCCCAACTTAAATTCCTTCATATATCATGTAATCAGTCCCTTAGTTATACCCTTAATTTCCTCATCTCTCTTATTAGTAAGGCTCAACTGGAAAACCTGGTTAAACCCAACTCTCTACCACTCTATCTAGCTTATGCCTGTGCAGTTTAAGGCATTTGGAGAAAAACACTCAGCCAAGCTGACTGTTTACACTTTAATTTCATGATCACTAATCCCAGATGGGCCTTTAGTGCTGCCAGGTGATCAAGCTACATTACCTTGGTCAATTCATTCATGCCTCTGCTGTCCCGGATGACTGACACCTCCTACTCTCTCCTCTTTCCTGGAATTTCCAATGCCGCCTACTTCCATTCTCACCCTCAGTTGAAGACTTTGCTACTTATTTCACTTAGAAAGTAGAAACAATTAGAAGAGAACTTCTGCCTGCAACTGTGCCCATGTACTCTGCCTTCACTCTTGTTACTAGGGCTGAACTGAATGCGCTTCTCCTGCCAACGCTCTACTAGTGCACCACATCCCATTCCCTCTCGCCCACCCCAGGAGGGGCTCCGGCACATTCTCCCCTCTCTGCAGCATCATCAGTTTCTCCTTCCCTGCTGCATTATTCCCATCAGCATACAAACATGTTATTTCACTTACTTTAAAAAACAGCCCTCTCTGATCTACACTCCTTCCACTTACCACTCCCCTTTTCTGCTTCCCTTAATGGCAAAATTCAGCCGGGCGCAGTGGCTCTCGCCTGTAATCCTAGCATTCTGGAAGGCTGATGCGGGAGGATCACTTGAGCTCAGGAGTTTGAGACCAGCTTGAGCAAGAACGAGACCCTGTCTCTACAAAAAAACAGAAAAATTAGCCAGGCATGGTGGCGCACACCTCTAGTCCCAGCTACTCAGGAGGCTGAGGCAGGAGGATCACTTGAACCCAGGAGTTTGAGGTTGCAGTGAGCTATGATGATGCCACTGCACTCTAGCCCAGGTGACAAAGCAAGACTGTGTCTCCAAAAAAAAAAAAAAAAAACAAACAAACAAAAACCAAAAGAAGAACCCAGCAAAATTCCATGAGAGATTTCTTTATATTGACTCTATAATAGGTTGTGTTCTCTCTCAAACCTAGCCCAATCAGGTTTTTGTGCCCCATTCTATCTTCTACCAAGAAAACCAAGCACCTCTACATTGGTAAAGCTAGTAGCCAAATCTCAATCACGTATCACTTGACTAGTACATGGCATTTGAGATGATTTTTATCCTCCTGGAAATATTTTATTCAGTTGACCTCTAGGCTATTACGTTGTCCTCCTTTGCTGGCCACTCTTCCTTAGTCTCTTTTGGTGTTTTTTCCTCATGTCTCTGATGTCCAAATATTGGAGTACTCCGGGGTTTGGTCCTTATACCTCTTCTTCTTTATGCTCATCCAGTCTCATCAAAATGCTGATGTCTCCCAAATTTATATCTCCAGCCTTGTTTTTCCCCTGCACTCTGGGCTTCCCTATTCAGCATCTCCATTAGTGTCTAGGAGGCAGGCAGGCATCTCATACCTAACACGTCCAAAGTCAAGCTCTTGATTTTCTCCTTCAAACTCACTCCTCTCTAGTGTTTCCCATCTTTGTAAATGGCAAATCCATCTTTCCAGGTTTGATGCCAAAGCCCTTGGTATCTTTCTTGATTTCTCCATTTCTTTTGCATTCCACATTGTTAGCAAATCCTACTGACTCTGCCTAGAGTCAATACATCTAGAGTCTAGTCATTGTCACCCACCTCCATACTTCCAACTCAGTTCAAGCCACCATTATCTATATTTACCTGGATCATTGCATTTTCTTCCTAACTGATTTTTCTGTTTGTCCGCTTGTCCTCTGTTCCTACAATTATTTCTGCAGAATGGCCACAGTGGTCCTTTTAAAATATGTCAGGTCTGCTCAAAACACTTTAGTGGTTCCCCATCTCACCCAGAATAAAAGCCAAAGTATAAGCAGGCTCCCTGGTAACCCACTTGTCCTTATCTTTGCCCTCCTCTCCTCCCATCTTAGTGGCCTTAGAAACACCCAACTTGCTCCTGCCTCCTTTGCATGTGCTCTTCCCTTTGCCTGTATGACTTGCGCTCTCACCTGTTTCAAGTCTCTGCATAAATGTCACTTTCTTAGTGAGGGTTTCCATTACTACCTTATTTGAAATTGCAGACATCTCACATTCCTTCTTTCCTTCCCTGCTTCAGTGTTTTTTTTATAGCACCACATGACATACTATTTATTTTACTCATTTATTTGCATATTGTGTATGCCTACTGTTTATTGTTAATGGAAGCTCCATGAGGGTAGGGATTTATATCTGTTTTGTTACTGCTATGTCCTCAGCACATAGAAGAGCACTTGGCTCATAGTAGGTGCTCAGTAAATATCTGGTGACTAAATTAAGGATCTCAGGTTGTCTTACTAAGAGAGCAAGAGAAATGATTTGCAGATGATGGAGTAGTTATGTTCACATTTAGGCTTTCCATTGCTTTCAGGGTTTATGTTTGAGCTCTAAGCACCTTATTCCAGGGCAAGAAGAACCAGGAACAATTTTGGTTCTGTATCATACCTGGTCTCCCCTCTGGGGATGAAGAAGGATTGGGGACCTAAATAAACCCCACCCCTCCCCTTAAGTAGAGGGCCAGGTGAGGAGAGAGTTCCTATGTCACCACTGGTAGTCTATAGACTAGCTCTTGAAAACTGCTTTTCTAATGCCTAAAGCTACAAATACTTTCTACTAAAATATACATCTATTTCTGATATATTTGATGCTTTAAAACAGAAAAACAGTAAAGAAATGTTTTATAGTGAAAATCTTTTTCTTGATTTTTATTCTGAAATATTGTTGTGTTAGCAACTGTGTCGTGTCTTCTTAATTGTGCTCACATTGCCTACCATGATGCAAGACATGGCGTAGACGTTTAATAACTGTTAATTGAATGAGTAAATGACATAAAATGAGTTGATGTTATGAAAAATAATGGCAGGAAAGAAATAGGTCTATCTTCTTCCCTAGAAGAAGGGAAAGGCTATATAAAAGTCAAGGATAGAGTATATTACCCTCTGGAACCAGGACATGCCACTGGATTATATTAATATTTTGCAATTGGTTTAGGTGAAAAAAAAATTTGTTTTTATTATGGTGTTTGAAAAAATTGTGCCAAAGACAAGGTGGTTTTTTTAAGCAAATCTGAATAGGTTACATATTTTCTTATCTTTACATTTTTTTTTTTTCATTCTTGATTCTTAGAAAAGAACCAAAGGCCATATCTTTCTAATAGCCTCCTTTTGGCTCTAGATATGTCCAGTTGGTCTTACTGGTGCATAATAATGTGCCGATGTAATGAAAATTAGTATATTTTGCCCTTTTTTAACCTTAATTTCACTATAATGGAGTGAAATAAAAAAACATTTAATTGAATAATCTATTGTGCCCTTTTTTAAAATACCAAAGTACTTAATTTTTTTTGCTTGTTACTGAAATCAAAGGATAGTATACTTATATGACCAACCTATCAGGAAATTTTTCTTTTAGGAAAACATTTATAATGTTATCATATAACATTGTCACTTTGTTTGAAGGCCATATATCATATGTACATGCACTCTTAACTACATCATTTTTTCTTGTAGGTACAGTTGATTGCATGGTGGATAATCTCAAATTTCAGCATAATGATGAATCATACTTAGATTAAGGCAATTGGTTTGATGCAACAGTTTTTTTCCCCTTGAAGCACATCTTTAACAACTAATATCCCAGTCTCCTTGTACATGTAAACTGTCACTTGCTTGTGTGCCAGTGGTTCTTTACCCTCACAAGATCCCTACCCTATTTCTTCTCAATTCCCAACCTTACTTCTTTCTAAATTTTCAAGATATCTGTTTATCTGTTTGGTTTCCTTCCTCATCCCCCAACATTGGCATATCAGAACAACAATTCTATTACTCCACTGCATTTTTTTGTAAGGCTTCACACAGCCATTCTCAGGCATTTAGTAAACGCTTGTTGATTGATTGCTCTGAGACCCTACTCCCCCTGCAGACTGTTTAACTTAAGGAAGACTCCAGAATGAATCCAAGGCCCCTCGTGGATTCCTTATCATACAGCTAGTCAATTAGATTTGGAACGTATGCAGTGGATGAGGAATGAATATTCACGGATCAAAATTTTCTTTTCTATTATGGAGAAACAACCTAGGAAACTTGATTTTAGGATAATTAGAGATTTGGGCTTTTAGAATCTGAATTGGATTTGAATACTAATTCCTACACTAACTGGCTCTGTAGACTTGTACTGTTTGACTTCTCAATTTCTTCTTTTATGAAAGAACCATAATAATACCTGGTCTTCAAGGTTGTAGTAAAGATTTTAGGAGTATCTGCAAAAGTAACCTGCCAATGGTGGGCCCTCAGAAATGGTAGGTAAATACAGAATAGTGAAATTTAGATAAGAATTTAGACAAGGTCATATACAAGATGAGGTCCAGGTTTTCATGTTATTGTGGGTGATGCAATTACCTGAGGATTGTTTTAGAAGGTATGTTCCAGGGTGTTTGGAGATCCTTGTATCTGGTGAAGATTAAGGGGGGATGTTTGCAATTTTCTCCTGCTAAAATAAATAATTGGTCACATAATAATTATTTGTTAGCAATATTTGAAAAAATGGTTATGAACATAATCTAGAAACTTATCTAGGTAAATTTGTGTCAGACTTAAGGCCCCCAGACTTGTTATAGAATTATACATAACCTGGATAAAAGGATTGATTGTAAAGCTGCTTGCCTCCATTGGGTTCAGGCTGACATTAAGCTCTTGAATCATGAGTTTCCAGTTCTCTTCCTGTCAGTGACTTCATTTGAAGAATAGCTTTGTGCAATGTAAAGCTTTCAATATATGTTAAACCAAGACAATAAAGATGCTAACAAAACTATTATCTTTCAGTGCAGAGAACCTACAAAAATGTGATGATTTGGATTTTGTTTCAACGATTCAATTAGTGGCTTACGAATAAAAACAAAACAAAAAACAGCAAAGCTGCTCTCTGATATGAGGTTCTGGCAATGCTAACCTAGGATCTCTGAAGGAATCCTAGAGGGGATTCTTTTTGCAGTTTAGATATCATCTGTCACTGGAACCTTGCATTATTCACAGCCATTAGGGCTTCCTGGCTTTTCACTCCACTGACCACTAGGTCTGCCCTTTGACCTCACTGTGTTACTGTCTAGCCCAGTTCACCCGAGTCTCTCAGCACAAAGCACATAGGGAACCCCTGCCTGGGAGAACTTGATTTGTTACTGAAGTCAGTGCTGATGGCTCCTTCCACTTGCTACTCAGTCCTAATCCCAGTAGGATTAAGGAATCTGCTGCCAGGGTACCAGTCTATATAAACATCACTGAAATAAATCAGGAATGTGGTGCTAGTTAATTAAAGTCCTCACATATAACTCTAGTGGACCCTGCAGTGGACAGATCTTCAAGTGGAAATTGTTAAAAATCCCTCTGCAGAGTGCATTGGCTCTGCCCCTAGTAAATGAATGTTGAGTAAGTAGCCTATCCAGGAAGCAAGTGATTAGCATCCATGGGGATGACACATGCTGTGGTCCAGCTCAGCTCTTAGTGATTGGGATTGAGGTTGCTGCCAAGTCCCTCTGTTCCATCCTCAGGCTCTGCCTGTGCCCCTGCTTCCTGTTCCGGTTCTTGGTGCCTGGTGCATGATTTTCCAGGAGGCTGACATTTACCTCTTGCCCATACCACCATATAGCCTAAGTCCTGCCAATGGCCTTGAATGTCTCTTGCTGGTCTGTGTCTCCTCCAGTCACTGGTCTTTTCCTATGTGCCAAGTGCATGCTTTGTCCAGTATATGATTGGATCCCAGAATGCTAATTTTTGCTTTTTACTAGAACCCAACATTTCCCTAGTTCCCTCTTATCTGTCTAGGCACCCAGACAAACTCTGACCATAGCTCCTGTGAAAACTGGTACCTGCAGAATTTTTCAGAGTATTTGTTTATGTGAAAGTTCATTGTGCCTCTGGTGTGTGGGAGAGTTGGGGAGATGGGGTAAAGCAGTGGGCAGTGGGTGCCCAATTTATTTGCATGGGACTCCTTTGCCATTGGAGCATCTTGTTGGGTAATATAGTTCAGAACACACTTGGAGAAATGCTGCCAACTGTAGTAATAACAATATTTGGGGCTTGAAAAAAATCTTAAGAGCAGTTCTTATTCCCTCAACAACAGAAGAACATCAGTGCTTTAGAATGTTTGATTTTGAACTTTCTGGATGTTTTCTCTGTGATTTCGTAGTGTGACACTAATTAAAATCTTTCCTCCTAATTCTGATGTGTGGATATTGAATTTGCTCTTCCTCATAGCTCTTTTCTCTCCAGCTGAGCAAATTAAGCATTTATCGAGGACCTACTACATATCATGTGCTGTTCTAGTTGCTGGGAACACAAATATGAGTACGCTAGGCCTGCCCTTAAAAAACGAATTGTAGTATAAAATGAACATTTTATAAAGCTTGTTCTATCTCAAGCCAATTGTTTTGTTTTTCTTCATTTCAGGCCTAAAACTTCTTTAACAGGGCTTTGTTCTCTTTCTGCTCCAGATAATAAAGGATCTCCTCCAAGTAGAAAAGGAATTTCTGAGCATAAAAATTATAAAAAATAGAAAATAGACTAATTTGCATGAAAATTTAATATTTCTATAATCAAAACCTAGCATAAAAGGCAAATAGTAAACTAGGAAGAACATTTGCAACATAAAAGACAAAAGTTTAATATCCTTAATAAAATAAGCACATAGTAGCTTTTAATAAACCTTTGTTGAATGAATGAATGAATACATGAATACATGAATTCAAAGAAATAAGAAAAAAAAAATCACCCCCTGTAAAAAAAAAAATAAAAATAATGTGGATATTAGGCATAGGTCAAGTCACCAAAAACAAACAAACAATCAAAATACCAAAAAAACCTCAAAAGACAAAATAGAAAGAAAGAAATACAAATGCACAGAAAAGCAAAGCCAATTAAAAACCCTTTCCACCTATTATTTATTAATTTGATAAATACTTATGGAACACCTATTGTCACCATACTGTTAATTGCTTTGTAAGTTATGTTATTTCACTTAATCTAAACAACAATCCATCTGAGATAGGTCTTATTATCTTCACTTTACCAAAGGGCTTAAAGAAGCTAGTCTTGTAGTTAAGATGCTGGAGGCAGGATTTGAACTTATACCTGTTTCCAAAGCCTCTGCTCTTACCTACTGTGGTATTTTGTTAGCATTAGAAATGTCATGAAGGGTATTTAATGACATAGCAAATTGTTTATGAAGTGGAATTAAGTAAAAAAATTGCAAAATAGTATGTACATATAATCTCACATATATTCTACATATGTTCTTTTAAAAATGGTATATGCATAGAGCAAAATTTGGAAAAATATGCACTAAAGTGTGAATGGTGCTTATCTGTGACTTGAGAGTTTGGCTGACTTTTCTTTTTATCTGTACTTTCTGATTTTTCTAAAATATATATATTGTGTTATAAGCAACAATATTTAAAAAATCTTATGTTTGTGCATGTGAATATGACAAAGTATTTTGAAATTTATATGAAAGAAGTTAACAGGAACAACTTTTTTCCCAAAAGAAGACTAAAGAGGAAGCGCACCCAGGGAATAGAATAGTATGTGCTATGGGTGCAGGGAATACAGAATGATTGAATAAATTGATAAATCATATGACCAGACATCACAAAGAACTGGAAATACAAATGTCTAACACATATTTGTAGGCATAGTCAATATTAGCAATTGAAGACTTGCAAATAAAACCTTCATGAGATAATTATTTTTAACCTATGTGATTAGGAATGCTTTTTAAAAAAAGAGACTTTCAAAAGGTGTATTGAAACACATTCTGCAAAGCTACTGGTTTAGGGAAAGCAATTTGATGATAAGTATCAGAAGTCTTAAAATTGTTTATGCAAATCATGACCCAGTCAGTATTCAACTTCTGAAACTTGATCACAAGTAAATAATCCTAAATACTGAAAAAGCTTTTTCCATAAAGATATAATGTAGCATTGCCCATAATTGTGAAAAATTGAAAGCAACCTAAATGTTCAGTGCTATGGTTGTGGGGTAATGAATGATAGGATAAATCACTTATTAATTAATTATTCAGCTAATATGTATTGAGTGGGTATACCATGCAGGCATTGCTTTGGGTGCTGCGGAGTTAGCAGTGAATAAAATAGACAAAATCTCTTCCCCAAATGATTTTTTAAAAAAAAGATTTGCATATCATGGGAAATGCTGACTTTTTAAATGTTGGGTATAAAAAGTAGAATATTCAATTAAAATAAACAGAAAAAAGCCTGAAAGGAAGTACATGAAAATATTAAGTTATCCTGTAATTGGATCATGGAGGAATTTTTTTAAATATTTTTTGTTATGTACCAAATTTTCTATGATAAAAATGTGTTGCTTTTTTAAGATAGAAAAATAAACATAAAACTTAATTACCATTATTTATTATATGTTTGTAACATTCTCTTTAAATAGGAAAATAGGAACTTATGTCCAAGCAATGATGAGAATTTAATAGATCTAATTAAAACTACCAGAATTTGTGATTTTATTGAGCTCCTAAAATATCTTTGGTTTTACTGATGTTTAAAGCCTTTAAGATGCTGCTTTCATTAAAACACTTCTGTAGTGAATGGTAATTGTGTATTGAACAGATAAAAACTTACATTCAACAGATCAAAAAGTCCAACACAATGTCAGTTTGATTAGGTAAATGCAAATTTAACAGCCTAGTAATTCTTTAGACTTCTTATTTTACATGCCATAAAGCGTACAATAATATAATTAAAATTCTGAGAATGGCTATTTAGGATAATGGTGTTTTTTTTTTTCCTTTTCCTCTTTTAAAGTAAGATGAGGGAATTTACATTTCCACTCAAGCACTATTTCCTGGAGTGAAGGATCCCAGTACTGTGATTCTAAGTAAACTTTAATTATGTTCCATACTTACGTGTAAATTTATTTTGTGTAATTGGGTTGTGTTTTGAAATGTTTTAGATAGATTCCCGTAAGGTTAGGAATTGTTTTTATACTTTGTGTTTGAAAATTGGCTTGAATTAAAAATAAAGACATTTTAAATTTAACCTAAAATTATGAAAGATTCAATGACAGCTTAAAATGTTGAACACAGGTCAGAAAATTCTGTGTTTTGATTTTATCAGAGTTTATTATGTCCCATGTAAATGTAACTATAAGATTTAAAATCCAGGGCTCAAAATTATAAAAATTAGCATGAAATTCAATCATGTCAGAGTTACTAGTGGGGCAAAAAGCCCAGCTAGTAAACTGAACCAGTGTCAAGAATCTTGTATAGATCAGAATCCCCATGAATTAGGTACTGTCAGAATCATTTTTTCACATGAAGTTGGATCATGGAGATACTTGGATTTTCCTAAATCACATGGCAGGCAGAGGGGAGAGAGCGGAACCTCCTGCCTCCACAGCTGCTTCCTTTTGCACCAGACCACACAGGTTTCTGCCCCTTTCAGTGGTGCAGGAGGTGGAGCGTTATTGCCTTTGACTTTGAGGCTGACCTCAGCTCAGAAGGGGAGGTCAACTGAAGAGGGCTCAGGTTGTTTTCTTTCCAGTTTTATCAGAAAATAAAATGGCAACTGTATTCTCTGTGGGATGCTCTTCCCTTTGAAGTGCTTAGTAAAGACTGTCTCATCACAGGGGTGTGCTTCAGACATTCCAAATTTGTATTCTAGAATTGAGAAGTTCTGGTTAGTTTTTCCCTTCTAAGGAATCCACCTGTTCAGGCCCAGCCAGTGCAATACAGTCACTTCCTCTAACTGTTGGTGGGTCTGATCGTTGTCATGGGCCGTAGTCGAAGTGCTGACAACCCTGGCCTGTCGCCAGACTTGACTGGTGTTGGTGATCATGGACAAAGCACTCAGTCCAGAGTGGTCTGGACTGCCTCACCGCCCCTATGAGCATCTTTTTGTTCAGTCTTCTTCCTAATGTAGTTGCAACTGCAAGTTGAAACTGGAGACTGATTCCTGAGAGTGCTCAGAACTCCGCTAGGTCTCACACTGTCTCGCTCAGATTTTTATTCCCAGTGTGTTGTTTGCCTTCCCCAGACTCTAGACAAAGTATGCAGGTGACTTTCTTTCCCCTAAGAGAACTAAAATAAAAGGGCATGTCCTTCATTATGGCCCTTATAGGAAAGCTGCATCCTGTAAGAGACAGGCATTTGGGTTGGAAGAGCAACATTAGCAGAAAGAAAAATTTTCTCAAGTACTGCAGCATTTCCTGTTAACTTATTTGAGCTCTTTGGGTGATCACAATTTTCCTGCTTCCTTAAAACTTAGCAAAAGTTGATGTAGACTCTCTCTCTCCGCCCCCCCCTCCATCTCTACCTCTATCCCTACCCCATCTCTCTCCCCTGACACAGAATCGATAGTATTTTGCTTGCTAATTAATTTGAAAGAAAAAAGGATCAGAGAATAAAATCACCCACTCTTCCCACTGTGAACACATCTTGATTATTTTTGCTAAGCGACATGATTTTAAGTCCCATCTCCACTATGCTGTTTCATTTTCTCCAGCAGAACTAAGGCAGGGTTGAGAGCGCAGACTGCAGACAGCCTGCTTCCATTCAAATCCTGGCTCTGCCATGTATGAGCTGTGTGACTTTAGGCAAGTCTTTTATTGCCTCTGTGCCTCGGTTTGCTAATGTTTAAAATGGAAATAATTATCATACCTTCCTCACTGAGTTATTGTGAGGATTAAATGGACTAACATCCATAAAACTATTCATGCATAGTTAAGTGCTCAATAAGAATTATTATGGTGCTGACCAATTCCATCTGTCCTTCTGGTTAGTACGTTGCAAAAAGCCTTGAAAAATATGTACCCAGAGCATGGATTTTGTTGTATCGTTCTTTGAGGTTTTTTTCTTAATGTAGAATGGTATATTACATGACTCTGGATTAGAATCTGTTTAAATTCTAAAACAGAAACATTATGACAGTCACTAGAGGAGAATTAGAAGTAGCTGGTGTCAGCTTGAGCACAGCAGAATGAGATAAAAAGCAATTGTGATACATAATACACCCTGGGAATCAATAGGAATTTTACGGTAATTATGACAACAATTTTACTAGATTTTCACAGTAGCTTTTTATTTCAAAGATTTTTAAGGGAAATGTACAGCCACTTAGAAAAATCTGTAAGAAAAGTTTTTTTTTTTTAGCACTTTTATTTTCTATAGAAGGTGAGAGTGAGCAAGAAAATGGTTGAGTAGTTTCCCTGGGGAATAATAGCAGATCAATAAGTGGTAAATGCAAGCAGCTTAATTTCTGATTTACTTGTTTAGTATCTACAAATCCTAGTTCTTTCAAGATGGGAGGAATTTGCATGTGAAATTTAGGGGAAAAGTTATTTGGACTAAATCCCTTAGGTGAATGTAACATGATTTCCTTCTGCAAAAGATACTTAACTGTGGAAGAAACACCCCCAACACCCCTCCACCCCCACCACATCCCCCCAGGAATGGACTGATGGACACAACTCTTGGGAGAAATTGAAAGCATTATTATTAGCTTTTCTCTAGCGTTAGTGTGTTTTTCTATTTCTTTTAGAGTTGAATATTCAGAATTAATAGGAAAATATCTTAAAACTCATGTCTCTATTATAAAAGGTTCTCTCAGGGTCAGCCTAACCCGTGGGTGGAGTGGGCCCTAAATAAGTTATTCCAATTCAGCGGCTGAGAAATGCCTTTGGATTTCCTCCAAATAGCTTCTTTATCTATTCACTGTTTGAAATTCCACATTAGAGATTCTCTCTCTCTTTTTTGAAACGTTAGATTTTGAATATTTTGTACAAATGCAAATATCCCAGGCATAACTAAATAATATTCACTAACATGTTAGTATTGTGCAGAAACTTATAGTAATGTGTTAGTGAGTTTATACACCTTTTTGTGGATTATGGGGTTTTTATTTGGCCTTAAACAGTACTGAGAAGGGAGAGAGCACCATGATTCTTGGTGGTTGGGAAAAGGGGTGGAGTGTAAAATGATGCCCCAGCTGTGACAGTGGGAGAGTATAAAAGAAAAGCTTGGTGGCCAGAAGCTAAATGTCACTTAATTCTCTCTTTTGCTTTGGGCTAAGCCTTCTTTCTTGATCTTTGAGTAAATGAGGGAAAAAAACCTTTCACTTGATGCCTCAAGACTTACAGTTGTATCTTTATGAGGGGCTGATATTAATATATTTTGCCTTTGATGAAGAGCTTGTCTGAGAAGAAAGGAGATATTTGGGGACTGGACAATTATATTAATAGTTTTAGGGAAACTGGGAAGATTTTCAGATTATCCCTGAGTCCTGATGACAGGCTTTATTTTCCAGAGTTTAGCTATTCCTCCTATCAGCAGGCTCCAGAAGACAATTCTGTGTTATAAAGATGAATACTTAATTCATGGCTTTTAAGAGGATGAAAACCAGAGGAAGAGTGTGTGCTATATCAATCTCAACAGTGGCAATAGAACTGCAGGGGCTCCCTAGGGGACCTCACTCTCCACTGTAGTCACTTGCACCTGCAGAGCCAGCCTTGGCCTCTGTCAGTGAACATACACCTGCCAGCCCTCATCTACCCACCCTAGCCAGGACGTTTAAAGCCAGGACAGCAGGCAGATGGCGCTACCCTGGGGTCCTTTGTCATTCCAAATTGTGCTGTCATGTGGACAAGTCCATTTGTCCCATGTGAAGCTCTCTTTTCTGCCTGCTTCCTTGCAACTTGCATGAAAGATGTGTTCTGCTCCTGTTAACATTGTTTCTCTGAACACTGACCCATTCCTTCACACTCATACTTACAGTCTCTAACCCTTGTGTGGAACTCTGTCCCAGCTCCCACTGCTCTGGCTTTGCTCTTGCTCTGACCACTCACAGTCATGGTACATCCATCCCTGCCCATCAGAGCCATCCCTTCAGTATTTGCTGTCCTTTTTTGCTGGTGCTGTCTTAATTGTTCTCACCACTAAATTGTCCTCAATCCTGGCCTCTTGCAACCTGGTCCTCTCACAGAGTTGTGTTTCTGAAGATGAAAAAAGTTAAAAGTATTTCAATACAAATACCCGGTAAGAGACTAGAAACTTAGGACATATAAGCTATAAGACATGAACAAGTTAAAAAAAAATGCTTGACAGAGAAATAAAGATATTTATGTCTTGTGAGTTGAAATAGAATGAAATTACAGGGTTTTGGGATATCCTTTGACCTTCTACTAAAGAAAAATATGAAAAGAGATTGTGGAAATTTTTGTACTTCAAAGACATGAAAGTGCTTTATTTTATTTCCTTATATAGAAAGGGGGTTTCATTTTATGATGGTTGCATGAGCAAAACCCAGTCTTATAAGCAGATGCCTACAACATCAGTAGGCAATTGTCGTAGTCTGTTTTCTGCTGCAGTTACAGAATGTCACAGACTGAGTAATTTATAAAGAAAAAAGATTTATTTGGCTCACAGTTCTAGAGACTGGGAAGTCCAAGATTGAGGGGTTGCATCCAGGGAGGTTCATCCTAAGGGGGAAGGCATCCCATGGCAAGAGTGCAGGAAACAGAGAGAAGTAAGGGGGCCAAACTCATCCTTTGTATCAAGAATCCACTCTTAGGATAACTAACCCACTCCTGCTATAACAGCATCAATCCATTCATGAGGGTGGAGCCCTCAAGGCCTAATACTTCACAGAGGCCCTACCTCTTAATACTTACAGTGGGAATTCAGTTTCCAACACATGAAATTTGGGAGACCCATTCAAACCATGGTAGCAATAAATGAATAATCACGTATTTAACATTACTGTAGGTTTTGCTGGAAAGTTGAAACCATTGTATATGCCCTCAAGGAACTTATAACCTAACATAAATACAGTATCAAAACACATAAAACAATTAATTTACTAATTGCAGGCCTTCTTTTGCTATGGCCTTTCTTCCTTAAATTTTTTTCTAAAAAACAGACCATAAAGTTGTTAAATTTATTTGCAATACCTAGGAATGGGTCTAGGGTGGTATTTTGATACCAAGACATACTTGTGTGCTACATGAACTACTTTGGGGCATTTACTTAGATGTCTGGTTTTGCTGAGGATTATCTACTCCTTTTTTGATTGAAGAAGTTTAAAGAAATTATGCTTTTCTTTCTATCTCTTTTGTAGTTGAAATTAGAAGAAGACCAGTACTTTGGATTTAATAGTGTAATGATGATAATTATAAGTAATACAAGTAACTATTAGAGTTTTCCAGAGAAACAGAACCAACAAGATATATGTGTGTGTGCAGATATATGTGTATATGTGTGTGCGAGTGCATATATGTATACACACAGAGAAAAAGAGAGAGAGAGGGAGAGATTTATTTTAAGGCACTAGCTTACAGCATGGATTAAGGAGGCTTGGTGGCTTGGTAAGTCCAAAATCTGATAGGTTAGGGTGGCAGGATGGACACTCAGGGGAGAGCTGCACTTTGAGTCCAAAGGCAGTCTGGGGACAGAATTTTCTCTTGCGTGGGGGAGGTCAGTCTGTTCTATTAAGGTCTTCAACTGATTGAATGAGGCCAACCTACATTATGGAACATAACCTGCTTTTTAAAATTGCAAAATATTACAGGGGTACAAATGTTTTTAGTTACATGTATCAATTTTGTTTTGCTTGAGTCAGGGTTATAAGTGTGCCCATCATCCAGATAGTGTTCATTGTATCCATTAGGTAGGTTTTCACCCATCCCCTCCTCCCCACTCCTCCTTGCTTGATTTCTATTGGGTTTTACTTCCCTTTAATAATTAACGTTATTTTGTTAACATTATAGGTTGTCTGTTTGCTTTGTTCATTATTTCCTTAGCTGTGCAGAAGCTTTTTAATGTAATCAAGTCCCATTTATTTATTTATTTTTGTTGTTGCTGTGATTGCCATTGGGATGTTCTTTATAAATTTTTTGCCTAGGCCAATATCTAGAAGAGTTTTCCCAGCATTTTCTTCTAGAATTCTTATGATTTCATGCCTTACATTTAAGTCTTTTATCCACCTTGAATTAATTTTTGTGAGTGGTGAGAGATAAGGATCCTGTTTCATTCTTCTGCATGTGGCTATCCAATTTTCCTAGTACCATTTATCGAATAGTGCTTCTTTTCCCCAGTGTATATTGTTGTCTGCTTTGTCAAAGTTCAGTTGACTGTACATAGGTGGTTTTATATCTGAGTTCTCTGTTCTGTTCCATTGGTCTAAGTCTCTATTTTTGTGCCAATACCATGCTGTTTTGGTTACTATAGCCTTGTAGTATAGTTTTAAGTCTGATAATGTGGTGCCTCCAGATTTGTTCTTTTTGCTTAAGATTGCTTTGGCTATTTGGACTCTTTTCTGGTTCCAAATGAAGCATAGAATTATATTTTTCTAGATCTGTGAATATGAGATTGGTATTTTGATGGGGATTGCACTGAATCTGTAAATCACTTTGGGTAGTATGGACATTTTAACAATGTTGATTCTACACGTCCATGAGCATGATATCTTTTGCCATTTGTTTCTATTGTCTGTGATTTCTTTCTTCAGTGTTTTATAGTTCTGTTTGTAGAGATCTTTCACCTCCTTGGTTAAAAGTATGTTCCTAGGTATTTTATTTTCTTTGTCACTACTGTGAATGATATTGAGTCTTTGATTTGACTCTCAGCTTGACTGTTATTGGTATATAGGAATGCTACTGATTTGTGTACATTGATTTTGTAACCTGAGACTTTGCTGAATTTGTCAATTCCAGGAGTCTCTTGGTGGAGTCTTTGGGCTTTTCTAGATATAAGATCATATTGTCAGCAAAAAGTGATAGTTTGGCCTCCTCTTTCCAAACTTGGATACTCTTTATTTCTTTCTCTTGCCTGAGTGCTCTGGTTAGGACTTCCAGCACTGCATTGAAGAGAAGTGGTGACAGTGGGCACCCTTGTCTTGTTCCAGTTCTTAGTGTGAATGCTTTTAACTTTTTCCAATTCAGTATGATGTTGGCTCTGAGTTTGTCATATATGGCTTTTATAATCTTGAGATATGTTCCTTCTATGCCTAGTTTCTTGAGGCTTTTTATCATGAAATGGTGCTGAATTTTGTCAAATGCTTTTTCTGCATCTATTAAGATTATCATATTGTCTTTGTTTTTGCTTCTGTTTATGTGATGAATCACATTTGTTGATTTTTGTATGTTGAACCATCCCTGTATCCCTGGGATGAAGCCCACTTGGTTGTGGTGGATTGTTTTTTTGATGTCCTGTTAAATTCAGTTTGCTAATATTTTATTGAGAATTTTTGCATCTATATTCATAAAGGATATTGGTCTGTAGTTTTCTTGCTGTGTCCTTGATACCTGGCTTTGGTATCAAGGTGATACTGGCTTTGTAGAATGAGTTGGGGAAGATTCCCTCCTTCTCGATGTTATGGAATAATTTCTGCAGTATGGGTACGAGCTTTTCTTTGTAGGTCTGGTAACATTTGCCTGTGAATCCATCTGGTCTGGGGCTTTTTTTGTTGGAAGATTTTTTTATTACTGCTTCAATCCCGTTGTTCATTATTGTTCTGTTCAGGCGTTCTGTTTCTTCTTGACTGAGTCTTGGGGTTGTGTGTTTCCAGGAATTTGTCCATTTCCTCTACTTTTTCAAGTTTATTTGCATAGAGATTTTCATAGTATTCACAGATGATATTTTGTATTTCTGTTGTATCAGTTGTAGTATCTCCTTTTTCATTTCTGATTGAGCTTATTTGGGTCCCTTTTTTTCTACTGCTCATTAATCTAGCAAGAGGTCTATCAAGTTTGTTTACCTTTTCAAAGAACCAACTTTTTGTTTCATTGATCCTTTGTATTGTTTCTTTGTTTTCCATTTTGTTTAGTTATGCTCTGAATTTAGTTATTTCTTTTTGTCTGCTGGCTTTGGATTTGATTTGCTCTTCCTTTTCTAGTTCTTTAGGATGTGTAATTAGATTGTAAATTTGTGATCTTTCTACCTTTTGATGTAGGTATTTAAGGCTATGAATTTTCCCCTTAGGACACTTTTTGCTGAATCCCATGGATTTCGGTAGCTTGTGTTGTCGACAGCTAGATTATTGTTAATATATTAGAGACAGAAATGATTTTAGGAGTTTTGCAAGGCTTTGCCCTGAAGGAATATGTGAACGTGTTAGTTCGCATATCAAAAGCTGCCTCGCCTCAGGAGGGCATCTCAGTGGTCAGTAGCAGCTGCTTTCCAAGGTGACTGTTTTGAATGACAAAGCAGGTTTGGATGAGCCACAGGAAGGGGAGCTGATCAGAGATGTGCTGCTCCAGAGACAGACACCTGTGGCTAAGAGCAATTAGCCTAAGGGACAGCTCTTGCTTGACTTCTCAAGAATCTGTCTCAATACACAATAACTAGATAAAATATGGAGCCACTGTGTCTCTGTTTAACTTTTCTGCTAAAGTGATAGTTTTATCTTAGAACTTAGAAGTTTGTCCTAGAAAGATTTTGTAGCAGTTTGTTCACATAGATAAAATAAGGGATCTATAGAAGCCTTTTGGGAGCCTTTGAACCTAAAATGAACTACCTGTTATTATGTAAACCTGTTACCCCTGGCAACCGATCACTGTACCTATAAATACTGATGTGAAACTTCAGTCTTGGCTCCAAAATTCACGAGAATATTTTGGGGTCCCTCGAGCACCCTCACTTTTTCTATATTCATAAATCTATTCTTTATAAACTATATTTTTGCCTCTGTGTATTGTTTTATTTCTATTTTCTATTATTTTTTTCATCCTTTTTGCAACAACCCCTGCCTGAGGGACCCGATTCTTTGCTGGGAGCGTAGCTAACTCCCCGCATTGTGTCCCCTTCATTGTTCCGTTCAAGGAATCTTTTGATTTCCATCTTAATTTCATTATTGACCCAATAATCCTTCAGCAGCAGGTTGTTTAATTTCCATGACTTTGTGTGGAATTGAGTGTTTCCCTTGGAGTTGATTTCTAGTTTTATTCCACTGTGGTCTGAGAAGATACATGGTATGATTTCTATTTTTTTGAATTTGTTGAGACATGTTTTATGGCCTAAGATATGATCAATCTGGAGAATGTTCCATGTGTTGATGAAAAGAATGTATATTCAGTAGTTTTTGGGTAAAATATTCTGTAAATGTCTGTTAGGCCCATTTATTCTAGAGTCCTGTTTAAGTTCACTGTTTTTTTCTTTATTTTTTTTTTGCTTGGCTGATCTGTCTAGTTCTGTCAGCAGGGCATTGAAGTCCCCAGCAATTACAATGCTGTTGTTTATCTCTTTGGTTAGATCTAATGGTGCTTGTTTTATGAGTCTGGCCGCTCCTATGTTAGGTGCATAAATATTTAGGATTGTTATATCTTCTTGTTAAATTGCTCCCTTTACCATTATATAATGACCATCTTTGCCTTTCTTTACTATTGTTGATTTAAAGACAGCTTTATCTAATGTGAGAATGGCTACACCTGCTTTTTTTTAGTTTCTGATTGCATGGAATATTTTTTTCCATTCCTTCACCTTGAGTCTGAATGAGTGCTTATGGGTAGATGTGTTTCCTGGAGACAGCAGATATTTGCGTTTTATTTTTTTATCCATTCAGCCAGCCTATGTCTTTTGAGTGGGCATTCAGACCATTCATGTTTATTTATAGAATTGATATGTGGGATGCTGTTCTTTTCATCCTGTTGGGTAGTGCCTTATTGCTTTGTTTTGCCTCTTGTGCTATTGTTTTATTTGAGCTCTGACCTTTAGCTTTGGGGTGATTTTACTTCGGTGGGTGTCTATCGTGCTGATCCATGTATAATGTGGTTCTGAGTATTTTCTGCAGGGTTGGTCTGGTCTTGACAAATTCCCTTAGTGTTTGCTTGTCTGGAAAAGTCTTTATTTCTCCTTCATATATGAAACTCAGTTTTGCAGGATACAAAATTCTAGGCTGACAGTTGTTCTATTTAAGAAGACTGAAGGAGGGCCCCCAATGCCTCTGACTTATAAGGTCTCAGTTAAGAAGTCTGCATTTAGCCTGATTGGTTTTCCTTTATAAGTTACTTGATGTTATCTCCTCATGGCTTGAAGGAATTTCTCCTTCATGTTGACTTTGGCCAATCTGATGACTATGTGTCTTGGTGATTGCCTCTTTGCAATGAATGTCCCAGGTGTTTGTTGAGTTTCTTGTGCTTGGATGTCTAAATCTCTAGAAAGACCAGGGAAGTTTTCCTCAATTATTCCCTCAAATAAGTTTTCCAGTCCTTGTGTGTTTTCTTCCTCACCTCAGGGATGCCTATGATTCTCATATTTAGCCATTTTACATAATCCCATATATCTTGTAGGCTTTGCTCATCCTTCTTAATTCTCTGTTCTTTATTTTTGACTGACTGAGTTAATTCGAAAGAGTTGTCTTCAGGCTCTGAGATTCTTTCTTCTGCCTGGTCTAGTCTATTCTTAAAACTTTTCACTGTTTTTTGCATTTTCTTAAATGAATTTTCATTTCCAGAAGTTCTGTTTTTTTGTTTTTTTTAATATGTTGGTCTCCTTAGTGTATTTTTCATTCATTTCCTGCATTTTTTTGTTATTTCTTTGAGTTGGTTTTCCATTTTCCCTTGGATTCCATTAAACTTCCTTATGATTCATATTTGGAATTCTTTATCTGTCATTTCAATATTTTCATTTCTCTCCATTACTACATAGCTGGTGTTCCCTTTTGCAGGTGTCCTTTTGCTCTGATTTTTCATACTTCTGGAGTTCTTTTACTGATTTCTTCTCATCTGGGACAGCTGTCAGTTCTTATTTTTGGATTTTCTTTTGTTTAGATGAGGTTTATTTTTTCCTCCCTTCATAAGGGAATGTCTGTAGCGTAGCATATGTTGGGTAAGAACCTTTGGCTTTGCTTGTGGTTGCTTTAATGGGGGTCTAGGTTCTGGATGGATGCCTTGATTATGGATATCCTTAGTATGGTGGTTTTCTAAGTTGGTAGTTGTTTTTAGGCTGTAACAGTGGTGAGCTATGTGTGTGGGTAGAGTCCCTTTCTCTCTTTGATGAGAGAGGATGGAGGTCTTTGAGATCCTTTCTCTTTCCCCAGCCCTGTGGTCTTCTTAACAGTGTGAATTGTATTGGCATGCCTAATCTCTGAGACAGGTGGTTCTTGTGGGTGAGAATCAACCACACTCTGTATGATTGAGTCAGTAAATGCTGAATGGGCTGTGCAAATTGATCTCCCTGTCAGTTGGTGGTGTTTGCCAGAAGGGACAAGCGGCAGTGTTGTTTTTGGGACTTGTGACTGGCTCTAGTCCCTCAGGAGAAGTATTCAAATACCCCAGGTGGTGAGTGGGGCCCTAGAACTTCCAGGTGGATGGGGGAGTAAGGCTGGGCAGGGCTGGTTCAGGTGAGCCTGCCCTCAGGCTCCACAAAAGCTGGTAAGGTAGCTGTTTCAGCAGGAGTCAAAGGTCCCCTCCCAGTTTTCTGGGTAAAGCTGCCAGGGAGGCGCTGAGGTGGCCCCACCCAGCCAGAAAGCCTGCTTGTGGAGGTGGGCCTGTCTGAGATTCATAATCTGGCTGTCAGGAGTTGGTTTCGCTCTTCTACTCCCACCCCTGCTCTGTGGTCTCCCTCCAGAAAATGTCAGCAGGCAGGAGCTCAAACTAGCTGAGCTCCCCAGCAATGGTGCTGCTGGCTGGGAGCTACTCTGTCCAGGATCCTGCCCTGGGCTGAGAGTGTGGCTTTCCTGTGGGGAGAGGGGTGCTCCGTGAGTGTGCTGCGGCTGGGACCCACACCGCATTCCCTTTTCAGTTCTGCCTCCCCTCCTGAGATTAGTTCACAGATCTCCCCTCTGTGTCTCTGAGCAACACGGTCGAGTCCTGGGGGTACAGGATCTGGCCTGCAGAGCTGTCCCCTGGTCCCCAACGATTACTCCCTGACTGTGCCAGGGAGAAGCATGCTGGTCCTGAGTTGCCTGTTGAGTGCTCAAGCAGGTCCGATGTCCCTCTGCTTTGGGGTGTGGCCTGCTCTGATGGAGCAGCCAGGTAAGTAGCATCAGGGAGGGTGGTGAGCAGGGAGCTCATAGTTCGAGCATCCTTTAGTCTGCTGCAAGTCTTTAAGAGGAAAGGTTTGAGCCCCACTTCCTGTGGAAGCCTCAACACAGCCTCAGCAGCAGCTCCTGAGGGTCCCCGCTCAAGCCTGAAGCACATCTCCCCCCCACCTCCTCTCTCTGCAGCCACGGATGGGAGAGGGGAAGGAGAGGAAAAACATCTCAATGGAGGAAAGCTAACACTCTGGTTGTGTCTGTACCTCTGTCTAGAAGGCAGCCTGCCCAGAATGTCCTGCCTTGGGGGTCACTCAGATCCCTTGGGACCCAGTGGTCCCCTGTGGCTCCTATAGTCTGGGCCGGAGTTGGAAAATGAGCAAGGCGACACTGAGGGGCTGAAGCCCCATGGGGAGGTCAAAGGTGCACAGTGGGTGGAAAAGCAATATGGCTGTCTCTGCTGGAGTCTGTGGTGACAGGAAGTGACCCCAGGGGGGCTGGCAGCCTGGTGCTTTGTCCTCAAGAAGCTTCAAGTTCACTGGCGGCAGCAGCTTTGGGGCTGGTGAGGGTAGAAAGGCTCTCCAGCAGCTTGGGAGCCTGCTGACTGCCAGAGATGTGATGGAGAGAGAAACAAAACCCCCACCTACCCTTTTTGCTGGACTCCAGGCCACTTGGGGGTTGACCTCTGCCTGTATCTTGCTCCTTCTTGTTCTGTGGAATCTTTGTAGGTTCTGGCAATTTTTCCATTATGGAGCATAACCTGCTTTACTCAAAGTCCACCAATTTAAATGCTAATTTCAGCTAAAACAAACAAACGAGCAAAAACCAAAAAACAAAAACCTTCATGGAAACATCCAGAAAACTGTCCAAATATCTCGGCACTGTGGTGCAGCCAAGTTGACACAGAACTAATCATCACAGTCACCAACATTTACCGAGCATATTCTGAGTGCCAGGCCCTAAGCTACATTCTTTCTGAACATTATTTCATTCAATTTTCTCATTATCTCTGGCAATTGGGTGTCTCCACTCCACAACTGAGGAAACCTGAGGGATGAAGTGGATCAGTTACCTGCTCAAGGTCACACAGGTAGTAGGTGGTGGAGCTGGCACTGGTGTTTCTTACCTCTCTCTTTAAACATGAAAGTGACAGATTGCTGAACACTGTTGGGGGTCCCACGAAGGGACATCTAATGTGAGATCCAGAGAACTCTCTGTGAGTGCAAGTTGTTGATTTACTGAAATTGTGGTTTATTTCTACCATGGGGATTTTAATATGGATTTATGTGTTCATGGGAAGAATTCTAGGAGAAGGCTCAGAAAGATTACTTGAAAATGTTATTGCTAGACTAAGAAGTATAAGTTGAAATGGATATACTTTGTGTCTGAGGTTGGGACAAATGCTTTCTCTAGTTATGCTGAATCCAGGATTATTTTGAAATGCTGGAGTAGGGACTGGCCACATGCTCTTGGAACTTACTCGTTATACTTTTGCTGGAGGCCAGCATGAGGGGTAGGATCTACATGTACTGTAATTATCTCTCAGCTATCTGGAATTCAGCTAATAACCAGAGAGTATGTGAAAAAGGCATAGATGCCTATGTGCTCTTACCTGAAACACTGGTTTCTAAGATTAGAGCAGTGCAAGAGGCTGTCACTTAGAAAGGGAGGAGGGAGGAGAGGTTTTGCAATGGGGAGACAGCTTGATAGTAGTTAGAAATAATAGCTCGTTGACTAAACTGGGTGAAGAAAAGCTTAATATAAACTAACACAAACCTAAAATATACCCCAGCTGAAGTCCATTGAGCATGAATTAAAACATCCTCTCACATCAAAGACCATCTGACACAATATAGTGATTGCCATTCATAATGAGTCACCTGGAGTTCAAATCAGGTTTTGAACACTCACTCTAGTTAGGAAGGCTGAGAACTGTGCAATATATTCTAGATGGATCCCTTGGAAAATCAGGAAGACATTTTAGTGCTTAAAGGTTAAGCTTTCACTTATCTAGAAAGAAGTTTCTCCATTATGTTTCTGGATCGATGTCTTTATGAAACAATAATCATCATTATGAGATCCTTTTGAATACTTCCTGTTGGTGGAGAATGAGTGTTGCAGTTCTCTTTCTGGAAATGGAGCTTTTGACCCTAATTGACTTTTGATTAGCACCCACATTGGCTGAGTTAGAGAGCCCAGCTGTGCAGAATTCATTTCCAGTGTTAGAACTGATATTCCTACTCACTGTGTAGCTAGCCTGACTGCCTTTTATCCTGTCTGAAACAAATTTATGTTCATTTTATATACTTTTAATGGAATAGTCACTATTTAGAATTTATTTTTTGTGCCCATTTCTGATAGTAGTGGCGTGTAAAAAAGACCCAGGGCCTGTTTTCTTTTATCTAAACATGTTTTTCAGCTGTCTGAGAATAAGCATGGTGTTTAAGCAGTAACTGAATTCAAATGGTGTATTTGCCAGTTGTGCTTTGGGGAACTTCCCAAACAGTCAAAATAGAGTATTCCATCTGACCCCATCTATAAATCTTGTCTAACTCCTGATTTTCAGTAAAGTCATTTGTAACTTTAGGTTTTCAGGATATCTGTTTTTTCATTTTAAAATTGTTTTGGGAATAAGTGCTAAGTGTATATTTATGTGTGTGTATGTATAGTTTGTGGCTGTTTCTTGTTACGGATTTATAGGGATTTTGGGATGAGTTTGAACATATTGCTGTGGTTCATATTAAGACCTTGCCTACTTCATGGTATGTGTGTAGTATTGATGCCCAGTGAGTATGGAGTCATGCTACACTGAATTATCAGTTAATTATATTTTTAAAAGTCAATTCTGGATCATCTAAGATAAAATGTATATTTGTGGCAATTGAACTGATTCCAAGGGGGAAAATGCCCTTTTCGTTTGTACAAAATCTGCCTTTGCTAAGATGCAATGGGAAGATGCCTGAGTGATAAAATTTCTGGGATTTCCTCCTCAAACTTTTCTTTTCACAAGCACGTTTTGAGGTTAAAGTTGAAATGCTTTGGTTGAGAAAACACATTGTGTAAGTTTATAAAAATGTATATACATCTTGGTTTTTCAAAATATGCTCTGGAGCACTAACTCAAAGCTATTAGTAGACATTATGCAAAAAAAAAAAAATTCCACTGGTGTGCTAAGTTTCAAAACTACTGTGGAGTTCTTAGATGATTTGGTATTAGTGTACATACATTCTGAAACTCTAGGGAGAGGGTGTGCTCTTGGAATAGTCAAAGGCCTTTATTCTAAGCCACAGACACTAATTGGCATTAAGTTTAAAAGGGAGTGTTTATGATAAGGATTCAGAGACACCCCGTGGAGCGTGAAGGCAGGATGAAGCTAGCTCACAAAAACAGTCTGGAAAACTGTCAGGATCCTGCTCCACATCCTTATTGCTACTTCTCTCAGTGTCTCTGCTTAGTTTTTTCCCTTTCTCCACTGCCAGCCTTATGTAGTGACTCTCCTTGGAAGTCCTTCTGTTTTGAATAACAAGACAGGTAGCTTTAAACGTCATTGGTTAGTCCTTCCCAAGCTAGTTTGGTACTGGGGAATCAGACAACAGTTACAGATATGACAGCACAGTGAGGATCGTGCTGATGAATTTATGTGTGTCATCAGCTTAAACATTTAAAGTTGATAAGTAGCTTTTACGAATTTCAGTATATTTAGGATAGTGCATAGTTGAAAGTAGTTTTAGTCCTACTAAATCTCCCCCCGTTAAAAGGTTTTTTAAAGATAAACCTACGTTAAGTTTAAGGTGACCTAATATTTAGCAATCTAGATTAAACACACTGCAGTCTAGGTTAAGGTCCCACTGACAGACTGAAATGTAATACAAAATAGAGTTCATAAACTTAACATTTTGCTTGAGAACAAATGGTTGAATAAACATTTCTAACCTATGACAAATGCAATTATACTTTTAATGATTTAGGACCTGGATTTAATCTTTTACATAAATCTTTTACGTAAAGAAATGATAAATATCTAATTTAACTGTTCTTGCTTGAAATATAGCTAATTTTCTTTATGTCTGCTTTTGCTTTACTATCATGACCATCATAACTCCTTTTTGTCAAAATGCTATAAAGTTCCATTTATTTAAAATTCAAGAATGAGCTTAAATAATCAAATTTTCTTTCTACAGCAATGTATATAGAGAATCGATGTTCAAAATAATGCCCTCCAGGCACTGTAACAATTGGCTTCTGAATCTCTGAGGGAAGATTCCATTATGTTAGTATGGCATCAGCATTTGAGTATTTTATTTTTGTTCATAGAACATTGGTACAGTATTTAAGTATGCATTTATATTCCCCAAACCATACAGGCTTATATAATTGTCACACTTGTCAGAGTTTTTCATGCTTCCAGAAATAGAGTTAATATTTTTTATTGTGTTTATGTCTTTGGATTCATACTTTTGTGATTTGGAAGAAGTACAGGGACAGGTGGTGAGGAGGCAACATGGAAACCTGTGGAGAAGTGAAGTCTTCAGTAGAAAGGGTCCTAGAATCCCTGGACGGGCAGGTTCAGTCATTTGGAGCTGCAGGAGGAGTGGAGGATTTTAGGGGCCAGCAGAGGTTTAGTTATGATGCCATAACCAGGAGGGCTGTGTAGGTACCAAAGTGTTAACATCTTTATTCTCTATTATTATGATTATAATCATTTAGAAGAATATAACGTAAGTCGGAAAGAACAGAATGGTTACTTTCACAGAAGTAAACAGTATAATGAAATACAAAGTTAGTTACTAAGCTTTTTGTCTGAGTGCAGGCTAATTAATTACACTCCTTTGGACAGGTCACTTAGCCAACCCAAGCCTCCAGTTCCAATGGCGAAATGATGTTGTTGAGCCTGATGTCATCTAGTTGTAAATAGTGAGTGATTTTTATGGACGTTTTAGATGAAGAGAAGTCGTATTTACATCAGCCCTCTCTTCAGAGTATACTGTATGTAATTCATTTATTTTTATCCATTTATTTATTGAGCAGATACTTTTCGAGAACCTATTCTGCGGGGGAACTGTGCACTCTTCTAGTGCGGAGCATATAGCATTGTCTCTGCTTTCTTAGAGTTTATTCTTTTGGGAAGGAGGCACAACACACACAATTTAAAAATGTGTATGTGTAGGTAATTTGTCAGGATAAGTGCTCTGTGGAAAACAAAGACTAGGCTAGGGAATAATAATGAAGGAGGAGCTATTTTAGATGGAGTGGTTAGTCAAGTTAGTGTCCAATTTCCAAGTGGAATACAATTTATTCACTCTTTCTTTTGTTTTTATGTATTTTTGACGTCCCCTTGGCAGCCTCATGTCATTGCTAACCTCTCCACTCCATGGGATCGCATATTCTAGCAAAAACACCACAAGCACTTATTTAAATGCCTAATCATTGGCAGAAATGCAGCTGTGTTCATCATTGTCAATTCTGATTTGTATGATGTTCCCATCCAAACATACCTCAGGGTACATTTGCACATCTAATTACAGCATTAAAACTAATAATAGCCCAATAAAGTACTACTCAGACAAATGTCTAAGCAAACAGCTGGCTGTTTCTTTGTGTCCTGAAGGACAGGCAGATTCAGACTTTGTTCCCCAACTCCAGGGCCTGAATTCCAAACTGCAAACCCTCCTCTATGAACACCCTGCTGAGGGGAGGCTTAGGCAGGAAGTGTTTTTAATTCAAGGGGACATCCTCAGATAAAGAGCCCCCATGAAACCTGAGCTTTATGGAACTGCATGGAGGAAAAAAGTAGTTTTTTCCCCATTTTACCCAGAAGTAGACTGCAACTAAATTCAAATTGGATCAAAATAACAACAGAATATTGGTACAAGATGTTATTGAAATGTGAACATTTCTGCAGCACCCAGGAACTTAATATCCAAAATTTCCAAGGAAATAAGGATGAGGAATAATTTAATAACACTTTTCAGATATTTGAAGGGGTTATGTTATTATCACATGGAAAACAGTGGCAAGCTCTCTTTGCTGGAGTGATTGAGTTTGTGCTGTAGTAGAAAGGGAGGAAATTTGGTAGAGTTGCTTTTATCTTACTAGCACAGTAAGCCTATTATCCAAAACAGTAAACATGGAATACAGTCATGTGCTGCATAATGATATTCTGGTCAATAATGGATGGAGTATATGATGGTGGTCCCATAAGGTTATAATGGAGCTGAAAAATTCCTATCACCCAGTGACGTTGTAGCCAGTGGAACATCATAGCACAATGCATTACTCTTGTGTTTGTGATGATGCTGGTGTAAGCAAACCTACTGTGCTGCCTGCCAGTCAAGTAAAATGACTGTAATGTCCCAGGCCTTCACATTTACTCACCACTCACTCACTGACTCACTCAGAGCAACTTCCAGTCCTGAAAGCTCCATTCATGGTTAAGTGCCTTATACAGGCATACCTTTTTGTATATTTTATACCATATTGTTATTGTAGCTTTTCTATGTTAAGATGTTTAAATACACAAATACCATTGTGTTACAGTTGCCTACAGTATTAAGTACAGTAACATGCTGTACAGGTTTGTAGCCTAGGAGCAATAGGCTATACCACATAGCCTAGGTGTGTATGTAGTAGGCGTTGCTATACCATCTACGTTTGTGTAGGTACACTCCATAATGTTCGTATAATTACATGTTTCTCAGAACATATCCCTGTTAAGCAGTGCAGACTGTATTTAGGAAATAGAAATCAATGCTTCCTCCGTGGTAAATTTCAGTGCAGGAAGCAAGCTGTGGCACTCTAACCCAGTTAGGTAGTAGGGAATTCTTCCTTCAGGATTGGTGTGCACCCTCCAACAGGCTCCTTTTGCCCAAGTGGAATGATGCTGATAATTAAGCTTTTTGTTGGTTCTTGAAACATTGACTTAAAAATGTAGACCTATAGGGAAATTTTGAATTAAAGGACTTGTCCCTTATTGGAATGTGTTACTGAGAGAGGTCTTACAATCTTTTCTTTACAACCTTTAAATAATAATTTGAATTGTCATCAGCCTTGATAGATTAGGCATAGTACTCCTGAGAGGTAAGAATAGATTAAAATAATTCTCCAAGTTGCTTCTTACCTTCTGTTATTATGTGCTACCCATTTCAGATTCAACAAACACTTAGGATCACAAGAACATTGTGTCTGATATTTTTACATATATTAATATTAATTCATTTAAAATAATTTTCACAATAGGCAAAGTAGATATCGTTTCTGTTTTTTCTATTATCTACTTTTCTATCTCCTATCATCTATCTCCTTTGAAATGTTCTGAGTTTATATCTAAACCTGAATCTTGCTATATTTGATTATAGCTATGAATACTTAGGAGGCAAGAAAGAGTAGGTTTCTTTATTCTTCTTGATAAATGAATTCTCAGCCTAGAAAAAACTATCTGGATTTGAGCTGTCCACCACAGTAACCACTAGCCACATAGTTATTAAGAAATTGAATGTGACTATTAAAAAAGTGAAATGTAACTAGTTGGAATTGACATATGCTGTACATTTCAAATACACACTGGATTTCAAAGACTAGTAAGAAAAAAAGAATATAAATTATCTAATCATTTTTTATATTGATTACATGTTGAAATGATAATATTTTGGATATATTGGGTTAAATAAAACATATTATTAAAACTAATTGAATCTGTTTCTTTTTATCTTCTAAATGTAGTTCCTGGAATATTTAAAATTACATATGTTGCTTGCATTTAACTTTCATTATATTTCTATATGACAGTTCTGGTTGAGATCAGTGCTTCTCAACCACAGGCAATCTCCTCCCCCCACCAATTCCCCATGCCAAAGGTATATTTGGCAATGTCTAGAGACATTTTTAGTTGGCACAACTGAGCATGCAACTGCATCTAGTGAGTAGTGGCCAGAGATGCTGCTAAATGTCCTAAAATGCATAGGACAGCCCCTCCCCCAATCAACAGAAAATTATCTGGTCCAAAATGCCAGTAGTGCTGAGGTTGAGAACTCCTGGTCTAGATGGTTCAGAAAGGAAAAGTTGGGAGAAAGATTGGGAGCTAAAACTGGTTAATGTGATTGAAATATTAGAACAAATAAGTATTTAACAACATTAAAGAAGGGTTATTATTGTAGATAAGAGTAAGGAAATTGAAGATGGTTAGGGTAGAAACATAAAAGCAACACATATGTTTTAGTCATTTTAACAAATATTCATTGAGTGCCTATAAATCCTTTCTGGAACAAGATGAGGGGAGAATAAATACATATCTACAAATATATACAAATATTGAATTTTGATTGTGTGCAAAGCTTCTACAAGGAAGATAAAAATAAATAAGATATGATTCTTGCCTTCAAAAAGCCCTCAGGCTAATAAGGGATAGTGTGAGAAATCCATTATCTTCTAAGGCAGCATATGACGTTGGAAAAGAAATGTGGGAAAAACAACAACAAAAAATAAAATCAAATAAAAATGAAAAGAAAATATACCATGTTTGGTTGGAGAAATCAGGAAAGTCTTCTTGGAGAAGGTCTCATTTGAAATGCATCCCTAAGGATGAGCGGGATAATGGCCCATGGAGAAGGTGAAAAGGCATGCAAAACAAAGGGAACAGCATGGGCAAAGTCTAGGAGGAAGGAAGATATGGGGTGTGTTTGGTTCTACTTAATAATCGGGTTGACTAAAGGGTACGATCCCAGTGGGAAGCAGTTGGAAGTGAGACTAAAAAAATGAAAACCTCAAACAAAAGAAAACAAAACAAACAAGGTTGAGGTCATTTATAATATACTGACAAGGTGGAAAAAAAGGAGAGATGAGAGCAGCAAAGTGCATAGGAATAGGCAATTGATTCAAAGTAGGTAAACGAAGGAGAGGAAGAAATCAAAGATGATCCTGGGGTTTTAAGCTCAGGTGTCTGGGGACGTGACCAGGGAGAGAGAGGTCAGGAGAATAGAAAGGTGATGGATTCTGGAATGCCTTGCTGAGTTTGAGGTAATAGTAAGTTTATCCATGTGGCAGAGAGGTCAAGGAAGCCCCTGGGAATCAGATCAGGAGGCCAAGAGAGTGATAAGGATTAGATTTTGAAGTCATCTCAAGTAAAGTGATCACTGAAGTTTTGAGAATGGGTAATGTTACTTGAGGAAGTCCTTACATAGGTTGCTTGCCTTTAACTTTCATGACATTTCTATATGACAGGTCTGGTTGAGATGGGTGCTAATGTATGACTCTTTGGGTGATCAAAGGACCAAGAAAAGTCTGTGAAGAAACTAAAAGATGAGGCAGAAGATGACACAGGAGCAGGACTTTGTGTATTATTAATTCAGCATCACAGAAATTAAAAGAAGTTTCCTTTGGGAATGCTTCCACAGTGTTAAACAGTACAGAGTGTGGAGGATGAATATGAAAAAACGTTTAGTCCTCGGATTTCACCATTAGAAGTTGTCACGTGGTAAGGACTGAGGAAGTGGAAAAACTGTTTCCTGTGGACCCAGACTGTCCCAGCAGCCTCTGCTGGCAGATCAGGCACGGATTTTATGGCGTTCTTTCTCTTGAGTTATTCATTCCTTCAACAGATATTCATTGAGCATGTATCTACTATTTTACCTACTATGAGGTGGGTGGTTAGGTGCATACAGAGAAAACTAAAATGATTATTTATATCATCTCCACATCTGGGCTCAAGAAAACAGAGCTAATAAAGCCATTGCTTAAAAAAATGACAGGAGGAAATTTTTATTGTAGTAATTAGGTTCCTAACCTAGAACTTCTTTGCTGTCCACATTCCTTCTTCAAACCTCTGACAATCTAAGGATTGACGTCCTAAACAAGGGAGCATGTCTAACTCTCCTAGCCCTTGTGCAGCTAACGAGAATGTTTTTGGTAAAACAAACAAAATAGAAATGATGGGGGGCTAAAACTAAATAAATAAACTCACCCCAGTGTCTATCACTTTTTCATAGTTAGAAGCAAAGTAATTTGTATTTTTTATTTTATCTGCTGCTTTTAGAAGGCTTGGTGAAACCTGCAGCTGAACTACCTCGTTTTAAAATTTATTACTGATGGAGTATTGGAAATAGCTGAACAGATTTCTATGAATCAGAGAAAATGATACTTTTAAAGTACAAGTTCCAAATTGGAAACTTTTTTCTGTCTGCATATAAAAAGCCATGTTAAATGGTTATTTTTGGTCTGTCATTACACATACCTCATTGCTTGAGTTATGGAACCACAAAGAGACCATTGAGATTGCTTCTCAATCTGGGCTGGATGGGGACATATTTACGTTTTACCTTAAAATTTATCTCCCTGTGCATGTTGTTGTTGATGACAACTTTTATTTCCATATAGTGCAGTAATCCGGGATATATTAGGGAATGTTTATGGTGAGATTCTAGGGAAGATTTTTATATTTTCTATATTATTTTATTGGAAATAAGTAGATAAAAATCTAAGCAATTGATATTTGAAGAACTTGAATATTTTAATATGCAAAAGTACAAAGAAATACAAAAATAGAAATACCATGCTAGATATTGCCAGCAGTATCAATAGTTAAGGTTTCAGTCGGCATTACTGGCACATGTCAGTTACTGCTTTTGAGGAACTTCTGTTCTAAAAATAGTTGGAAAAGTCAAAGCATTGTGTCATGTGGTTGCCAGAATTTTCATTTGATAATCAAAGTGTATCACCTTTACTTCTGGATTTGCCATAGTTTCATTATTTGGCCTTGATTAAACTTTATGTAAACCTATTAAATATTTAAGCCCAAGACACGTGTTTCTATAGCAAGAATACCAATGAATCTCACTGTCAACTTCACGGTGATTAAGTCTCCAGTACTATCTTAGGTGCTGCAATAAATAGCAATTATAAAAATTTGAGAAATTCTATAACCAATGTTGTCCACAGATGCTGTTGACTAATTAATTTAAAAATGGACTTGTAAAGCACTGGTGTGGAAAGATGTAAAAAGTATACTTACTAGGACTGGAGTAGACAGTTACTGCAGGGCTTCCTCTGAGTGTTCCTTGCTGTTTGATTTTGAGATGTATTACTTCCTAAATTATTGACTTTAAAAACATGGAATGGAGAAAAACTGAGAAGGAATCACTGCACCTAATCTCATTAGTAAAAGATATTGAAGAGGTAGAAACTCTTGAATAAAAAGGGTTCTTAGAAATTATTCATAAACGTCTATCAGCCATGCTAGTTATGTTCTGCATTGTAGTAGATAATAGGAAGATGGATGTGTTTCCTTTCCCAGCAATCTTTCACAATTTCTACTTATACGAATGTGGAAAATTGCTAATATAATTACAAGTATCTATTCAACCTGAAATATGCTCACGAAGAAACTACTAAAAATATTATCTATTTAAAAGTGGTTCAGTTCACATACAGTTCTTTAATTTTAATATTCAGTTTTAAAAAGGCTATATTTGAAACCTCTGGGTTTGGTGGTTGGTGTGAGCACTGAGCCCGGTTCTCCCCAAATTCCTAGCGGAATGGCTGAAAGGATAGAGAAGTAGGGGAAATCAGCAGTAAGAAGAGAAGCCAGTGATGGAGACAGTCCCTGTGGCGGAGAGTGAGGGGAATTTTTGCTGGGGGTTCCTCAGTGGATCCAGATTGAGGGACATCCCAGAGTGCCTCCCCCTCAGGGATTATGGTGGGTCCAGAAAATATCTAAGTGACCTGAGAGATGCAGTTTGGAGGTGAGTATGCGACCAAGGCATCTTGAGATTGGGTCGCCTCCCTGTGTGTCTCCCACATCGTCTTGACCTCTTCCAGTTCCTTCTCCTCACTGGACTTCAATGATTTTTTCAAGAGGCAGATCTGGTCATGTGATCCCTTTGCCTGAATTCTTCCAGGGGTTTCAGCTGTTTTGGGATCAAGGCAGACATCCAGAACACGGACTCCTCCTGTCTCCCCAGACTCCTGTCATGCCATACCCTCTGTGCTGCTGCCACAGTGGCATCTGCACCACTGGCCCTGGGGCTTTGCACTGGCCGTGAACTAGTTCCACTGCCTCAGCATTCTTCTTGCCCCTCTTTCCTAGTTAATTCCTAATTGTTCCTCAGACCTTTGCTCCTTCCTTATTTCCCTAGGGATCATCAGAGATCTGTGCTCTCATGGCACTCTGTGCTTCTAATTGTACAGTTATTTTCATGATTATTTACTTAGTATTTGTCTCTCCTGTTAGACTGTAAGCTCTACAAAGGGCAGGAATGGTGTCTGATTTTGCACATCATTGTAGTGTTTAGCACAGCATTTGACACATATTAGACACTCAGTAGATATTTATGGAATGCATGAATGGATGGACTGGTAGATGACAGCATTTGGATTTCAACAGCTACGTGGGGTGCCCCTGACATTTGCTTCCTGCACAGACAACTGTCATAAGCAAAGGACCAGGTATGGTGGTAGGAAAGCTCTACAGATGGCACTTGGTGTGGCTGCTACATGAGGCAGAGATTTAGGAAAATGGAGCATTTCCCATGGAATAGCATCCACATTAGAGGTCCAGAGATGCTCACTCTGGTTCCTTTACTGTCCCCACAGGCTGTTGGATATCCTTACTGATAAAACATTTCACCCTCCCCACTCCTTCCCTTTCAATCCAGACAAGAATGTCTAAAAAATATTTGAATGGGAATCTACAACAAATTCTTCTCAACTCCATTAGGAAATTATTTTGCCATAAAATAAGGCTCTTTCCTAGGTTCTATTAAGAGATTCTGTTATTCAAAAGAAAGAAATTACCATTTTTCTAAGGCTTCAGAGTTGTTTCCTCTGTAATAGATTGACCATGAGATATGAGATGATCTTAGAAAATATGTTTTTCTGCTTTCAACGACACTGAAGGGCACATTGCATGTGTGAAACTATAGCCAGCTACACAGGCCATCAGGAGAAGGAAGGAGAGGAGGATTACACAGAGCTGAACAACTGGAAAGCCAGCTTCAATAGAAATGATCAAAAGAGCTAGCACTTATTGATTACTTACCAGGTGCCAGGCATCGTTCTAAGGGCCTACATGCTTTAACTCATTTAATCCTTATGACAGCCCTATGAGGGAGGAGATACTGTTATTAACCTAATTTAGAAAACCTTTGTTAGAGGAGTGACTAGAAAGTGGGACACTGCATAATGTCAAAAATAGTGAAGTAGAAAACAAGCTTGAGGAAAAAATTTCCAAACAAAAAGTAAAGGGCTGATAATATAGAACTTGAGAACTATGGGAAACATTATAGTAGCTTTTAATGGTGTTATTTTTCAGTGGTGAGATTAGGCATGGTTTTTATATTCTTCTTTATACTTTTCAAAATTTTAAAATAGACAATTAAAAAAACACTGTTCCTTTAACACAGAGCATAGTTGACAGAGAGCACCTAAGGTTTTCAATAAATAATCTCAAGTAATTCAATGAAAATGAAATTGCTTTACAGGCAGTGTTCAGGGAGTTCGGCAAGAGTGAAGCAGTGCAGTTAGGAAGTAAACCTCCTAATTGGGAAAATAGAGCAGAGAGCTTCATGCTGCTGAAGAAGCGCTGTGACTGTGCACTTCCAACTAAAAAAAAAAAAAGCCCAAGGAATGAATAGCGCTGGCTAGTTACAAGTATTTTGAGAATTCAGACTAAAGTGCTGAGAAAGCACTGTTAAACATGATAATTAGAAGTTAGTTAATAATTTATGCTTGTAATTTCAATAATTTATTTATTTATTTTTAATATAATATGCATAATTGTCTGGATCATCATGTATTCTTTCATTTATCCACACCTGGGGTAAACCTAGCTGACCACCCTTGCCATCGTAACCCAAGATACCACCTGGTGGCAGGTATAGAAATTGCAAGGTAAACCCTGGGGAGAAATAAACCTGCGAATGGTCCAGCCTTAGAAATTCAACTCCATGAGGGGACACTAAAGGTAATGACAATTTGAAAGGACTGACTTTGTAATACATATTTATTTATTCTATCTCATATTTCTATGGAAACAGAAGGCCAAAGTGTAAGCTTGCCTAGAAGACATACTAATTATAAATTCAAATGGATATGGAATTTCAAATTTCTTGTTCACTTAGTGTTTAAATAGTAGCCCCCTGTTGTCTGGGTTGCACAGTTTTCCCCCGCAGGCTGTTTGATTGTCTCTTTGCTTATTCTCGTAGATGGGATTATGTACTTTCTAACAGCTGAGTAGAGACTGGCCCTCTCAGAAACTGGCATGGGCTCTCAACCGCATCTATTGAAGGGATCCCTTGTCTTTCTTTAATTAAAGAAAAACAAATGGCAGTGACAAAATGCCATGATTTATGGCATACATAAATGCATGTGTATCAATCATTTTCTGTCTTTGTACCAGGAATTAATTAAAATTAAATATGAAAGAGTAGCCATTTGGATTTCTGATCTTTTCAAACAGATTTCAGAATCCCATCTGTGAAACGATCAGGGCCACAATACTTTTCCTCTTTATAATGTAAAATTTAGGCTTAGAACACAAATTAAATAACATGATAAAAATTTTTTGGTGGCTCTTTTATTACAGAGGCAGACCCTGACTTCCAAATAGGTCCTGTGAATGGCAAATGGGCCTTTAGGAACAGGGGACCAGCAAGTTTTATTTCCGACGTGCTGCCTCCGCGAGGATTTC
>CM052440.1:40394377-40443316 GCA_028533085.1 Varecia variegata
TTTTTTTTTTTTTTTTTTTTTTTTTTTTTTTTTTTTTGAGACAGGGTCTTGCTTTGTCACCCTGGGCTAGAGTGCAGTGGTGTCATCATAGCTCACTGCAAGCTCAAACTCCTGGGCTCAAGTGATCCTCCTGCCTCAGCCTCCTGAGTAGCTGGGACTATAGGTGTGCGCCACCATGCCCAGCTAATTTTTCTATTTTTTGTGGAGACAGGATCTTGCTTTTGCTCAGGCTGGTCTCCAACTCCTGGCCTCAAGTGATCCTCCTGCCTGGGTATCCAAAAGTGCTAGGATTATAGGTGAGCCACTGCGCCTAGCCGATGACTTCTTTTTGATAAAGGTGCAAAGGCAATTCAGTGGAGAAAGGATAGTCTTTTTAACAAATGGTGCTGAAAATATTGGATATATAAAATATGTGCTTCCATCTATACTTTATATCATATTAAAAAATTAATTCAAAGTGTGTCATAGGCCTAAATGTTAAACCTAAAACTATAATACATCTGTAAGAAAACAAGAGAAATTCTTTGTGACTTTGGGCTAGGCAAAAATTTCTTAGATAAGTCACCCAAAGCACAATCTAAAAGCACATATTGATAAATTAGACTTCCTTGTCATTAAAAATGTCTGTTTTTTGAAAGACATTGTTAGTGAATGAAAAGATATGCCATATACTAGAAGGAAATAATTGTGAAACATATATCTGATCTTGTATCTAGAATTTATAAAGAATGTTCAAAACTCAATAACAAAAAAAAAACCAATTTTTAAAAATGGGCAAAGGATCTGGACACTTAAGCAAAGAAGAATATATCTTCTATACCATTTTTGGATAGCAACTAAACACATAGAAATGTGTTTAACATCGGTAGTCATTAGGGAAATGCAAATTAAACTCACAGTGAGATACGTGTATACACCTATTAGAATTGTTAAAGTTAAAAATATTGCCTTTAGTAAGTGTTGCAAAGGACATAGAGGAACTGGAACTCTCATACACTGTTGATGGTAATGTAGAATGGTACAGTCACTGTGAAAAACAATTTGGCAGTTTCTTAAAAAGTTACAATTTCACCTACCAAATCATTAAGCCATTTCACTCCTAGGTATTTATGCAAGGGAAATAAAAGCATGTGTACATACAAAGATTTGTACATGAATGTTAATATCAGCTTTATTTGTAAGAGTCAAAACAGCAAACAACCCAAATGTCTATCAATAGGTGAATGGATAAATAAAATGTGATATAACTGTTGGTGGGAATGTAAACTTATACAGCTATTATGGAGAACAGTATGGAGGTTTCTCAAGAAACTACAAATAGAACTACCATATGATCCAGCATTCCCACTGCTGGGTACATATCCAAAGAAAGGAAATCAGTATATGGAAGAGATCTCTGCACCCCTATGTTTTTTGCATCATTATTCACAAGAGCCGAGATACAGAATCAACCTAGGTGTTCATCATAGATGAATGGATAAAGAAAATGTGGTGTATATATACAATGAAATACTTTTGAGCCATAATAAAGAATGAAATTGGGTCATTCATGGCTACATGGATGAGCCTGGGGGACATCATGTTGAGTGAAATAAGCCAGGACTGGAAAGATTAATACCCTATGTTCTCACTCATGTGCAAAAGCTAAAAAAGTTGACCCCATGGAAGTAGAAAGTAGAATTGTGGTTAGTAGAAGCTGGGAAGGGTACTGGGGAGGGGGGGACAAGGAAAGATTGGGTAAAGGATACAAAATTACAGCTAGATAGGAGGAATATAGTCATCTATAGCACTGCAGTATAATTGTTAACAATAACTTATTATATATTTTTGGATAGCTAGAAGGAGGGAATTTTGAATGTTCTCAACACAAATGATAAATGTTTGAGATGATGGATATGCTAATTACCCTGATCTGATCATTATCCATCGTATGTATCAAAACATGACTACGTACCCCATAAATATGTGCAATTATTATGTATCAATTAAAAAATAAATAAACTGTTGTGCATTCATACAACAAACACTACTCAGCAATGAAAAGAAATGCACTATTGATAATTGCTCCAATATGGGTGAATCTCAAAATAATTATGTTGAATAAAACAAGGTAGATTCCTCCAAAAAGAATATATACTGTGTGATCGCATTTGTTTAAAATTGAAAGGAATGCAAGCAGGTTTTTGTTTGCCTGGGGGACAGGAAGAAGGAGAGAGAGCATATGGGATGTGGCCGGAGAAAGAGACTAACAAAGTTTCATGAGGAAACTTCTGTGGGGATGAAGCACGTATTTTACACATGAATATCTAATTTAATTTTGACTGTGGTGATGCTTTCTTGGGTGTATATATAAGTCAAAGCTTATCAAATTGTGCATTTTAAATATGTGCAGTTTATTGTATGTAAATAATATTTTATCAAGTTGAGAGAAGAAAAGAAAAAAACCGTATAAAAAGTTTAACCCACTAATAATGTGGGTTTACTCTTGCTGGTTTAAAATGTGCTTTTCTTAAGGGTCTGCTCTTCAGTTAACACTTTCTGACTTTTAAGTTGGCAGTTTGTTTAGTGTTAGTGATATTTAAATGTTTTTAGACATTAAATGCTATGTACAGGCTTAAAATGACACAAACATCAAAGGACCAAAATTTCATGAAAGATTCTGTGAATAAAGCGAGATCAATTACTCATTAAATCAGAACTTTTTCTGCACATTATAGAAAGTACAGTGTAATGCTATGCTTTGCAGTAGTGTTACAAACTCTGTTTTCCATATGTATTTACTTGTTTCTCAAGTGTGCATTAAGTACCTATTTTTCACTTAACATAAAATGCAAAAAAAGAAATGAGAAAACACCCAGACTTCTAGAGGAGTTCATATTTTGGTTGCAAAGAGATTTATATACATAATCAAGTAAAAACTGAAGGAAACCTGAGGAAACTGAGATGGAGTATGGTAGTTGACGTTTGTTTCCTACAGTGGCTAACTTTTCAGGTATTGATTGAGAGCTCTAAATTTCTTCTGCAGAAAATAATGACATTTTCTCATGTTTCAGGTTTTTACATTAATCTTTAATGTATACATATTTTATCATGAACCCCTTCTTTTAGTAATTACATGTAGGGATTATAGGAGAATTTAATTCTACTTTTATTCTCTCTTTAAAGATATTTGCCTAAGACTTGATTTGAAAATTGCTAATGCTGTTTCTAGTTCCTAGAAACAGCCTAGTTACTCTCACTTGAAATTATAGCAGTAATGTTCAGTAATATTAGCATTTTTTCCTAGATGTTACCTCTCTGGCTGTGAAGATTTCCCTTAGATGATTCATGTGAAGCTTTGAAACTGAAGGTACTTTCTGGAGAAGCACTTACCTTTTCTACTGCTTTTATTTTGAGCAGCTTTCCAGTGACCATTTTTCATGATGTACATCTTTAACATATTCTGCTTCCTTCCTTCATATTTCATCCTTTAGTATTATAGCCCTGTGCAATCTGGGCCGGAGGCGGTCCTGAGCCCACTGTGTGTCTACAGGTCCCAGGCGAGTGGGCTGAAAAGGAAGCATCTGTATTTACGTCTTGTCTCCACCTGGCCTCCTGGGGTCCTAACTGGTTGCTTGTGTTGTGCAGCTGCTAAGCAGACTCTCGGACTGCCTGCTTCTCCTGCAGACACATATATGTGCATGTGTGTGTGCCAGGTGTGGGCAGAACTGTGAAGCAGGAAGTTTGCCTTTTGTCCCTGAACCATCATTTCTGAAATCATTTCTCTGTCCGCAACTCAGGGTTTCTTTTTATTCCTTTTCCGGTTCACAGTTTTTGTGCTCTGTTCGCCTTATTAAAACCTGCTTTGAGAAAAAACTTATCAGCCCCATTTAATGTGAATTTAAGTCAAATTCCCCTTGAAGTTTTTGCATTTTAAATTTTACCTCTGAGTATGGTAAAAACTTTTCTCTCCTTGGTTGGATTTTAGGCCATGGGAAACAAATAAAGAGGAAGAGGTTTTGGGGAAGGGACTGCTTATTTGGTGCATCTGAAATCTTGCTATGGGTCAGTAGTTTTCCAAGTGTTTTAGTCCCATGTCCTTTTCTGCTGAAGCTCAGTATGTGAAATTGGTTTTAAGAAATGGAGCCGACTGGCTGAGGTAGAAATGGAGTGTCCAGTGGCCCTTTACTCACCTCCCCTTCTCCTGGGGGCTGCTGCCCTGAGGGCCCTCTGGAGAACACCTAGAGTTCCCTGGACCACAGTTTAAAAACCAACTATGGACCTTTGGCTTCCACCTGATCTATGGAAACCTGACACAAGAAGCAATATCCAAAAATCATAATAACTTTTCCTGACCCCATCAGAGAGCTGAGGTTGCAGGGAACAAACTGGCCTAAAATCCAAGGCAAACCAGGCACCTCCAAAGAGAAATTAAATGCAGGCCTTGGCTTATCTGTTGCAGAACTCAAGAGGAAGGCAAAGCTGCCACAGAAGCAGGTAAACGGAATTCAGCTTGAATTGTTAAGGGATTGCTAAGGGCGGGATGTGGGACAGCGCGAGGGTACAGAACCTGTGGGAGCTGCAGAGCCGAGGGAAGCTTGCACTGACTTGAAGGCTGTCCTCCACAGGCTTCCCTGGGTGGCCCTAAGAAAGACTGAGGACAGGCAAGGAGACTCTCTCGATGGTGTAGGCCTGGAGGAGGGGAGGAAGCTCTCTTGGGCTCAGACTTTTGGGAATCTTCTACCTTCTGGACAAGGGACAGAACCACTGAGAAAGCCAACCCTGAGATGCAGGGACCCAGGGACCCAGAGAACACCCACCTTACCCACCACACCTCAGCCAACTGTATCCTCAGGTTCTACTCACTCAGTGTCGCAGGTGTCTATTGCAGTGCAACAGACTGTCTCAGAATTCTGCAGCCTGGGCAGTCTGGGCAGTTCTTCTGCTCTGTATAGCATCTCCTGGTGCTGAAATAGCCCTGAGGCTCCTCCGTGCCTATAACAGGCACCTGAATGGGGTGGGCTGGGACAGCTGCAGGCTGGTTTGGGGATGCTTTTCTTACCTGCCTCTGTCTTTGGCTTTCTTGGTGGCTCTTTCCAAGATCAAAAGCGGAAGCTTTCTAGCCTCTTAAAGGCTACACCTGGAGCTGGCCACCACCACGTTACGTCCAGCACATTCTGCTGGTCAAGGCAGATTACAGAGCCAGCCCCTGTTCAAGGGAAAGAGAGTCCATCTCTTGATGGGTGGAACAGCATGCACATATACGGAAGGGAAGAGTCAGTGGCAGCCAACTCTGTAGATTATCTACCATACTTAATTTGCCATGCTTCTTTTTCTTTCTGCTCTGTCTTTGTCTTTCTTGTTCCCCTCTATCTATTAATAGTTTCTTCCTAAATCTCCACTCATTAGAATATACTCCATTTTTCAAGGCACAACCTAATGACACCACCTTCATGAAAAGGCTAATTGTATAATCTGTCACACAAATTGGGACACTTTGAGAGTGAAATGGCCACTGAAAGGACCATAGGCACAAACTGGGATTGTCCCTGGCAAACAGGAATGGAATATATAATAACTATTCATGAGCCTCTCCCTGATTTTTCCGTTCAGGAGTGATGTTTTCCTTCTGCTGAATTTGTTCATATGTTTGATGGGACACATGTTATTCTTCCTGGTATTTTGAGTGCAAATAACTGTCAAAGCTCTCTTAGATTGCAAATTCCTAGAGAGCAAATTCTCTGTCTTTCCCAGAGCATTCGGCATAGTGCTGCGCATGTAGTAAGCACTCAATTGTGAACTGAGGAAGAGAATGGAAGACAGAAATATACCAACACTGATATTCTGAGGTCATTAAAAATATCCAAAAGAATTGAATAGCTTCTGCAGATCTAAGTTCTAGTAATTCTACCTCCTTTACTAACCTTTCACATGACCTTGGGCAAGTGATTTAATATCTTTCTAGGCATTTCAGTGACTTCATCTCAAACATGAGGGGAATTATACCTGTGCTACATATTTTATAAGGATACTGTAAAGACCAAAGGAAATTGGTGTATGCACAAACACTTTGAAATATTATATGTGAAAGTGCCTCAACAGGTACAAGATGATATTGTTTCAGTTTGTTTATTTGGTTTTAAAAAGGGTACCACTTGAGTGGTCCTGATAGCTTCTTCATCCATTGTTAAGTTGTTCTTTTCAGTGGAAGTTCAGACTTTAATTCCTTTCTTCCAAAATTCTTAACTCTGGTTAAGATAAGGTAGAAGGGACAGTAGGTGAGTAGTAACCAGGTGCAAGTCTCAGACAGCCACCTTCCATCTGTTCCTGAGCATATGAGGAAGTTGCTTTGCTTCTTTGAGTCTTGTGCATATCTTTAAAATGAAATAACACTTACACTGTCCCAGGGGCTAGTGTGAGGCTCAAATTAAGTGCATGTGGGAAATTCTTATAAAATAAGTATATAGGGTCATTATATTAGTGATTATTTCAGAATACTCCTTTGTTCTATGGTTTCCTGCCTGGTGTTTGATTATGTCTGTCATCTATTGTTTGTGTATAAGTGCATATGCAAATTTGGAGTTGTCGGATGGACTTTTTGAGTGCCTCAGTGGTTTAATTTCTCAAGTGTTTAGAGTTTCTCCTGTCTTTTTTAGAGAATGGAACCATTTTAACCGAATTTCTTACATTTACACAAGCACGAGCTGTGAAGCCAAGTGTTGTTTCCCCTTCTCTCTCAAAGGGCAGTATCGTGTGCATCTTAAGCAAATATATAGACAACAAAAACTACTGCAGTACAGATGGCATGAAGGACCTTAGACCTTGCCGTACCCAGAGTTACATGGTTTCAGATTTCAGTAAAATGCTATCCTGTCCTTAAATCCTTGCTGCAGCCATCTGAGAGGGCCGCAGAAGCAGATGACAGGAGTCACGGTGTTGGTGGCGGGGCCAACAGTAAACCACAGCTGGGACTCCCAGTAGCCAGGGCTCATTGTGATTAACCGGCGGGGCCATTTCTACTTCACACTCAATTATAATGCAACTTTGTTGTTGCCTCTCATGTGGGGATAATATTTCTGAGGCCCAGCAGCATTTTCTGACTTTGTGCCAACTGTTCTGTTGTCAGCTGCTGCGAATCCTCCTGAATGATGTATCATGTATCCCTGCTCCTGTAGAAATTCAAGGGAAATTGCTCTCTCACTGTTACAACATGGTTGAAGCCCTTAAGCTGGATTGTTTACACGCAGCATCCATCCCAGGATTATTTGTTTCCTTCCTTGTGTGGCTTTAGGAGCGCTAGTCAAATCATTCATTTTCCCTTCCTCCTCGATCTCTCCCGCTTCGGATGCCCAACATGGAATTCCTGTCAGAAGTCTTTTTAGACTGCTTCTCCAAAGCTCTGAGGACGCCCTGAATTATAAGAATTCACCAGGCCCTAGTTGTGGTGAAGATGCCAGTCTGTCTGCTGTAGCAGGATTTATTTTAAGGCATCTCCGAAGCTTTTTGTTTTATTCTACTTAGAGTCAAAAGAACCCTTCTTGGGGACAGTGAAATATACCCTGACACATTTCTCCTGAGTGCATGTTTATATTTTAGCGTGAAAGAGCCCCCTAAGCTTGCTAAAAATTTATATGGCAAAGATTGCAATTTCTCAAGTCCCTTGTAAAATCATTATGGTTGATATGACCTCTGGGATAATGCACATCTTAAAGTGGTGCAGAATATCCGCTTGATCAGAGTAGGACGCTACTTAGAATTACTGATGTGTGTGTGTGTTCATGTAATCCTAGCCTTTTTCCTCTCCTGGGTAATACAAGCGATAGCCTTCAAAAAGTCATACTGCCTTACAAGGTGCTATTTTAGTTACATAGTGGAGGTTCTTTCTGCTGTTCACCACTGTTATTTAATGAGTCACTAGGATAAGTGAGTTTTTGTTTTTCCATTTATTGATTTATTTATTTCACACTTAAAAAATTTAACCATTCTGGAAGGAAATCTTTCTAGAATATATTCAGTACTTTGCAACTTTTTAAACTGAAGACACTAAAAGTAATTTGATTTTTTTGATGACTCAGTCATTAATTACTGACTGCAGCTTTTCCCACATTGGTGTCAGCAGAATAGTTATCTACTGCATATTAATAGGTATCTTTTAGAAAAACGATTCTCTGTGATCAAGTAAATTGGATAAATACCGAGTCAACAAAATTAAGCAACTTCCTTTTTTTCAAGATTACACTGAGACTTTACCATGTTAATGTGTATTTTAAGTCTCCGAGGGGGGTTATAGAATGGAAATTTTCTTGGATATAATGGGCCAGAGAACCTCCTCTGTATTACATTTGTTATAGTTCCTGAAGAAAATCTTCAGAACTTTTTGGGAAAACACTGAAACACTGCTTTAGCATGATAGCTTCTAGGGTTATCAATATGTATGGGATTATTTGCCTCTACATTGAATTACCTTAGGCTTCTGCTGAATTTTTGTCTTCTTTTTAAAAACATTTTCTGTATATGCTTGTTTTTATTATGGATTTCAGTTGTCACTGTGTTTTAGTTGCTCCTAACTGCCGTGATAGCCTCCTCTTAGCCCACATCAGTTACGATACGGGTGCTCATGTGACTTATCATTAAAACCAGAATACTTTCGGAAGTGTAAGGGAATTATGTTCATAGTTGTGCTAGGCAGTAGCTGTTAACTGTGATTCTCCAGAGCAAACCAAAATTATCACAACTAATATCAAATCTAATTAATACAAACTAACACAAATAGCAGAAGCGTTTTTTTGGCTGATTGGGTTCTGGTGTGGCTTCCTCAGGGTTTCGTTTACCTGTCTCCATGCATAAGGTTTATCTTTGGGCTGGTCTGCGTCATGGTGCAAAATATTAATAATTGCAGTATTTTCAAGATTTACATCTTGCCAGCCAGATTGCATAGTTTGTCATCAGAGAAGAGGGCATCTGTGTCCCAGAGTTCGTAGTAGAAATCCTGAGCTTTGCGCTGATTGGACAAACTCCTGAACCAATCCCCAAGACCTGAAGAATTCCAAGTGCTTATTGGTTTGGGTGTATCGCTGCAATTAGTGTGGAAGAGTGATGGGATTATTCTGATACTACCGTGGTTGTTAGAGAACATTCCTGGAGGTGGGACTCAATCCTACTCAGGTAAAATAGCTGTTACATGTTGGAGGCTGGGTAGAAAGGATGTTGGGGAGATAACCACATTGTCTAATATACATTCCTTCTTACCCGTAGGAGACTTGGCAGCCAGCTATCTAAGTTAATTAGAATTCCCTGTAAAATAACAAGTGTTCAAAAGGCCCTCCTGTAATGAATGTGCTTGAAGTCTGGATTTGTCACATCTTTTTAGTCTGTTCAGAGGTTTTTTTGCTTTCTTCCTAAGTCTCAGTTGTGTTCTAGGTAGATGAGGCCAAATAACTGAACAGTAGATAGATGGAGTAATTAAGAAGGATTTGGCCAATAAATTACTGAGAAAATATTCAGAAATATGTCCTCTAATCAGATTGTTTTGATCATTTTATTACACAAGTAATATATGTTCATCATTAAAAAATAGAAAAGATAGATAAGCAATTTGAAGATAATAAAGAACATTCATAATCTCATAGCTCTGATTTAAAACCCAGATTAATTTTTGACCCTCTTCTGATATAAAAAATTGCCTATTCTTGTATTAGTATTTGTATGGAAATGGAAAGTCTATTCTGTCTTTGAAAATGAGGAACTGCAATATTTATTCTGTGCTGCACCTGGTATTTTCTTTTCCCAACAAATGTTACCCAAATGATGTGATTTAGTAATTTATAATATTGCCTGACTAATACTTCAGCTACCTGTTTTCCCTTCTGCGAAATGCAGATTGAAAAATAGTAGGTTTTCTCACAAAGGTGAAAATGTTTCTCTTAGACATAAATTATTTTCCATTTACAAAGCTGTTATATTTATTCAGCATATCTCAAAGGAAAATTGTTTTCAAAAATGACTGTTTTGAGACACACGTTTCTTCATCATTCTATCAGAGACCTATAATGAATTTGATGCAGATTTCTTTTTGAAAGGTTTATTTCTCAGTCTTAAATGTACAAGGACATGTCCAGGAATTGAGTGTCTGCAAATTTGGGGTTTTAGGGGTGATGCTTGAAAAGGGACAGGTGTGGCTGAGCGTGGCTGTGGGACACAGGATAAGAGCACAGTTCTCAGCCCTCTCTGGATTCGAGTCCTGGTTCTACTCCTTTCCCTTAACATTTCTGAGTCTCATCAAAATGAGGATAACTGAGATTTTAGATGAGATAATTAAAAAAATAAGGATAATGCCATTTAAACTTCAGGGGATTGTTTTAAGAATCAAATAAACTGGCTGGGCACCATGGCTCACACCTGTAATCCTAGCACTTTGGGAGGCTGAGGCGGGAGGATTGCTTGAACCCAGGACTTCTGGACCAGCCTGAATGAGAGAGACACACCGTCTCTTGCTTGCCTGAAGTCCCGATTACTTGGGAGGCTAAGATAGGAGGATCACTTGAGCACAGGAGTTTGAGGTTGCAGTGAGCTATGATGACACCACTGCACTCTAGCCCAGGGAACAGAGTTAGACCCTGTCTCTAAAGAAAAAAAAATTAAATAAATCATAGCATATGAAAATCTTGTCTCAGGGTAGGGACTTAGTAAATATGTTATTGCTCTTAATGGGCAGGTCCTGAGTGATGGCTTAGAAACCTTAGGTTGGAAGGAAGGCATCTTGAACGTCTTCTGATCCAACTCCTATCGATGTAAAAATCTGCTCTGGAGTACCCCTTGTAGATGGGTCTTCAGGCTCTCGTTAAATAACCCAGGGCTCCCACTGCCTTAGGAGGCAGTCTGTGCCTATTTTTGGTCAGTTCTAGTTCTTAATGATAAGAGCATACATTTTGTTTGTAGTTTACAAAATGCTTTTACATTCATTATTTTTGCTGATCTGTATTTTAATTTGGTAGGGTTGGTGGAACTTTTAGGAAGCTTTTCTTACATTGAACCCAAATCTGCTTTACTATAGCGTGTACTTATTGATCTGTAGAGCTACATGGAACAAATTTTATTGTAGCAGTATATCGGATTGTATCCATTCAACAGCTAGTTATTGTGCAAGGACTATGTCCCAGGTCCTTGTCTAGGCAACAGAGATACAATGGTGAGAGTAAAACAGTCTTCTCCCTACCTCCCTGGAACTTGTAGTTCTTACAGAGGTCTGCAAACTATAGCTTTCAGTTCAAATCCAGCTTATTGCCTGCTTTTGTAAATAAAGTTTTATTGGAACACAGCCACACCCATTCCTTCGCTTTTATACTACAATGGCAGAGTTGAGTAGTTGCTACGAAGACCATATGGCCTGAAAAGCCTACAATATTTGCTGTCTGGCCCTTTCCAGCAAAATTTTGCTAACCCCTTGCCTGGTGGATAAGGTAGATATTAAATTTTTGAATATATCAATAAATAGGTCATTTCAAATTTTTGTAATGCAGGGTGCTATAAAAGAGAATAACAGGGAGAAACTAATTTAGATCAGGCAGTAGAAAGGCTTCCTTGAGAAAGTAATATTTAAGCTGGTCCCTGAAGGACAAAAAAGGAGCTAGAAGATTGTAAGGATGCGGGGGTCAAATATGCAGAGGGTCAACTTGCATGAAGTCCTGCAGAAGGAAAAGAACTTGGCATATTTGAAGAACTGAAGGAAGGGCAGTGTAGCTGGAGCCAGGTGGAGGGTGAAGGTGGGTGATTTGAGGTTCAGCTAGAGAGCTAGGCAGAGGCCGGATTAGGCAGGGCCTTTTAAAATTATTGTTCTTTTCCTAGGGGCACTGGGACATTACCGAAGGGTTTGGAGTAGATTCACATTTTAAAGCAGTTACGTGGAGATGGAGACAAATGGTTGCATTAGCTATTGGGTGAACCAGTTCCTTCCACGTGTGAGTAAAGAGGGCAAGGAATCTAGGATGACGCCCAAGCATCTAGTTTAAGCAGCTGGATGAATGGAGTTGGCATTTATGACATGACAGGAACTCTGGAGGAGAAGCAGGTTTAGTAGGTGATGATGATGATTTGAGTTTTGGAGATGTTGAGTTTGAGATGCCAGTGAGATAGCTCAGTAGAAATGTTAAGAAGACAGTCGGATGTGCAAACTTGGAACTTGGAGGAGAGATACGGGCGGTAGGTATGGTTTAAAAGTCATTGACACTTGCAGTTCTTTGGAGCCATGTTGATGAGTGAGATTGTCTAGGGCACAAAGAGGAGGGTACGAGGCTCAAGTGTGAGGACTCAAGCATTTATAGTTTGGGTGGAGGAGGAGGGGGAGCCTTCAAAGGAGACTGAGAAGGAGCAGCTGGAGGAGTAGGAAGAAACCTAGGAGAATTGGTATCCCTGTGCTAAGGGGAGAGAGTGTTTCAAGAAGGAGAGGCTGGTGTCATATGCCCCACGCTGCTGATCAGGAGTTGTGGTGTGGGGCCCTGTGTCCCCCCGTTTCTGCACTCAGCTCTTGTTGACAACTCGTGGGTTGGCCATGATGAGGAGGTGAACACAACACCACTGGCCTGCTCTTCCCAAGTTTGTTCTTCTGGCTAATCATCTTGAGTTGTTTTAGTTTTTCTCGTATCTGGTTTTAACTCCTTAACATTCTTGTCACTTTCTCCAGGTATATTCCAGCTTCTCTTTGGCCTTCTTACGTGTGGCACCAAGAATTGAACTCATCAATTTCTGGTATGGTTGTAGCTGTACATAATTGCAAAGGACTATTGTATTTTTTTGCTTTAGGCACTATTCCTTCTTAACATGATTTCAGATTGCTTTAGCTTTTTGGGGAAACTATAATCCTGTTGACTCATATTTAGCTTAAAATTGCTGTTAGGTCAAATCTTATATTCATGTAGTCAATTGTTGGAATGTAGAAGTGGAGAATTAAATTTAATCTGCTATATTTTGGTAAAATTTTATATTACCTGTCCTCTTAGCTTTGTATTACTCACAAGTTTGATAAGTGTCTATTCTTTTATCTTCATCTGATCACTGATAAAAACTATAGAAATGGAAGATTTGGAGACAGTCCTGTGGCATACGCATGGAAACTCTGTCTAGGTTGACACCAAATCATTAAAAAATACCCTGGTGGTTCAGCTGCCTAGAAATACATCCTTATTTTCATCACCTCTCTCCTTAGAAAAAGTGTAATGTGGAGATGTTATTTAAAAGTCAAAAGAGAAGTAACCTGGGCATTAATGAGAACTATTGAAATGATATTCCATATGACTGACCCTGATATTTGTTCCTTAGCTAGAATTTTTTCAGTGTGGACTCAAAGTGTAGCCTAAACTGTTTTCAAAGTGGGTGGCATTCAGTTTCCCCCATCACATATCTGTCCTTTTAGTAGGTACTCTTTCACAATGCACAGCCTTCATTGGGTGGACTTCACTGAGTCCTGTGATCTCTCTTGGATGAGGATCAACAGGTTGTAGTCTCTTTCAAAGAGATGTTCAGGAGGAATGCAGGACTTTCACAACATTGAACAGTCTGGCTATGGTCAGTCTTGGAATGCACAAACAGGAACCATTTTGGGGCCAACTATAATTCAGCATGGACCGCAGATGTTAATATTTCTTTAACGTCTGTGTCATATACAATCACTCTGAGAATGATGGTGGGTAAGAATGTGCTCTTTGTAGATAAAATTCCATTCCTACCTAATATAAGACAATACTGTCTTCTAGCTGTTTTGTCTTTTAACGGCACCAAATAACTCAATGCAGCTTCTGGATGAGCTGCGTGCGTGCCCTCCTGTCAAAGTTAATTGAAAGATAAGTATCTTCCTCCATGTTGTTAGCGAAGGAGGTGAAACCGGTGGCTAATTACTCCCAAAAAGAAAGCGAAATAATCCCCTGTTAAAATCTTCAGCAATTAGGTATACAATATCAAATAAATTACTTTTTTTGCTTGATTCCCAAGGGAAATAATTTGTAGCTAATTCAGTCTAGGGACATAAGGGGATGCAGTTTTTTAAAAATAATAATCGTGATTAAAGTACCCAGCTGGTCTTGTTCCTGCTATTAAAATATTTCAGACCGAAGTCATTGCTATTCTGTTATATGGCATAAAACTCTAGTGTTTCAATTGCTTAGGCCCTTGAAACACATACAGGATTAATTCTTGAAGCACATTTTATCTCACATTTGCAGCTTTTCTTATAGCCTACCTTTGTGTCAAGGTGAAATGACTTTTTCCTGGAGAAGGGAAGGGGTCAGGTTCTTTAATTTTTATAACTTATGACATGGATATATTTGTTAGTGAAAGCATATGGATTTTTAAAAAATTGTTACTAAGGACAATCTGCAATTTGTAGAGTCCTAGAATCTTTTACTGTTGTTGGTTACAAAGTTAATAGCATCTATAGTTTCTTGAGTGCTTGATATTTGAACACTAGCATTGTGCTAGTACTTTCTGTGTATCACACAGTCCCCCAAGGTGGGTAATATCGTCTCAGTGTTCCAGGTGAGAAATCTGAGGGTCAGGGATGTTAAGTAACTTGCTCAAGGTCACACAGCCGGTAGTGATGGAATTCAGATCTCGTCCTCTTTACCACCAGAGTCTGGGCTCACAGCTACTGTGCTCAACTGCTATTTTATCAGCTCTAAGTGATGTGTCTTTTATTGTACATTAAATTGAATTCTTTTTTAGATTAAGAAGAATGTAAATAGTGGCATATTGAGTGCCCTCTGTTAAAATGATTTCATAGGCTTATTGTTGGAAGTTTTTAAGATAAATCTTTATATGCAGTATGGTGAATGGACTTGAGGCTTGCTTATCCAAACTCCAAACTCCTTATTTTTTTTCCCAAAGAGTTGGCTATTGCTGCAGATTTTCTTTCATTTTTCTGTGTGTAAATCTGTACCTTGAGCAAGAATGGGGCAGTACCTCTTACCCTTCCATCCCCTGCCACACTTATGAAGAGCCAGTGAAAGTTGTCAGCATTTAGACTGGTAGTAACTTTTGAACAAATATGGAGGGCTTTGATGCTATTCTGTCATTTGTCAAAAAGAAAAGTTTAAATACATGTATATTATCCTATGTCATAGAAGCCTTTATTGTGATTGATTCCTTCTGAAGCAGTATACTCTGCAGATGTTTTATTCATGAGTTGTTACTTCTGCAAAAACTCTGTGGGTTCCTATTTCATTTTCCTCAGCTGAATATGCCATGATTTCGTTTTTGTTAAATTTATCCTTATATAGGCAATATTATTTCTGGGATGTTCATGCACATCATAGGCCTAGAACACAGCTGTTTGCAAAATTTAACGATTGTTGACTGCAGTTACATTCCCATGAGTTGATAGTATAGATATTGAAGGCATTGATTATACAAGAAAATTCTATCTTTGATTTACATGGCAAGACTGCTGTCACACCACAACCCCAGTCTTCCTGTGGTGGCAGAGATATTGAGGGGGATGACATTGGAAATAAATAACATATGACTGGTAATAGTAGCAAGAGAAATGAGATGTTGAGTGGGCTCATCTGTCTAATAAACTTTTAGATATTATACATTTATTAAAACAATTACATGTGAAAGTCTGGATGCCAGCATCATGCTTGCCCGTCATTCTGTTTTCCTCCTTTTTCTCTTCTTTACCTCTCTCACCTTTCTTTGAGGGGTGGGGTGGTACTTCTTTGTATTACTGTCTGACCATATAAGAAATACAATGGGTTATTAAAAATCATAGAAGATAGGTTGTATCTACTCATCACATGTATTTTGGATATTACTTTTCTGAATAAATGCTGAGTAGATTCCTTTTCCATCCCCATATGAATCTTGTTGTCCTGAAGTTTGGGGGATATAGTATTGAACACTAATACAGAGTGTGCTTTTGTATTTCTTGTATGTTTGTGTGTGTGTGACAACAGGAAGACAATCATACTGATATGCTTAGTAATTCAAGATGTTTCCCCCCACCCCCATGTGTCATCACTGTGCTCTCCCTACAAGTGTTTTATTTCCCATTCTAGACATTCAAGGGAATCTGAAGGTGAGCAGTGATTGGCCTAACTCTACCCCAGTTCGGAATTCATGAGAAGTAGCGGAAGCATTGCCCATGCATGTACATACTCTACCAACCAAGGCAACGGTTGTCATATGCAGTTTCACATGGTAAATGGAAAAGCAACACACACACACACATATGCACACACACACAAACAAGCTTTTCTCTGCCTTGAGCCAAATTATTTCCTTCATTCCTCCTTTTGGAGCCTGCTCCCTTCCATCTTTAGGTTCGTGCCCGCCAGCAGCCTTATAGATGGCCCAGGAAGTCCCCTCGGTTGAAGGCTGTCAGTGTGGCTTTTTAAAAGTGTTGGTGCCTAGGTGATTATCTGACTGGACACAGGCAGCTGTGGGAAAGTGATTTTTGACTTGCCTTTGGTACTTGTATTTTGTCTGACTTGTTCTAGTCCTTTCCCCGTATCTATTTACTCTTAGTGTGTCAGGTCATTAGAAAAATTGGCACTGTTTTTCCCGTTAAAATATATTAAAAGTGATATGGTGCTACCCAAATCACTAGTCTTTATTGCTGGTGTACTTGTTAAGTATGCTGTTGAGTCTTCTTTGCTGTTTTTAATGCTTACCTACCATTTACCAACTGTGCCACCATGGGCAAGTCAGATGATCTTTTTTGTGTGGCAGTTTTCTTAGCTGGGTTTAGGTGGGTTTAGTACCCACCTCCCAGGAAGGTGGTGTGAAATGCCTGCACAATGCTGGACACACGGTAAGCACTCAGTGAATGGTAAGTGATGTCACACAGCAGTGGCAATGGGTGGAGTTCCACAGACTGCCTGTGTTTGAATCCTGGCTCTGTTACTTCTAGTCCTGGAATCTTGACTTCATTTTTCTCTTACCGTAAAATTTCCATGCAAATAGTACCTTCCTCATAAGAACTTTGTGAAGATTTAAAGAAATCATCCAAATTAAGTGCCTAGCACAGTGCCTGGCCGAGCGTCAGCACTCAAGGAGCGTCAGGTAACATTATCATTGTGAATTTCTGGTAATTTCCTTACTGTCTTTATATTTCAGAATTTTTGTAGGCCCACATTTTTTGAATTGTCAACATCATGTCTATGATGGCTGGAAGACGTTATCATTATACTATTCCCTTTCTAAGCTCCAAATTTGGGTTAAATATGGAAGGGATGGAAAATTAGTTTCTGAAATATTTGAGTTTGTTTCCTGAGGTATTCGACTTTTATAAAGGGGAGAAAGCAGAAAATTATTGTAAATTTTCTATGTGGTCTGAAGAATGCTTCCCATCTCCTACTTTTAGGACTGCTTTTGTCAGATCTTTATAAAAAAGTAAAATTTTTACTTCATATTTCCTGCCCACAGTGATGAAAGTAAGTTGGTATTTTGTCTTCTTTTGAAGTTAATGGAACAAGGCCAGCTTATGACTTTAAAAAAAAAATGCTCTCATGGTTTAACTTGATAATATATATTTCTTTGAATAATATATTAAAATCCTTTCTCTTACTGCTATGCACACATTTGTCCATGATTGTGCCCTATCTTGGATAAAGCAATTAGTCATATCGTCTGTATTCACTCAATTTACTCAAAAATGAATTCCAATCCCAACTCTATAGTACTTTTATTCTTTCCCTTTAAGCTGAAAAAGTTATTTTTAGTAGGTTTTGTTGTCACGTGCCACTCAACATTTAACTCATGGTATTTTATGTGGTGTCCCAAGAAGGATATTTTGTTGCCCTGCTTTTTCTTTCATTCCCATCTAACCAGAGTGTCATAGGTGGATTATATTTCAGCATGGCTTGTTATTGATTTTGTAACATAGAACTTTATCTTCTTCATGGAGTCCTCATCACACGGGGCCTCCTCGAATTCTGAGAGATAGGATTTTACCCATTGAATAATTTCTGAATTTAATCCAAAGCTCACTTTGCCATCCAGCTGATTTTCCAGATTAAAAATCTTGAATACTTTAGCTACTAAGTGCTAAGAGTGACTGTTACAACTGGGGCCTGTTCAGTAAGAATGTAGTATCTGCGACATGCTGTGTGATTGCAAGATAGCAAGTAGCTGGCTGGTGGGTTTCAACCAATTACGACATTATACCTGCAGTACTGTGCTCATCTTGTGGTAGGTTGAATAATGGCTGCCCAAAGAGATCAAGTCCTAATTCTTGTAATTTGTAACTATTACCCTATTTGGATAAAGGTCTTTGTAAATTAATTACATTAAGGATCTTGAGATGAGAAGATTACCCTGGGTTATCTAGAGGAGCCCTAAATGTCATCACAAATGTCTTATAAGAGAGTCAGACAGAGATTATACACAGAGGAGAAGGTAATGTGAAGATGAAGGTGTAGATCAGAATGATGCAGCCAAAAGCCCGGGAATGCCAGGGCAGCTGCTGGAAGCTAGAAGAGGTAAGATTCTCACCCAGAACTCCTGGAGGGATTGTGGCCTTGCTTGATTTCTGACTCCTAGCCCTCAAAACTGTGAGAGAATAAACTTCTGTTCTTTTAAGCCACCACATTTATGGCAATTTGTTATAGCAGCTTCAGGAAACTAATGCGTATTTCTTCTTATCTCTCTCTTGATATTTTCACTTAAAATTAGATGGAGGAAAGAGGACAAATGATAGGAATTATCACTTTTGAGATGTCAATATTATAGAATTAACAGTGTAGAATTACATATTAAGGAATTTAATTAGAACAGTATTAATACTGTAAATACAAAATGTAATAATCTAAGTGCCACATATTTACCCATCTCTTTAGCAGCAGTTTGGCCAAAACTGTTCAAACAAACTGATATGTCAGGGTTGAGGCAGAAAGGGAGAGGGTTGGAAGAGGAGGAAAAGAGGGTGAGATGTTATATAAATTACTGCAGGGTGGTCTTTACATTTGGAATCTTACTTTTCTTTAAGTTGCATGTTTAGGATTTTGGTGCTTAGGGGAAAAGATAGTAGGTGCTGCCCTTCCAGACCATTACTGCCATTTCCTGGCAGTACGTAGTATGCAGAGGGAGCCGGCACCTGCCGTTACCCTGCCAGGGAGAACAGAAAGCAAACAGTGAGGAAAAGCCAAGGTGCTGATGGGCAGGGGAGAGGCATGAGTGATGGTTGACTCTCTTCCCCAAATATCCATCCCTTATGGCAAAAAGCCAACTGTTTCTCTGATTTATCCCTGACAGGAACAAAGGACTTTTTGCTTAGAGAAGTCTCTGAAGTTAAATATTAAAAGGAAAGGAAAGGAAAAAGAAACAAAAGAAAGGGAAGAAGAAAACCATTATTCTGGTGTAGTTCTGCAGGGTATGTCTGGGTTCCCTTAAAAATGATTGCATGACCGTCTAAAAATGAGAAATGAAAATAGATACCCATACTGTGTCTTGGATCATGAACCCCACCAATCATATGTGGCTATTATAATAAAAGAAGATAATTGTTTATGTTTGTTTAAATGGATTAGCGAATTTTTTTGGATTAGAGAATTTTAATTTACTTTGTTATGTGAATTGCCTTGTGGAAAAGGCCAGTATCATCTCCTATTTAGCATAACAGAACCTTTGTGAGAAGTCGAGGAAGTTTGTTGAATAAATGTGAGATCATGTACTCTACCAGCATCCAGTGTTCCAGTCTGTTCTATTACTGATGTGCAGTGTTTACCACTTATTCTGTTGGTATAATTTGTGGCAGTGTCTCATTTACATCCTTTAATATTTAGGTCAGTGAATTTCAACATGAAGATTTGCCGATTTAAATGCATTGCTTCAGGTCATCTTCCATGTTTGACAGATTGTGCAATTCACAAACACTATGTTTTGAGTAGGAGAAAATAGTTGTGCTACAATTCTTTTGAATAAGGAAAATTGGTTGCATCTATCATTACTCTAATAATAGTGAGAATATTACATTTGTTCCAACTGAGTTTGAATCTGATAGTATTCATTTAATATGCAGTACTTCCAGGATTCTAAACCTCACATTTTTCTCTTGATTTATAACTTGGTACATATTTTCTTCAGGATATTTTTTTCCCTTATTTCATGTGCAAAACTCTACATGTTTTGTTATTCAACTTTATTTTACAACTGAGTGAACATACTCTTCCGTCCAGGCGGGACAATGTACAAATGACTAGTAGGGATAATGGAAGGTTGGAACCTATCAGATGTGACATGCCACATTCGATCATGAAACTTCTGCAGATGGAAGGAAAGAACCAGGCTGGCTGGTTGTGTGGATTTGTGAAAAGTACAGGGTTTGTATGAGAGGGTCATAAACTCCAAGGCTGCCATATGTGCAGTGGATGCAGGTGAGACAAGAGCGAGGGGTGCAGTCTTTGGGGGTCTTGAGAGAACACATGCAGACTTTACCTTGGTGGCAGCTGCTGTTCGGCTCCAGTCTCTAGCTCCCATATAGGGATGCAGGCACAGAGCTGTTAGGTCTTCATTTTCAAGAGAAAACACTGAGAGAGTTTTTAGGCAATATTCTGATCATTAAGTTTGGGTAATTAATTGAAAAATTTTAAAAAGACCACAGAAGATCACACTGTGTGAGCCAAATAATGCATGTCTAGGTCTGTCAGCTTGTGACCTCTGATCTACTCTGATTGAATTTACTGATCAATGTTCTGCAACCCCCGGGTCTCACAGAAAGTATTTATTGCCTGACATCCATTGCCTTCCTCTTCTCAGTGTATCTTGGTGCTTTCATCCTGGAGCCTAGAAGGGAATTTAGATAGCTCACAAGCTCTCGGTATAATTTATGTGGGGAAACACTGGTGGAGACTTGGCTCTTTTAAGGCAAAGAGCTGAGCTAGAGCAAAATCTGGAGAGACAATCGGAACTCATTTCGGCAATCTCCGGTAGGAACAGAACTGGGGTAAACAAGTGCAGAAAGAGCGGGGCAGGCTGGATTAGCCAGGAAGCATTTTACAAAATCACAGGTTCAGGCAGTCTGACATCATCGCTAAGTGAAGATGGTCCCAGAAATATGGAAAGTCTGATTTCTATCCCATAGGGTAAAGTTGCCAGATAAAATACAGGTCACCCACTGAAATTTGAATTTCAGATAAATAACAAATAGTATTTTAGTTTAAGGATGTCTTATGCAATGTTGTGTGGGGCATCCTTATACTTAAACATTATTCATTGTTTTTCTAAAATTCAAATTGAACCTGGCATCTTATGTTTGTATTTGCTGAATCTGTCAACCTTATACCATAAGCCTGGACAAAATTCAGAGTCTAAGACAGAATAGAGAAGAATTATAACAAATTCTTTCAACAGCGTTTGGACTGGTTGAAGTGTCCTTATGGACTTGCTGATACTGAAGTATCCTCATAAACTTACTGAATTTTAAAATGCTCTTTGCTAGAACTGCTGCCAGTGAAGAGGCAGACCAATCTAAATGTGTACAAAGCTCATGTGGAAGTTTATAGGAGAATACAGTTCAGATGTTTCCATAATTCATTGAAAGCGCTCCAAAGTGATGATTAATTTTTAAAAATTTATTTATTTTTAGAGACAGGGTCTCACTCTGTTGCCCAGGATGGAGTGCAGTGTTGCACTCATAGTTCACTGTAGCCTCGAACTCCTGGGCTCAAGTGATCCTCCTGCCTCAGCTTCCCAAGTACCTGGGATTACAGGCGTGTGCCACCATGCCCAGCTAAATTTTTTTTTTTTATAGAGACAGGGTCTTGCTATGTTGCCCAGGCTTGTCTCAATCTCCTGGCTCAAGGAATCCTCTACTCTTGGCCTCCCAAAGTGCTAGGATTACAGGTGTGTGCCCAGCCAGGATGACATTTTTAAGGATGCTTTGGAGACAAATAGAAATTTTTGGTTAGACACATTAGCAGACTCACAATAATAGAAAGTGATGGGAAATAGTAGTAGCTAATATTATTCCCATTATTTGGCTAGAAAATAAATGAGGATTTAGAGAAATAAAGCTAATTCCAATATATTATATGTTTCATAGAAACACGGTATTCTTTTATTTTTATGTGACACTGTTCTAGATATTAGACAATTGAACAAATAGGACATTCTTCTTGCCCTATGTATTTACCTAATTTGTTTAGGTAAATACTGTGCTAGGCTCTTAGGAGAAAAAGAGATGTGCAATGCAAAGTTGCCTTCTCCCAGAAGTGCCAGCCTCATTCAAGGTAATAATAAACGTGGAGAAAGATAAAGAGTAATACATGATATAAACGTGTGCTGTCACATGGCTTTTACACTGTGAGCTGTAGCAAAGGTTTTGAAATCAAGAAAGAGGTCTATCTTAATTCCCTCTCTGTTTTTCTTTTTGGTTATTTTTACTATGAATCCTCTTTTGCATTTTTTTCTTTTAGCCTTCTCTTTTTGCTCCCACACGTGCATTAATTATTTAGATAGTTCTTTACTATACTTTTCCTTATTGGTGGTTAGTGCCCTTTGACATTATCCTTATGAGTTTTAGTTGGTTTCAATATTCACTTCCTTAATCTTCTCATTCTTGAGTTACAGTTTTGCTTTGTATCTTGATAATTTGGTCAAAATTTTCATTCAATAAACAAACAAAAACTATATTTGAATACCGATTTAATAGAGAGGCAGCAAAATATAGTGCTTGAGAGCATGGACTTTGGGGATAGCCTGCTTGGGTTTCCACTTGGTTCTACCACTGACTAGCTGTGTGGCCTTGGGCAAGTTACATAACTTCCCTGGGCCTTAATTTTTTGGTTCGTAAAACAAAATACTAATAGTGTGTTCCTCAAAGCCGTGAAAATTGAATAAGATAACCTATATTTGGACCATGGTACATTAACTATTATTATTTTTTATTGTAACTATTTGCTCCCTTCAAGATATGGGAGTATAAATAAGGCAGACCAGGTCTCTGCAGTCTTGGAGCTATTTTTTCCTGCTCTTGTAAGTGTTATGAGGAAAACATCCTAATGTGATAGAGACTGTGGGGAGAGGAGGTGTGGGCAGCTTTGGATAGGGTGGTCAGAAAAAGAGTATTTTGAGGAGGGGGTCATTTGAGCTGACACCGGAAAGAGGGGAGAAGAGAAATTGGGTTAGACTTTGAGGACACTTAGGGCCCAGACACCCCTTTTTAAAGAAGGCAGTGGAGCATGTTTTAATGCTGGTGGGCATCACCCAGTAGGGAGGGAGATGTTAATGCTGCTAGGGAGGGAAAGAATAATGTGGTTTCTAAAACAGACAGAGGGCCAGGGCACAGTGGAAGAGGTTGGTCTTTACAGAAACTGGGGCTCTTCATTTGTAAAGAGAGAAGACAGAACATAGGCCTGATGCAGATGGGTTCCCATATCTTGTTTTATTTTCTCTTTGAAGAATGAGGTGAAGTCTTTGGTTTAAGAGGGACCTTGGTAATTGATTGGAAGGGAAGCAATGGGAAAGTTGGGGGAGGGATGCTAGTTTGAAAGTTTGAAGAGAGAAAAGAATGTGTGAAGTGGACTTATCAGGGATTGGCATAGTGGGATTCCAGAATTCTTGGTGCCCGTTTGGGATTTGTGTCATGAATTTCAAATGAGACTAGTCAGCAGGGTTGCATGCATAAACAAGCACTTTTCTTAGCAATGTACATGGGTGGGATATTTTCTGAGATTTGTACATAACTAAAAGATATTTTTTCTAACCTTCAAACAGAAATTCCAACTTCCCTATGCAGTTATTTGGTCAAGAACTTTTATTCAATATTCTATGGTCCAGCCTATCTGATAGAGCTTTCTGCAGTGATACAAGTGTTCTGCATCTGTCTGTCCAGTACAGTAGCCAGTAGCCACATGTGACTTTTGAACACTTGAAACATGGCTAGTGCTGCTGAGGAACTAAAATTTTAATTTTATTTGCATTTCATTATTTAAGTAGCCACATATGGCGAGCAGCTACTGTTTTGGACACCACAGTTATAGACATTAAACTGCCTTCTGGCATTTATAATTACAGAGGAGAATCCAAATTCAGTTTGTCTTGCTTTTAGAAATTTGAAATTCTATAAATGATGGATATAGCTTTTCGATTTATTTTTTCAATGAAACTTGGTGAGCACATGGCAATGCTGTGTGATGTGGTTGACAAAAACATACATTTAGAGGCCATTCAGACCTAGGTTTTTATCTCAGCTCTGCAAATTGTAAGTTGTGTGACTTTAGATAATGCCTTAACTTTTCTCAGAATAATTTTCCGCCAGGAATTGCCGTCAGGTCAAAATAGAGGATGCATTCCTTTTCCCTGCGCTGCTCGATTCATTTGCGTTGGTTTCTCTTTCAAGGATACCTGATATTCTTAGGCAGGACTTCTGCTCAGACCTTCAAATTAACGATCTTCAGGTTTATCCTTTTCCTCTCTTTATTCTTCTTTTGGGTGCTTTCTCAAGTTTGTTCTTCATCCTTACTGCATTTTCTGTAGTGCAAAGTCTGTTTTATATTGTCTCTGGTGAGAATTTAGTTTCTGCTGCTGCACTTTTTATTTTACTATCCACTTTTCTTATTCTCCTCGTTCTTATTTAATAGAGACAATATGTTCTTGAATCTTGGTGGGAGCAGCAAACACGTATGTTCTATGCATTACATGCCCTGTTGTAAACATACTCAAGAAGAAGATTTTGTGTTAAATTCTTAGGAAAATGTCACTCTTATGCTGCAGATTTTTTCAGAGTTTCCATTTTTAAAAATTGTTGAGTAAAAGCAGAACTTACAAGGTCCATTGTTGGAGAATAGTCAAGATTTAAGGATTACCCTTTTCTTTGTCAGTCTCTCCGTCTGGTGATTGCCAAATGCATCTTCTTAGGTCTTCAGCTGGAAGCTGTGTGGTGAACTAGTGCCACAATTCCCAGGGATGACAAGTCAGTGCTGGGTTTTCCTTCTTCCTTTTAAGTGAGCAGCCTCTAACAGATCCATATGGAAGTGTAGAAGGTTTTTCTCAGGTTTGGAGTGAGATGTGGGGGGTGATGAGAACTTCTTTCAGTAGGTAGATTTTTATTCAAATGAGTAGCATGGCAAGAGAAATTGCATAGTTCTCAAATACTTACAGGAAAATAGACACAGTGGGAATATGGTTTTTGGTGAAGCCCCAGTTTCACTTTTCTGTATCTTCCAGAATGGGTCAATCTCTGTTGTGTGCAAGTTCCTCTATTTTCTCTACATGCCGTTTTCCTCCCTGTGGTCTGGGAGAGGGAAATCTATGAGTTTGGCCTGGGCGTCTCTGTTCGTTCATGTATCACAGGAGCTGTTGGTGATGTGGAGGTGTTAATGGTAGTGTAGACGGGGTGATTCAGCAGGGCCACTCTTGGGACTCCAACACCTTTAGGTAACATAGAGGCAGTCAGAGGTCTCACTCTGCTGCGTTGGCTCGGGTGGCAGCTGCCTCTAGAACCTCTTTATGCAGCCACATGCCTTGTCTTATTTTTTTTAATAGTGAAAGAGTTTCACATTATTAATTCACATTTTAACAGCTTTATTGATGTGTAATTCACATGCCACACAATTCACTCATTTAAAGTGTGCAATCCAATGACTTTTAGTATATTCACGGAAGAGTGCAACTCTTACCACAGTTAATTTTAGAACATTTTCCTCATTCCAAAAAGAAAAACTTTGTACCTATTAGTAGCCACTCTTCATTCTCCCTTCCCTACTCCCAAAATATGTTCCTAACCCTAGGCAACCACTAATCTACTTTCTCTCTCTATAGATTTGCCTATTCTGGACATGCCGTATAAATGGAATCATAAAATATGTGGTCTTTGTGACTGGCTTCTTTCATTTGGTATGATGTTTTCAAGTTCATCCGTGTTGTAGCATGTGTCAGTACTTCATTTTTATTGCCAAAGAATATTCCATTGTATGCATATACTGCATTTTATTTATCCATTTATCAGTTGATGGATATCTGAGTTGATTCTACATGTTTGCTATTATGAATAATGCTAATATAGATATTCGTGTACAAGTTTTTGTGTGGACATATGTTTTCATTTCTCTTAGGTATATTCCTAGGGGTGAAATTGCTGGTGAATATGGTAGTTCTATGTTTAACCTCACGAAGAACTGCCAAACTGTTTCCCAAAGCAGCTGCACCACTTTACATCAGCAACGTATAAGTTTCTCCATGTCCGACACTTATAATTATGTCTTTATCATCCATCCTAGTATAGTAAATGTGAAGTGGTACCTTGTTGTGATTTTGATTTGCATTTCCTTAACAGCTAATGATGTGGAGCATCTTTTTATGCTCTTATTGACCATTTGTGAATTTTCTTTGGAGAAATGTCTATTCAGATTATTTACCCATTTTTATTTTGGTTGTTTGTCTTCTTGAGTTATAATAGTTCTTTATATATTCTAGATACAAGTCCCTTATCAGATATATGATTTGCAAAATTTTTCTACTATTCTGTAGGTGTTATTTTCACTTTATTGATGGTTTTCTTTGAAGAACAAAGGTTTTTAATTTTGATGAAGTTCTTTTTATATATTTTTTGTCATTTGTACTTTTGATGTCATATCTAGGAAGGTTTTGCCTAACTCAACATCACAATGATTTATTGCTATAATTTCTTCTATGAGTTTTTTGGTTTTAGCTCTTGCATGTAGGTATGACCATTTTGAGTTAATTTTCCTGTGGATGGCATGAGGATGTCGAGTTGTACCAGAAATGTTTGTTCAAATGAATGTTTTTTCCTCATTGAATTTGTTGGCATCTGTGTTGAAAATGAATTAACCACAAACGTAAGAGTTTATTTCTGGACTTTTAATTATGCTCAATTAATCTATATGTCTAATGTTGTGTCAGTACTACATTGTCTTGATTATTGTAGATTTGAATTAAGTTTTGAAATCAGGAAGTCTGAGTCTTCCACTTTGTTCTTTATTTTCAAGATTATTTTGGCTGTTTGGGTCTCTTAAATTTCCATATAAGTTTGAGGATCAGCTTGTCATTTTCTGCAAAACACAGAGCTGGGGTTAAATCTGTAGAGATTGTGTTAAATATGTAGATCAATTTTGGTAGTACTACCATGATGACAATTATTAAGTCTTCTGATTCATGAACATGAATGTCTTTCCATTTTTTTAGGCCTTTTCTCGTTTCTTTCAACAATGTTTTGTAGTTTTCAGAGTATAAGTTTTGCACATCTTTTGTTAAATTTATTCCTAAGTAATTTATTGTTTTAGAGCATATAGTAAATGGAATTGTTTCTTTAATTTCATTTTTAGATTGTTTATTGCCAGTATGTAGTCTTTCATCATTATGTATGATATTAGCTATGGGTTTTTCATAGATGTGCTTTATTAGGTTGAGAAATTTTCCTCTGTTCCTAGTTTATTGAGTGTTTTCATCACAAAGGGTGTTTTATTTTGTCAAATAGTTTTTCTGCCTCTATTGAGATTATCTTGTAGTTTTTGTCCTTTATTTTATTGATATGGTGTATTACATTAATTGATTTTCAGGTATTGAATCAACTTCGCATTCCTGGGATAAAGCCCACTTGGTCATGGTATATAATCCCTTTTACATGTTCCTATAGTCTGTTCGTTAATGTTTTGTTGAGGAGTTTTGCATCTGTATTCTTAAGGGATATTAGTCTATAGCTTTGCTTTGCTTCTTTTCTTTTCTCTCTCTCTCTGTCTCTCTTTTTGTTTATTTGTCTGTTTTTGGTATTAGGGCAATACTGGCCTCACAGAATGTGTTCTGAAGTGTTGCCGCCTTTGCTCTTTTTAGTAAAAGTGAAGAATTGGTATTAACTCTTCTTTAAATGTTTGGTAAAATTCACCAATGAAGCCATTTGGGCCTGGGTTTTTCTTTGTAGGAGGTTTAAAATTACTAATTTAATTGCTTTAATTGTTATAGATCTACTTAGAGTTTCTATATCTTCTTGAATCAGTTTTGGTAGTTTGTATCTTTCAAAGAATTTGTCCATTTCATCTAAATTATCTAATTTGTTGGCATACAGTTTTTATAGTATTCCTTTTAATCCTTTTTATTTTTGTGAGGTTCGTAGTAATGTCTTCTTGTTCAGTCCAGATTTTAGTAAATTGAGTCTTTGCTTTTTTTTTCTTGGTCAATGTAGTCAAAACTTTGTAAAATTTCTTTTCAAAGCTTAAAATTTTAGTTTTTTCATTTTTCTCCATTTTTTAATTTTAATATCTGTTATAATTTTTATTATTTCCTTCCTTCTCCTTGCTGTAGGTTTAGTTTCCTTTTCTTTGTCCAGTCTATTAAAATGGAAGGTTAGGTTATTAATTTGAAATGTTTCTTGTTTCTGATATAGATGTTTCTAGCTGTAAATTTCTCTCTAAACACTGCTTTTGCTATGTCTCATAAATTTTAGTCTGTTGTATTTTTCATTTTCATTTATTTCATTGATGTATTTTCTAATTTCCCTTGTGATTTCTTCTTTGATCCATTGGTTGTTTGGAATTGTGTTTTTAAAATTTCCACATATTTGTGAATTTCCCAAATTTCATGTTATTGATTTCTACTTTCATTCCACTGTGGTCAGAAAACATACTTTGTATAGTTTCCATCCTTTAAAATATATTTTTACACTTGTTTTATAGCCTACCATATGGTCTAGCCTAGAGAATATTCCATGTGCACTTGAGAGGAATGTATATACTACTATTGCTGGGTGGAGTGTTCTATGGATATCTGCTAGGTCTAGTTAGTGTATGGCCCAGGGCTTAAGCATTTGTTGAATAGATTTACCAAGATATTTAATCAGGACTTGTTGATATTTAAATATTTCTGAAAAATATTTAACTTTGGACTGCCTATTTAGTTATACTTTGTTCCTAAATTGACATGTCTCAAAACACACTGACATTGATATATTGAAAAGTAAAACAAAAGATTTTTAAAAAACCTTAAAATTGTTGCAGAATGCAGGTATTTAGCTTCTAGTGGGAATGTGATTGCCAAATGCAGCCTGCTTATTTATTTTGTGTTAGGGAATTGTCTTAAAATCAACAGAATTACTGCTTCTCTAAGAATTGTGCAGCACCCTGAGAATAAATTCACAGTTTTAGAAGAGATTCACAGATTTTGATGAACATGAATCATGCTTTAAGTTTCTACAATTGTCCTAGATATCTACATTTAGAGACTACAGCCCTTCCTGTGGATGGAATTCAAGATTCAACTGAGTATAACTTATGCCTATTTAGAAAACATACCCACAATATTCTTGGAAATTTGAAGATTGTAAAAGTATCTCAGCACTACCATGAAATTTCTATTTAAGTCGTATTTTGAGTGGTGTTTGAATGTGTCCTGTTCTGTGAAAGCACTTTCTCTTTCATGAAACTTCCGAAATTGAGGCCAAGAACTCCCATTAGTGTTGTTAATCTGGAATCCAAATTGAGTTGGGCTCTGGCTGAATACAACCTAGAGAATTTAAGAATTGCTCAGTTTGACAAATACCAGGGTTCTCACGGATATAGTTACCATCAATTGAGATATACTTGTTATCACTAAGTATATTTTTGGGTGGATTTAAGTATTTTTGCACTGCCTTTGTATTACCTTAAATATCTAGCTGGTTCTGTGTCAACATTGTTATTAATAAACCATTTGGCTTTCACACTATAAATTTGTGAATATGTTGCCTATTATTGAAAAATCGGTGTGCCCAAGATGTCTTCATGTTTTCCTATATTCTTTCACTCAGAAATAATGATTATTTGGAGAAATGAATAAAGTATTTTGATTAATAATTCCATATTTTACTTTGACCCTTGACATTATTATATATAACTATTTGATTTTTCCTCACTCAGTTATATGGAAAAGTTATTTCTTTCCTTCCCTGGCTGCTGTGACAATGTCTTATTCTCCTTAATTTGCAAATGAAGTCACATCTCTAATCATTACTAATTGATTCTTTTCTATTGTAGATTTTGTTGTAGAATCCAAATAATTTAAAGGCTGATTATTCATTAAATAGTTTTTCTTTTAAGCAACCCTGCCTCCTAGACTGTGGTATGTTATGTTTAGCTATGTTTGTTTGCATAGTGAGAAGAACAGATATAATAATTTTAAATCCCAGTTTAACCACATTACTCTGTGACCTTGGGCAAGCTATACAATTTTTCTGAGCTTCAGTGAGCTCTGTGTAAAATGGGAATAACGCTGCCTTCTCCAGGTTGTTGTGAGTGTTAAATGAGTCTCCTGGCTATAAAGCAGCTAGTACTGTGCTTGGTACAGAGAATACTCAACACTTGTTCACTTACTTTTTCCTTCCTTTTTCTCCTTTCTAGTGGCAGATGAGCTCCTTGATTATTAGTGGCTTTGTATTAATTACCTCTGTATTTTTTAAACCTGGCCCAGAGCTGATACCTAGTCAATGTTAAACACATTATTTTGACAACTTTAACAGCCTTTCCCCAGATAGTCAAAACAAATACCACCTCCCTAGATGTTTAACTTTTCAGAATTTGAGGGAGTATTTCCTTCATCCTTGTTATGAACCATGCCTTTTAATGAATTATATTTAATATGTTGCTAGTCGGGAGTAGGCATAATATAGGACTCTCAGAACTAGCATTAATAGTTTCATTTATTTTAATTCTGTGAAATATTAACAAGCAACAGCTAAGTGTATATTTGAAGGTTTATCATGTTCCCTTTGAATTGAAATCATTTACACTTTTCTTTCCTGCCTCCCACATTGCAGCAATCAATAGAGCTGATTGCATTTATTTCTCCAGTTGTAACTCAAATTCCATTAAAGGTTTTGGTGCTGTCAGCCAGATCATGTTAGAGCCAGGATTCCACTTCCCACTAACAGACTCATATCTTCCATTATTTTTCTTCCTTGTGTAGTGACAGTGTTTATTGTTGTTCCAAAGCCAATTTGAAGTTTAATTTTAGAAACATTATATTTTAATCTGACCATATTGGCTTTTAAAAACAGATCTCTAAGAGTAAGATAAAGGTTTTCTGTTTAATGATGATTAATAACCTATTTGGATGTATTCATCTGAGGAACTGAAGATAATTTTGCCATCAAGCCTCTTGCAGAAGGGCACAAACAGATGGGTCTTACTCCAAACCCTTAAGGCATAGACCAGACGCCCCTTTAATTGCTTGGGGAAGAAGATTTGTACAGCCATGGCTCCCTCCCAAGGACACACTCATCTTCACTGTGACGACTCCCAAATTTGATACTTTTCAGCAAGGGGAAAAACTTCACTGCATTCATTCAGTAAAAGCTTCCTATACTGTGCTGCAACTGGCTATCCAGAGTCACAACAAAGAAGAGAGTCTGAAGTGAATAAGTTTGCATTTTAATTGTGAAGCTGTAGCAAGTTTATCTGCAGGATTATCGGATTAACACAGAAATTTGGAAATATTAGAAATTTGGTTAGAAATTGCCTACAGCCCTTGGGAGTGACAGCTTTAGAGCCAGGATTTTGTGATTCACAGTATAGTCTTCCACAACCTTCTGTCTCTTTTGTAATCTGTTCTATGGGACTAATGATACCTTTCTTAGGGGTCTGTTGAGAAGAGGGAATTTTGCACTGGTCTGAAGTAAGCACTCAGCAGGTGATAGTTAAGATGACATTTAGTTTCTGGAAATGTTTGTAGATGGCATGTTATGATCACTACTTAGCTTGCTATTCATTGTTTTAATTCGTCGAGTTAAGCATGTTAGCAAATCTCAAAAACTAAACATCTTCCATTATAAAGCAGTCAAATCAATCCTTCTTTTTTGAGCGTTAATCAATAAGCACTTAGCTTCTTAAATAACTGTTTCTTGAATAACTAGATAAATGAACAAACCATACAATCTATCAGAATTTAAAACAAGAACCTCAAATTTCCAAAACATGTATTAAAACTCAAGTAGATACCACTTAAAAATACAAGTTCTGGAACATCAGAGAAGTAGCACAATGTTATGCAGATAGTAAGTGCGAAGAAAATATTTGCTTATTTATTGATCAAGGAAATAAGTGGCACCATTAGATTAAAATAAAGAATTAACTAGCAGCATTATTTTACACCATCAAGAAAGATTATTGAAAAACACAAGCAAGATTATTATTAGGAGTCCTTTCTTAATTACTTATTGATTTGAAGAATTTGTGGGTAGAAGTCACTGTTAAGTTTATCTCTTCCTGGCCTCTAGTCTTATAAATGAGGAAACAGAGGCCCCGGGTGTTAAATGACTTGACCTTAGGTAGTCACTTAGTGACCAGAGCGGACCTGGAGACAACACTAGATTTACAGAGGGCGTGAAGGAAGGGAAAGAGTTCATCCCCTGGCCTCCCCTGGCTTGTGTACATGGAGTGCTATTGACCGGGCATTCCTGAAAGCAGTGTTGGTGGATGAGACTGGCAGAGAAAAGGGGGGCTGAAAAGGAATGTTTTCCTAAAAAAAAAAAAAAAAAAAAAAAAAAAGAACTTTCAATGAAGAAAAAACCTCCTTGCCAATTTTCACTGGATTCAGTGAAAATGGGAGCTGGGTAAGTATTGCTCTTTGGTGACACTCTGTAGCTTTATGACCCTGTTAATGAAAGGTCAGCTTAACAAGTTATGTAAAAAACCAGGTTCCACATGATGATCCTTTTGAGAAGGTAGAGGGGTACTTAGAGGGAGACTGCAAAGATGACCTGTTGTGTTGACATAGGCAGACATATCTATGATTCTTCACATTTGTGATGGGAAGACATAGCTCTGCACTCCAGCTCTGCAGACAGGGGAAAAGGTTAGCATCCTACTGTGGCTGAGACTTGTGTGGAAGGAGAGAAACTGTGTGAGTTGATAAGAAGGCAGAGGTCTAAAGGACAGTGTCTGCTATTCGAAGAGCAAAAGCCTAGATCCCCATCTCTCATTGCATTTTATCCCAAGAATTATTATCACCTGTCAGTATCATTCATTCACTTGACAAGTACTGGCTGAGTGTCCACTACCAGTCAGGCACTGGTCTAGGTGTTGGGGTATCACACTGAACAAACCAAGCATAACCCTTGTCTTCACAGAACTTGCATTCTGGTAGGTGGAGGCAATACATCATATTTCTCCCTCCCCACCCGCTCCTTTCATATCTTGCTCTATAGGTTCTTACTCTTTGCTATTTCCTAGAAAAAACCAGGAGCTTAGCTCTATTCCAATTTATTTTACCTTCTTCTGACCCTGTTAGAAGAAGCTAGAAGGCCCATATACTCTTGCTGAACCCTTTATTTGCCCAATAAATCCTAAATAAGTGAAGTTCTTGTATACTGCCTCTTTGGATTTCCATGAAGTCTCTTATGGAAATTCCAAGAGGCTCAGAGACTTCATGGAAATTCAAATGTCTCCAAATCATTTTTAGATAAGATTTTTGCCAACACAAGTGTATCATGTACTTGGATGGCAATAGATATTCAAAGGGAGCACAGAAATCAAGATTTGCCATTGTGTGAAGCAGTAATAATATATAATACTAATCTTAATAATAAGATTTAACTCACTTAGGAGAAGGGCCTCTCAGGCTGGAGAGCAGTATATCTCAGAAGTGAAAATGATGATGAAGAGAAAAGGTAAGCAGCACATTTAAAAAGATGACCCTGAATCTAAACACAAAAAAATGCTGAGCACTTGCAATCAGAATGAAATCAATAACTGTTGCTGACCATTGACCAGAGGCACACGAATTACAGTGATGGAGCTGTTTTCCAGTGTCCTCAGTGAAGGATCTACAAATGACTTACCGTCTTGGTAAAACAAACCAAGATTTCCATTTACAGTGCTCTTTTTTTAGGGCAGGCTGCAATGTCTCTGAGATAGTAGGTGTTACTGAAAATGTCATTTTATCTTTGAAAGCCTGAGTGGCAGTGTTCGTTTTCCCACTTTAACATGATGATAGAAAAATCTAATCTTTAATGATATCTGTCCTTATTTCTCTAACTATTCCCATTAGAAGGGTGATTTAGCCTCAAATTTGGTCCCTAGGATGTTGAAATTGGATCAGACACAATTAAGTTGTAAATCAAAATGTCTTAGAGCTCTACAACAGAAGGAAATTTATACAGTGAAAATTTTATGTTAAAAATAACTCAGGAGGTATTTAATTATAGTAGGACATTGCTGACATCACTTGTTTAATTTCTTTATTTATTGTGTAGGTTCATTGTATTTAGATTTTGAAAAGCTCTAATTGCCTTCTTGTGACATATTTTGCAAAGCTGGCTACCACAATATATCTCATACCACCAGCTGTTCTTGCAGTATGACATTGATAACGTAGTGGGGTCTTTGTCTCCTCTCCATCAATTGATGGGGTCTCTGGTAGGGTCTGTGTCTCCTCTCCTTGAACTTAGGCTGCCTTTGTGACTGCCTTGACCAATAGTTGGAAGTGATACTGTGTAACTTCTGAAGCTTGGTCATAAAAATGGCATGTATTACTTCCAGCTTATTCTTTTAGGGTGCTTGCTCTTGGAATCATCCAGCCAGCATGCTATGAGGAGACGCGTAGAAAAACTGGCCAATGTTCCAAACTGAGGTCCTACCTGACAGCAAGCATAAACTCAGTGAGGGAGTGAACTTTCAGATGGTCCTAGCCCTCAGGCATCAACCTCCTCCCCACTGCCTTTCAGCCACCCTAGGCTGACAATATGTGAACTAGAGAGGAGCTCTATCTACATTGCAGATTCATAAGCAAAATAAAATGATTTTTATAGTTTGAAACTATTAAGTTTGGGATAGTTTATTTCCCAGCAGTAGATAACCAGAATACGTGGCTAACATACCCAGACATAAATAAGCCTTATTAATCAAATGTCTACAAGAAGGGCTGTTTACTTAGTGTGACCACACTAGGGAGCAGTATCTTGACTCTAGTAGTCAGTCTGTGGGATCTAGTCAACAGATAACAGCATCTGGGTAGGTTTTTAGTATAGTAGTTGAGAGTGAGACTATCTGTATACCTCTGTCACCTCCTAATTTATGGGCAAGTTACTTAGTTTCTTCATCTATAAAATGAGGCCAACACTAATACAATTAACTCATAGAGGAGTTGTGAGAATTAAATGAGCACATGGAAAGTTCTTAGGACGATACCTGGCACACAATAAGCACTCAGTAAATGTTAGATACCGTCAGCATCATTATACCTCTTATGTTTTAGGAAGACAATTCAAGGATTGGTTGAGAGCAATCAAACCCACAATTGATTATGATTACCTCATAGTTTTCTACATCTTCTTACATATGATGAATTGTACAGGCCATACAGTGGCCTTTGATATCAGTCCTGGGTTGTTCCTCAGTAAGATGACAGTCTTTAACCAGTGGGGAAATAATTCTGGTCCAGACTAGATTTTCCCTGTGCTTTTGCAGCTGCTGGGCTGTCTGGGTTTTGCTGTAGGCTCATTATAACTGTGTCTTCCTCTTTGCTTCCGCTTTTGAAATTCAGTATTTAAGTATAGACTAGAGGCTTAATTTATCTGTAGATTTCAAAGTGTGGCTTTGCTTCTCTTGAGTTTATTCTGCAAATTGCAGGCTGTGGTCACGTTGTGTTGTATCTGTAACCTGAATGTCCCTATTGTTGTTTTCTTTGCTATAATCAACGTCTTCTGTGTGCTGCTAAGACAGGAGGTGAGTTTTAAATCTGCCTTGGTGGAAAGCGGTGCATCCTGCCCGGAGTCTGAATGAAAATAGATATGCCATCGTGCAAAAACAGACACTGTGATGCTTCCTGAGCAACATCATTAATAAACCCTCCATAGCAGGAGCCAAGGGCAGCACTGTTTAATCACTTCATGCACAGTACCCTGTAGGTTACGTAGATGATACTGGCTGATGAAGTGTATGCATTGAATTTAATTTGCTACTTATTGAGTTGATATTTCAGATTTTTTGTTAATTAGTTTGAAAACATAGACACAACTCTATCAAATTCATATAAGACATAGGGAAAAGATTTAAAACTTTCTATTGGTTTTATTATTGAGTTATGGTAAATAATAAAACTTTATTATGATGCACTTATTAAAATAATTACCTAAAATACTTTATTGTAGTTTTGAAAACTTATCAGCAAATTATTTTTTAAAATATTGTTAAGATATTTAATATGAGTTATGTACCTGTTATAGGCTGAATTGCATTCTGAAAATTCGTATGTGGAAGTCCTAACCCCAGTACCTCAGCATGTGACAATATCTGGAGATGGGGTATTCACAGGGGTACTTAAGTTATAGTAAGGTCATTAGGATGTGTCCTAATACAATATGACAGGTGTCCTTAAAAGAAGAAGGGATTTGGACACAGAAGTGTACAGGGGAAGACCCTGTGAAGACACGGGGAGACAGCAGCCATCGACAAGCCAAGGAGAGGGGACAGGAACACATCCTTCCCTCACGGCCCTCAGAAGAAACCAACCATGCCAACGTCTTGGTGTCTAACCTCTAGACTCCAGAACTATGGGGAAAAAAATTTCAGTTGTTTAAGAAAAAAAAAAATATATATATTGCTTATTGCTTAGAGTTAAAATTATTTAAACATTTCTATTCATTGTTAGTAGTATTACACTTGGTCTTGTCATTAAATGTTAATATTTTTAGTTCTTAAAATGCTAATAAGAATGATACCTTATATTTGTACAGCATTTTATAAGAACAAAGCATTTCAACATACCTGTCTGGATACAAAGGGAAGATGTTATTAATCTCCTATTTTATAGAGAAAACTTAAGCTCTAGCCAAAGCTGGAGAAGGAGTAGATTAATTACTTTTGCATTTGGCTGTAAATTACAGGAATCCAGGAAAGTATATATTTTTTTTGTAACAAAATGTCAAGAGGAAGGCAGTCCAGGATTGGTATGGCAACTCTATGATGCCATAAGGGGCCCAGGTTCATGCATGTTTTGTGTTCATGATTGATTGGAAGATGATGGCTCCAATGTCAGGCATCACATCTACATTCCAGGAAGGAAGAAGGAGAGGGAAAAAATGACAAAAGCTCATGAAAGCTGATTTTGTCCATTTTTATCAAGAAAGCAGTAGCTTTTCCAATAGCTCTATTCATTGGACTTATGCTAATATCTCATAAGTCATATGGACCCTACTAACTTCAAAGGAATTGTGTTAGTGATCTATTGTTGCATAGCAAATTATCCTACCTTAGCAGCTTAAAACCACAAACATTTATTATCTCAAAGTTCCTGTGGTTCTGGAATCCAGTAACAGCTTAGGTGGGTGCCTCTGCCTTGAGGTCTCTCGCAAGGCTACCATCAAGGTGTCAGTTGGGGCTGCAGTTTCATTTGAAGACTTGACTGGGGACAAATGCAATTCTAAACTCATTCACATGGTTGTTGGCAGGATTCAATTCCTAAAGGGCTGTTGGACCGATGACCTTAGTTCCTCATTGGGCGTTGGTCAAACTTCCTCTGTTTTCTTGCCATGAGGGCTGAGAGAGGGCAGAACAAATTGGAAGCCACAGTCTTCTTTCACCCTAATTTTGGAAGTGACATCAGAACACTTCTGCCCTATTCTATTTGCTACATTACGTCACCAGATCCAGCCAACACTCAACAGGAGGGAGTTGAACAAGGGCATGAATACCAGGGGGTGGGAATCATTGAGAGTCATACTAGAGGTTGCCTACAACGGGAGTCTAGAAAGGTGAATAATTTTAATTGGTATGTTACCACCACACATAGAATCAGGAAAAAGCAGAGATTGGGTCTTGGATATGCCATTAGGCATTGTCATTACAGAGAGTGAATAAAGAGGACAGAGTTTGGAGATAGAAGGAACTGGATATGCCACCATTTAAATAAGTTAATTAATGTCTTTAACCTTCTGTTTTCTCAACAAAGTCACAGGGTTATTGTCCAAATGAAATAAGATGATATAGCATAAAAGTGTGCTTTGTAAGTTCTCAATGAGTGGTAGGTCTCTTATTACTATGTAGTGGAGTTGGATCTAGAATCTGGTTTTCCCAAAGGTGTAACAGCAGTGATTTTCCTCAGTATAACACAGTGCAGCCCAGACACATGGATTCTAAGATTGAAAGTGTGAAAGCCTGACATCTACGCATTTTGTAATACTTTCCTACTTAGAAATTACCTTCATTTTGAGTAGGCTGTCTCACCGTCTAGGCAAATGTAGAGGACTCATGTACAGCAAAGCTAGTCCTTCTGCAACTGTGCTGTTAGAATACCTATACCAATCGAACATTGTGTGCTTCCTTTATTTTGAAAACCTGTAGTTTTTGTTTATCCTTTTAAGTAGAGGCTTTATCCTCTTGACGTGCCTTTGGATTAAACAAAGGTATGTCAGGACCTTGCTGCAAAGCTAAAATTTTTTCTTTTCTGCTTTTCAACCTGAAGACTAAGTTACAGTTTTTGTAATAGATAGGAACTGATTCTTTTGGTGAAATTCCTTTATTTCACTTTGAGTACACTGAATAATCTATCTCTAGAATTTAGCATATTATTACAGTAGAATCTCTGCTTAATATTATAGTCATTATATATTTATCCAGTTATTCATTCAGCAAATATATTTTGAGCACCTGCTTTATACAAGGCACCGAGGAGGTTGCTATGGGGGAGACAGACATAAAATGTAGTTTTGACACCAAGGAATTTATAATGCAAAAAGAGAAGGAACACATGAACACCAATAATTATAATAGAAGGTAGTTTCTGAAAAACGTCGTAAGAAGCACTAAATATGAAGGGGAATTAGAGAGAAGAAGGGACCACTTCCACCTTGTGGATCGTAGGCAAAATTGCTCTAGTGCACGGCCAACTCCTGATTAGAGATTATGTACATTAAGCATTTGAAAGGAAGATATGCTGACATTGTCACCTTCTTTGCTTAAGTGCTTGGTTGACATCAGCAGGAGCTTTGATTACTATAATTCAATTGGAATAGAAGGCCTTTTAAATCAAAATACTTAACCTCTCTGCCCTAGGAAAAGTAGGAAACAGCACATTTGCAGAAGGGACTCAGCTATGCTATGAAGAAGGGTCATTTATGTTGTCTAGTGGTAATTTGGCCAGTGCCCAAACTGGGGAAATAGAGAACAAGTCACAAGAACAGAGGAAGATGAAAGGCACTGCTTAGAAACAGTAACATGAATAAACTGAAGAGTCAAAACTTTATCCAGCGTGGATTTGTAATAGAGACGCTGTTGTGTGCTAGTGAAGAAACTGCCCCTGGCGCCAGCCTGCCTGGGGTTGCCAAACTGTGGTTCTGGGACATTCTAATTATGTGACCTTAGGCAAGTTATTAAATAGTTTCTTCTTGTCCCAGTTTTCTCATTTATATAAAAAGGATAATAATATTATTTCATAGAGTTGTTATAAGAATTAAATGAGATAATACATATGAATTGTTAAAAGAGTGGTGTGTAGTGAGCACTCAGTCAGTATACGTTAGCTATTATTGTTGTTTCACATATGGTAAATTTCCAGAATGTCAATCACTCACATTTAAACAGAAGTATAAAATACATTTTCAAAGGCAAATCGATTGACTGTTTCTAGCATTTCATCTCCTCATAGATAGCTGAGAATTGAACAATTTAGGCAACGGTATCAGCTTGTGACTATTCTCCGTGGCAGTCTGGAATCTTATAAAACAGTGCTGTAGAAGTCTTGCCGGCACTCTCCTTGATACATCTTCATGGCGTGTGTTTCCTAGGGCCTCCAAACAAAGTACTATAAGCTGCGTGGCTTAAAACAGCAGAAATTTATTCTCTTTTAGTTCTGGAGGCTAGAAGTCCCCAGTCAAGGTGACAGCAGGAAAATGCTCCCTCTGAGACACTGGGTAGAATCCTTCCTTACCTCTCCCTGGCTTCAGGTGTTGGGCATCCACACCTGGTGTTCCTTGGCTTGCCGCTGCATCACTCCAGCTTCTACCTCTGCTGTCACGTGGCGTTCTCCTTGTGTGTCTCTGTTTTCATCTGGCATTTTCCTCTTATAAGGACACCAGTCATATTGAATTAGGGCTCATCCTACTGACTTCATCTTAACTTGATTAGCTCTGCAAAGCTCCTATTTCCAAATAAGGTCACATTCACATCATTAATATAGGGATATATCTTTCTGGGGAATACAATTTAACCCATAAAACAGTGTCTCTCAGAAATGAGGTTTGGAGCCCAAGGAGACGGGTTTGGAGATGTTTTGTTGAGTCCATGAAGAACAGAAGCTGTGAGCTCTAAAGTTTTAGTGGTGGCTGGGTTGGGCTATTGCCATATAAACTAGGTTAGCCAAGTTACTTTCATTTCTGGGTCTATACATTGAGTTTTTTTCCACCTTGCCGAAGTATATGAATTCATATAAAAGCAAAAGCAATTCCAGAATTATCTAGTGGTAACAGTAATTTTTTTTTTTTTTTTTTAGAAATAGAAGTTTTGTGGCTCAGGGATGTTATATGAACCCTCAAGTGGGGTCGTAGGGATCAACATGTTTGGGATTTATTGCTGTCTGGGGAGAGCAGTGTATTTTCTATTTAATTCCTTGGGAACAGTCACACATGGGATCTCAGTGGGTTAGTAAATCATATATCCTGGGGGAGGAACCCAGATGGTGTAAAGCTACTGACCCAGCACAGAGAGTTGAGGCACACTGCTGAAGGCATAAAGGTTGGCCGGCTTCTGTGGGTTCGGGCTGTGGCTGTGTCACGGTCTACCACTTTGCCATTTGTCCCTGTGGATCCTGAAAGCTGCAGATAAAATTTTCAAAGGCTTAGCTGCCTATAATTTAAGAATGAACTTGGTTAGAAGTCAGATCAAGTGAAAGAAAATGAAAATGTCATTGCACAAGAGGAAAATGAACAGTCTGGTGGAAATGCAATCTTTTAAAAATAGAGGTTTTTGTTTTTCTTTAGTTATTTTTGTTTACATTTTGTCTTAGCTTTTGAAGACAGTTTGCTTCTCTTTTTGGTTCTAATCTAGTAACATTTAATGTTTGGGAAAAAAATAGAAAACAGCTAGTCTGAGACCAGTGAAAGAAAGGAATGCTGCATAACAGCTATGCAGTAGCATTTCCTTCTTGGGAAAAATACAGCAGTTCAAGGAAGACTGGGGCTGTTAACATAATTACTTAAGCTAGAGGCTGAATAGGGGCAGAGAATGGTCATTTAAAATCACATGGTCAAAAATAGGTAAATCAAACTTATGTGCTTTTAATTTGATATACATACTTTTGATTTTGATCTACAACTTAAACCATTTACAGTTTATTTCTTTAAATTTCTTTTAAATCAAACTTTCAAAAATTTAGGGAATTGTGCTTTTCAATTTCTTTTTTGTATAATAAAAAGTAGTTCCTTGCTAGTATGTGTGAATATATACTTCTCAATCAAAAATTCATCCTAAAAATCCCCAGGGTTGAATCCGTTTATTAACTTATGTTGAGATAGTTTCTTGGATTTAAAGATTTTAATGTAAAACGTTATGAAAAGAAGAGCCCAACTCTAGAACTAACTGTAGTGACTGAAGATGGAGATTCTTTAGTGTTAGAAAACATGGGTGTTTGGGCTCTTACTGTTATATGCAGCAACATAATTATGAGAAAAAGAAGCCAGATACAAAAAACTATGTATTATATGATTCCCATTTATGCAAGTTCAAAAATGGTTGAAACTAATGTATGGTATTAAAAGTCAGAATAGTGGTATACTTTGGGGAGAGGTAAAGAGTCAGAGGGGTACGATGGGGTCTTCCCAGCTTCTGGTAGTGCACTGGTTCATAATCTGGGGGCTGACCACTTGAGCACGTTCATTTTGTAAAAATTATTCATTTTGTACGCTTAATCAGTTGTATACTTTTGTTACCTTTATGTTACATTTAAAAAAGTTTAAAAGATATGTTATAAAACTTAATGGGCATTTAGAACTTTCCTTAAGATAATTTTATCCTAAAGCAATTTAAATTTAGTAGGCTTACTGATGTATCTTTGTGAAAGTTTGACCCAATCTTAATTATGGCAGATTTGGGGATACTAATGCATGTATACATTTTTTCCATAATTGCTCCAAAATTAATGAGTCTTTCTTTGGGAACTGTCCATTGATGTTTCCTGTAATTAGCAACCTGCGTCTGTTTCTGAAATTGTATTTTCAATCATATAAGTGGTTCAAAGGCCTCAGTGGGGTCCAGAATTAGCTACAATTTATATTCAGTTTAGAACATAGAATTTGTTTCTCAAATTTCTCATTAGCTTCACAGTTCATAAACTTGAATGTACATATGTGTATATGTGAATTTTAGGTCTCTGAGGATCAGACAAAAGAGAGAACACAGAGACAGTATAGAAGAGTTCTAGAAGAGTAGGGTAAGTGGAAAATAATGATACTAGAAAACACAAGTCTTTAGATGGTCATTTGAAAGCAAGATGATTGAATATTCTTTTGGCCAGACGTGTCACACTTATAGTCTGCCATTTGTATCTTTGTTGATTGAATGAACTAAGCTGCTCAAACTATAGAAGTGGTGTGGTAGTGGTGGTAGTATATAAGGAGTGTAGATTTTCCTTTAAGTATCACTTTTTGAAAATACTTTGGTTCTGTGCTAGATGAGGGATATAAAGTATAAAATATGTTATATTATGTCATATTTCCTGTCTGGCAAGATGTTACTCTCTGGTTGGAGAAACAAGGCATTTAGAGGTAAAATTAGTATTAAATGAAAATATATATACAAGATAAGTGGTATAAATACACAGTAACAATAAAAATATTTGACACTTATTATGCATTTATTTGTGTGCCAGCCAGGTGATAAAAAACAACTTTCTAATAAAAAAGGACACAGGTCTGGACTGGGCAGTCTACAAGGAAAGATACATAAATGGTCAGTGCATATATGAAAATACATTTGGCATCAGTAATAATCAAAGAATCACCAATTACAATTTCATCTATCTGATTGGCCAGATTGAGAAAAATGGATAATAGATAATGCTGGTGAAGTTTTAAGGAAACTGGGAGTGCCAACTGGTATAAACTTTCCAATGGGAAATTAAGCAATAAATGTCAAAATTTGAAATGTACACACTCTGTGACCAGAGGCAGATACAGCGTTTATGGAGCCTAAGCATTATGCAGTTGGGAGAGGGAGGGAGTTCTTTTCAAAAAGGATTCCAAAGTTACAAATACAAAAGTATGTATGAAATTAAATATTTAGCTCAAATGAGAAAAAAAATCACAGCACATTTTTATGGAATTGGTAAATACCACAAACATGACAAAATCCATCTCTAACTGGCAAACCCAAGTCAGTCTGGAGCAGGGGCCTGGCTCTTAACAGCTGTGCCCTGACAGCCTCAGAATGCATCATTCATATGTGTCTGTTGACTACTAAAGACCAAAACGTATTTACAACTTCTTCCCACTTCTGCTAGTGCGCTGGCCCAAACCTCCATCATGTCTCTCTTTCATCACTGGAATAGCCTTCTAACTGGTCCTTGTTTTGCCTGTGAACAGAATGTGTATATTATATTTATTAACATTTTTACTAATTGATTTCCTGACATTCCTTTTTAATATTTTATTTCTTATATTATTTCAGTTATTTTTGATTGACTCTTCATATGGTGAAGATGCTGGATTATTTTCTACAAAGAAACAGGAAAGATAATTAAATCATCTAGTATGGTCTATGGAGATCTGTGTTTATTGTTAATAGTTAAGATGTGTAAAACTTGAAAATTCACATGCATACCTTTTTGCATAGTGCCACTACTACAAGTTTGTTGCCTTTGTGATTGCATATACTATATTATTAAATATGCTCCTGACAGGCGAGAACTTCCATTTAGCCTAGGCACTGATGAGAACTGAATCTTTTGTCTACAATTTAAGATACCTGATGATTGGAAGAATTTTCCACAGACTAGCTCCTGGCTCTATGCATTTCAAATCTGTGTCTCCTCCAGTGGTCACATATTTCTGGTGCCAGGCTTGGCAGGAGATGTTCTCATTGTGATGTGACCTCTGGCCCTGCAGGGTGAGTTGGCATGAGGGGCAGTAGGAATAATCTTGGGCATTTCTAGTCTGGAGCAGCTATCAATAACTATCCCTGGAAATGACTTCAAATCTATGTATGAAAGCCAGTAAACCAAAATGAAATATAATTCCCAACTTAATTTGCCCTACCAGATTCCAAAAATGCCCTGGCTACTCCAGTACCACTCCACATGAGGGGAAGCTTGATGGAAGGAAAACTGTAGTGCAAGGCAATAGCAGTTATAACAGAGACAGCTTAAAATATCTTATTTTTACAAATTTTGCAAAAACATAGCCATTGAATACATTTTGAGGACCCCGCTTATGTCTTGGAAGAGACACTAGCAAATGCGGAGGCCTGAAGATTAAGCTTAATTATGCACTTTGTATATGTGCCTCTGTCTATGACCAGGGTAATTCTAAGAATTTATCCTAAGGAAAGTGTATAGTAAAAAATCAATAATTGCAAACATTTGCTGAATGCCTATTGTGTGCCCGACAGCCTGGTAAGACTTTGGATTTTTTTATAATGAGCATTTTGGTTACTTTGATAGTATCATATTTCTATTTTTAAAAAATTCCAAAGAATAATACCAGTATTTAAATGAGACTTCTAATTTAGAGAATGTCAAAATTATGATCATTTTTACTTTACCTTTCCATTTCAACTTTTATATGGACCTGTGTTCATTAAATTTATGCACTGACTACATATTGAATGCTAGGCAGTGTTCTAGATGTTCAGATCCCTGCCTTCATGAAGCTTACATTCTAGCTGAAGGAGATACTAAATAAATGACTTAACAAATAAATAAGTAAGGTCTATAATATGTTAGATAGTTTTAAGTACTAAGGAGAAACAGTACAGCAAGCGAGGAGGTAAGGAATGTGTGTGTGTTGGGCGTAGGGGTTGAGAGTTTAGATGGATCACTTCTCAGGGAAGGTGACTTTTAAGTAAAGACCTGAAGGAATTAGGCAGCTTTTTGGGCCATAGTAGAGATTTTATCTTGTCCTTTGAGTGAGATAGGAAGCATTTGGGCTTTGTTAATTAGTTACATGATATGTTTTTAAAGTGTCCCTCTGGCTGCTGGGTTGAGAATAGAACCCAAGGTGAAATAGGCAGATGAGTTAGCAGGTATTCTAATGATCTACGGGGGATGATTGACATGTGGACCAGGGAGACAGTGTTGTAGGTGGTGAGAAGGGACCACATTCTTTGTCTGGTCTTTAAAACTTACATAGACATCTGTGTGGGGGACCCCAAGGCAGTCACATTGTAGTGCTGGTCAGACTGACTCCAGGTTCTGCCACTCCTGATGGGGAAGATGTCTCAGAGGGACTTTTGATCACGTCTCATGGTGATTTCTTTCTTTAGAACTGGTAAGGCAACAATAAGTGTTCTAAAGTTTATACAGAAAGACCTGATTGTAAGGAGATAGATTCACATATTTCATGGTCTGTCTTCTAGTCAATTGTTATTAAAAGGTAACTTTACAAATTTGGGGTAATTGATGTCAAGATGTGGTATTCTTGTTTATTTGTTTAGAATTTTTGTATTGTAGCCATTGCAATTGCTTGATTAATATTGAAAAGAGAGAGAAAGAAATGAACAGAAAAGGAAAAAGAATGCCTTCAAACCCTGGAATTTAGGAACACTCTAGAATTGAATATTCAATATGCCAGAGTCATTTTATAATTTTAATGCCTGGATTACATTAGAATGATAGTAAAAAGAAGCCATAACCAGCAACTAGTTGATGTACTTTTACTTGATTTATACTCTTGGAAAGGCAATATGGTACCCACAAAAATGATTTTAGTGTTATGTTATACTTGGTCTTTTACTGGATGGCATTGGAATGAATTGGCATTCAAGGTAACAGAATTATCTTTCCTGGAGTTCTTTAAAAATAGCATAAACACTGGCAGAGCTGTGATGTTTTGATTTAGGCCAACAGAGGTCAGATTACTTGACAGACCATAGGTCCTTTGATTTAGTAAGATGAATTTATTCAGAATTCAAAAATCTTTTCAAAATTCTCCCTTCTATGTGGAGGCAGCAGGATCTGAACCAAGGGAATTACAAATGGCTTTAACAGACTGAAAGATAGGTTTTGAAGTGCATTTCCGCCCCCCCCCTTTTTTTAAAGTTGTCATGTCAAAGGAGGAAAGAAAAAAGAAAAAAACAACTACCCTAAGTCCCTGAATAACCTACATACTGTATTTTTTTGGTGTTAATGAATGCTTTTTTTTTTTTTAATACTTTTCAACCATGGTTCTATGGAAAATAACCTAGTTTTACATGACACATACAGATTTATGAAAATTACATGTTACCATGTTTACAGAAAAAGATGGTGGATGTGTTTTAGAAAGAAATTGAAGCAATTTTGTGTGAAAATACATAGGTGGTATTGAATTAGAAGTAAGCCTAGGCGTTAGGGGTCCTAAGGTCTGCTTTCATCTCAGCCTCCTGTTTGTTCCATTACATTTCAGAGCTAGCATTAACACTGCCATTGTGTCCTATTTTCTTTTATCTTCCCCTCTCACCCTAACCCCCATTTGGGGGTCAGGAATTCCTTTGAGAATCTGAAGGCGGCCATGAAAGCTCTTCCCTCACAAATGTGCATATATACACAACAGATTGGCATGGAAGTTTAGGGGTTTCATGGTCTCTGGTAACTGTCTGTGGACCTCAGCTGAGTGTGAGCGAATTAGAATGTATCAATAAGAAGATGGGGCTGCAAAATTGGCAATGTGAACAATGGTTAGAGCATCTCAATGTGATCAGCTAGAGAAAGAAAAGCTTGGGACAGGCCAATAATGAACTGTCACACATATTTGAGGAGCTGTTATATGGAAGGAAGAAGTTTATTTTGGCTTGTTTTGTAGCTAAGCAGCCCAATACTGTAGGCACTGGTCACATGTGACTATTTAAATTAAAATAATAACATTAAAAATTCAGCTATCCATTCATAGTAGGCCATTTCAAGTGCTCAATGGCCACATGTAGCTAATAATTACTGAATTGGACTACTTCATCTTTGTAGAAAGTTCTGTTGGACCGAGATCCTCTAAAGTTTTAAACTGTAACAGAGTGAATTGTGGCAAGGCAGATTTCAGCTCATTATGAACAAAAGCGCTCTATCAATTTTAACAGTCTAGTGCCTGTTCTATTGAACAGGCTGCCTTAAAGAATAGTGATGTTTCTGTCATGTGAAGGACTCAGGTAGAGCCTGGATTGCTACCTATTTGGAATGATGTAGAGCAGTTTCCTACAGTACAGAGCCTTAGGTGTGTGAGTGGGAAGAGGACTCAGCTCCTCACATTTCTTTTACTGAAGATGAAGACACAGACTCAGAGCCAAGTGACTTTGCCCAAGGACCCACAGTGGGTTAGTGGCAAAGGCTAGATGTCCTCATGAATCCTAGTTCAGTACTTTCCCCGTTCTACCCACCGACTAATGTTTTAACAATAAGGTCTTCATGGTTCTTGTTGAACAAGATATTTCCAGTTCTGCCATCAGCCAACTTTTCCTCTATGCTTTCCCACTACTCCGCAGTGAACACTGCACTGCGGCCGAGCTGGACTGGCTGTTTGGGGACACATTATTCTCATTCCTGCCTCCAAGTCTTTGCCATTGCTGTGCTCTTTATCAAAGTGGCATTTCTTCACAACCTTCACTCTACTTATTTTTGAACTTCTGCTCAAGTCCCAGAATATTCAAACCCATACCATTCCTTCTCCTTGCTGAACTACCTTCTTAGTATACAATGTACTCAAACATATATGCTCTGTATGATTATTACATTTTGTTTTGTCACTCTGATGAACTTCTTAAAGACTGAGATTACTATTTTCAGGTGTACATCCATTTTCTGTCTCCCTTATTAGAATATAAGTTCTATGAGGGCAGGGATCATCGCTGTCTTCTTTATCACTGTATCTTTACTATCTAGCACGTGTCCTAGCACCATAATAGGTGCTTGGTAAATATTTGTTGAATGAATGAATGAATTTTTATCTTCCAAAGTGCCTCATGACTAAGCTTGTCATGAGTTCTCAATAAATACTTTTCTAAGCAAACATTTCTATTTCTATAAAAATAAATATTAAAAACGTGAGTATGAAAAAACAAAGTAAGGAGCTCCAACATGTAAAGAGTTTGGAAGTCATCACTCCCATCCTTATAATAAGAAAAAGTTTATGATTCAAAAGACATGATTTCTTAAAAAAATGATAAAGCTGAACAAGCTAAAATTTGGCTGATGACTTTTTGTGATCCCATAAGCAATCCCAGGGCAAACCACCACCCCAAAATCTAGAGAAACAGGTGGATTCAGTCACAGCTAAGATTTGCTTCCTTGTAGCAGAAGCAACTGGAACCCAATGCTTGGAGGGACCACTTATATAGTAATTTTGATGAATTGCTGGAAGCTAAGTGTTGACTAGCTTGAGAGTGAAACTCTTGGGCACAGGAGTCTTAGAGGAGGCCTCACATTTACATGGAACTTTCCTCTAGGAACCACATCAGGTTTTCATAGCAGAGTGAAGAAAGATCCTCTCCTGGTTCTGGGAAGGGGAGGGAAAAAGTAACAATTGGGAATTATTCCCAGAGTGTTCTCTATAATAAAGGCCTACTCTCCAAGAGAAAAGGCTGTAGCCCACCCAGGGAAAAGACATTGCTCTGACTCAAGTGCTCTTTAGATTTCTGTATCAACTAAGGGAGGAGGAAAAAGACTAAGAAACACTTGTAAAGGTCATAGTACAGCAACATAGGGGCGCCAGAAGACTGAGAGTTAATCATGAGATTATAGACTGCTCCCCCTTCCCCCTTCCTTCCCACCGCAACAGCAGAGCTCCTGTATAATAGCAGTGGAATACAGCTGGCACAGCGGCAAGATGCAGACACTGTCCAAGAAGGGGATCTTGGGAAAGCCCAAAGACAAAACAAC
>CM052440.1:40443816-40522502 GCA_028533085.1 Varecia variegata
CTGGCCAGAATGACATAAAACCTGATAAATTTGGAATTATCATATAGGGAGCTGAGGTTGTATGTGGGTGAGTCACCTTACCTATAGAGAAACAGGAATAAGAATAACAGTGAACTTGTCATCATAAACCATGCAAGTAGAGTGAAATATTTAAAGAGTTGAAGGAAAAATCTTCACCAACCTTGAATTTTATATCCACAAAAATTAGCCTTCAAAAGTGAAGGAGAAACAGACTTTGTCAGATAAGCAAAACTGAGGAAATTCATTACCAAAATACTTGCCCTTTGTAAAATGTTAAAAAAAATTCTTCAGAGAAAAGGAAAATGGTATAGTTAATAAATTTGGACCTACGTGAAGAAAGGAAGAGCATCAGAGAAGGAATAAATGCAGGTAAAGTAAAATCTTTTGCTTTTCTCATTGATATTTTCCAATGCCCATGTTGTTCATTATCATTTTTAAACTTGCTATTTAAGAACAAAATATGTAGAGTCACAAGTGAAAAGTAAAGAAGGACCATCTCTTTTATCTGCTCATGTTTTATCATCACAGTTTGAACTGCCAGTAAGGAAAAGGCATCACTTTGAGAGCAGACTGTCTGGCAGAGACTGCAAAACTGCATTTTGCAATGGTGTCATCCAAACTCTAGGGAATTCTGTTATTCAGAAGTCTCCCTGGTTCATTCATGCATTAAGAGGATGAGCCTTGCTGCTTTCTCATCCTGACAGAGGAGAATGTTGCCATGACAGCTGTTAGGAGATGTGGAGAGGTATAAAGGGCGTCCGTAATGAGGAGAGAAAATAGCCTAGCTTCTTGGGCCTCACTGATGATGCATGGGATAGCATGTGTGGAGTTTCAAAATGAACCTTGAAAATCTGTTAGCTTCATTTTGGACATACACACACACACACAAACACACAGAGTTCATTTTTCAGCAGCCTAAGCAGCATGTAGAAAAATTAAACCTCAACTAAAACCATGCATAGATACCTACTTTTCCATCTTTGGAGCATAGACTGAAGATCTACCATATTGAATATTTAAAAAGTTATTTTCTAAGCGATCATTATAAAGAGAAATATTTTCCAAAAAGAATCTTTCATGAAAAGGTCCTCAAAGTCAGAAAAGATAATAGGGAATAATCACAGAGCTCAGTAGGTCTCATCTCTTTTGTTGCAGAAAGAAAAATATATTTTCTTTAACTAAATATGTTGAAGGAATATTTACTGATTAAAGGATATGATACCTTCTGATAGATATTATTTTCTTTAAAATAATATGGGCATGAGGAAGTGGTTAGGGCCATAGGCAAAACAAAATTGGCTATGAGTCAATTGTAGAATATTGTTATGGATGGAATTGTGCCTCCCATTCATAATTGTGCCCCCCCATTAAAGCTGTAACCCCCAGTACCTCAGAATGTGACTATATTTGGAGATTAAGTTAAAATGAGGGCTTCAGGGTGGTCCCTAATCCAATCTGACTGGTGTCCTTATAAGAGAAGGAAATTTGGACACACAGAGAGATACCATAGACATGAAGGTACAGAAGAAAGGCCACGTGAGGACACAGTGAGAAGGTGGCCATGTACAAACCAAGGGAGAGGCTTCAGAAGAAACCAGGCCTGCCAATACCTCGATCTTAGGCTTCTAGCCTCCAGATCTATAAGAAAACACATTTCTGTTGTTTCAGCCACCCAGTCTGTGGTATTTTGTTATGGCAGCCCAGCAAACGAATACCAATACCTGTCACATAATCAGAGCATGTGTTTTATGCTCTTTGGAGAAGGTTAAGTTGCTTTGGAGCCCAATGATGGATAATAAGACCAGACAGTGGGGATCAAGGAAGGCTTGCTGAAGGTGGGTAGGAGTTAGCTTGGTGAAGAGGCAGTGGGAAGAGAATTTTAATAGAAGGAACAGCATGTGCAGAGGCCTGGATATGAGAGCATGGCATATTTGGGAAACTAGTAGTAGGTCAATAGGGATGCAGTCTAGAGTGGGAGTGAATGAGCAGTGAGAATCCAGCATTAGGCTAGTTAAGTTTACATACATCATGTACACACACATATGTGTATACTCATTTTGTTTAATGTTAGTCTCTCCCCACTGGAACGTAAGCTCTTTGATGCCTTTTTGTCTCATTTGTTTACTGTTGTATTTTTCACTATCTAGAATAGTGCCTGACACATAAAAGGTATTCAACAAAAAAATTACTGAATAAATGAATGAATCAATTACGTGATTTGTTCTTTAGAAAAATCACTTTCAAACAATGGAGAATCAGGCAGCACTGTGGAAGATGTTTTGAATGTGGCCCAAGCAGGGATAACAGTTAGGAAGCTGTTGCGATAGTCCTGTTAAAGTTGATGGTGGAGGTGTGGAGGAAATTACTAGACTGACAGGAGAGTTTCTCAGGAGATAGAATTAAGAGAACTTGTAATGTGATTGGATATAAAATTTGAGGGAGAAAGATCATTTCCAAGTTCATGGTGTAGAAAATGAAAGAAAGATAGGGAATTTCCTGAGGTAAGAAACATACAAAGAAAAGTAAATTTTGGGTGTGGATTGGAGGTACTGAGTTCAGTTTTGGTCATGTTTGCCTTTAGGTAGCAGAATGACATCCAAGTCAAGATACCTGCTTGATAGTGACACGAAAGCCACAGAAATGGATGTGGTTGTTCAAGAAGAATGTGTAGACAACAGAAGATAAAAACAAGAAGTACTGAGAGTGAAATAGAAATGGAAAATAAGAAAAAAACAGGAAATCAAAACAAGTAGTATAAGCAGTGAGAAGTTTAGTGCCCTTCCAAAAAGTTCTGTGAATTCTTTATTGTTATGTTTGTCATTACTTTATGGAACTTTAAGAAGAATGTGTAGTTCAAGTTCTAACTCTGAAGCTATAGTCTTGGTAAGTGACTTAACCTCTTTATATCTTATTTTTCTTCATCTGTAAAATGGATCCAATTGTAATACCTATCTCTATTATAGGCTTGTGGTGAAGGCTTGATTAAATATATATAAAGCCTTTAGTACACAATGTGCATTCAATAATTGTTAGCACTTATTACTATTTCTATTCATTAAGTTTAAACTTTAATTTTTAGGTTTGATTGTAGACTTTACTTAGTTTCCAGTTAGGAACACTAGTGTTTGTGGCTTTCCTAGATCTCTAGGTGTAGATTGTTGAGTGTGATGGAGCACTTTTTTAGGCTATGTTTGTGAACATGTATGTATGTACAAGGGCTGTCTGGAAAGTATCCAAGCATATAATATGAAAAATTATGAAAATAATGGCTGGCTACTTTCTGGACAGCCCTCAGATACAATTATTAAGATACACATTAAAATTTAATTAATATTAAATTATTAATATACCTACTAATTGCTAATTACAAATTGTAAGCCAAATGATTTAAAATGCAAGGCAACATTGAACAAAATACAAATTCCAGAGTAAAATTAAAATGTGTTATTGAGTAAATTTTATCTATTATTCTGTAATCAGGATCTTACTGTTTTTTCCTTTTTGTTTTCAGATGCATCTGTACATGAATACCTTGAATATCTAAAAGTCCTGGATCCCTACACATTTCCTAGCTCATTAAAGTGTGTGTTTGCAGTTTGTTTTTTTTTTTTTACCTGTGGTCTTCTTTAATTGACATCTTGGTGGCATGGCTTTGCAGGGAGTGCCCAGTTCTTACTGCTTCCTGCCTGTTTGCTGCAGAAACTGCTTTCACTCTTTAATATCGTTCTTTGGTCTAAACAGCGCTGTTTAGCTATAGGACAGGCACGTTAGGACAGTCTCATGCTTGAGCTCCCTGTAAAATGCTCCCCACTGACCATCTTTTCCTAATCAGAAAAGTCCCCTCCATTTGACCCACTTTTGTGTCTCAGTTCCCTTCCCCTTTGAAGTCCAATGTGGAAGTTTCTTTGCATAAAATTGTTTACGATAATATATTAATCCTGTTAGTAGGTTTCCACACATTTCAAAAACTTGCCTCTCCTTGAAAATTTTCTCTTATTATTAAAGGAGATAAACTGTTTTCTTTCTAAATTTTAAAACTGTTAGCTTGGGCTGTGCTTGCATCACCACAACCACCACAGTGGCAAAAATAGAGATGTTTTAGTGTCCCAAAGGGAGAACATAGAACAATAAATGTATATACTGCTTGAGTGAGGCTGACCCCAGAGGTAGGCCCTCAGGCAGGACTGGCCTACTTATGGGTGACCTTTCCGACTCAAAATATCATTCTGCACACGCTAGGCTATTTTCTAAAAAGTTGATATGGCAATTCTGCATATAAATCCACTCTTTTGAAATACATTAGGGTAAACATAATTTTTAAGAACTGTATTCATTCGTTTGTTCAATGTTCAGCCATTAATCAGTTGTTATTTTCTGGATGCCAGGCAGGGATGGTAGCAATGGTAGCATTCAGTAGTGAACAAAGTGGATGTGGTGTTTGCTCTCAGGGAGCTTAGTATTTACTGGGGGACATCGACACTAAACAGATACCTACATAAGTATTCAATAAATCTTTGATGAACAAATGAGTTTTGAAAACATTGAGGTCAAGGGTGTTCCCAAGAAAGAGGAAAACAGCTGATTTTTTTTTTTTATAAAGACCAATGAACATCCCAAACTCATGGTCTTCTATAACTTGGGCTGCCATTAGTATCAAAAGATGTTACAGGTTAAACAGACTCTTATAGTTTTTCCTTAAATTTACCTGCTTCTCATAACATTGTTTCTGCAGAAAGATGCATATAGAATTCCAAATAACAAACTCTAAAAGTGATCATCTGGAATGCTTCATATCTGTAAGCCGGGCTTGCTTTTTTCCATGCAAAGTCATTCATCCGTTTTCCTACCTAAATTCCTTGCCTCCTGCTTCCCTCCCTACTCTGACTTCCTGTCAATCAGTAGTCAGCTCCCTCCCCTGTGAGGTAAGGGTCTGAGAAATAGAAAACTTTGGGACAGTGACCAAGGTTGGGGGTTAGTGAGAAGTGATGCAAAATTCCATCTCTATTTCCACAAAATATCCCTAGTCTGTTGCCTGTTGAAAAATAACATAGTTTTCAGATATTTTTAGAGGAAGTTATAAAAGTATTTTCTGTATGAGCTAGGCTCTGAACTGGTATATACAATACTTCATTGTGCAATAGCAGCATTTGGCACTGTTTGTTGCTCCAGTTTTCTTTGAAAAACTCTGTTCCCTTGGTGTTACTGATACCAGCCTCCCCTGGTGTTCCTCCTGGTTCCATGTTTGCTCTTTCTCAGTCTCTGCTCCTGACCTATCGTGATCTTCAGGTGAAGTCTTAAAAGCCCTCATTTCATCACACTCTGTGTGTTTCTCACCCTTGGCACTATGGACATTTCGGTCTGGGTAGTCTTTGTTGTGGGGGCCAGTCCTATGCATTGCAGGATGGTTATTAGCAGCATCCCTGTCCATTCTTCACTAGCTGCCCCCAGTTGTGATGACCAAAACTGTCTGAATACATTGTCAAATATCTTCTAGGGGCAAAATAGCCTCCAAACTTCCACTTGAGGACCACTGCTTTACACTCTTTGCCCTGGCAAGCCCATCCATGCTCTTGGATTCAAGTATGAACTACATGTTAATCATGCTCATTATATGATCTCAGTTCAGACCTTATTTCTGAGCTCCAGTGATATGTCTTCTTGGATATTTCAAGGAGATTGCAAAGCCGAAAAAAAAAAAAATCTTTGATTATCTTACCACACTGCTACTCTCGGTGTTTTCTCTCTCATGATAAGACACTGCCATCCACCCACCTCCCTCACTCCCTGTTTCTAGTCAGTTGCTAAGTGTTGTTGATTCTGCATTCCCATACGACCCCAGACCCATTGCCTCCTCTCCATGTTTACAAACCCCATCTCTGCAGGTTGAGCTGCCATCATCTACTGCCTGGACCCCTGATGAGCCTCACCCTAGACTTCAGGAACTTTTGCTTCCCTTCAGTTCATTTTCTGCATCATTCCAAGGGTCTTGTAAAACAGTAAATTTGAATAGGTCACTTGCATGTGCTTCCATTTGCTTTCAAGTTAAGGACCCAAATCCTTAACAAGACTAGATAACCTATATGATCTGGCCCTTGCCTACCTTCCCTCTGCTTCCTGGACATACCATATGTCTTCCCATCTACCTGATTCTGCACATGACTAGAATATTACCAGTCATCTCCTCCTTAACCCCACCATCCTAGCTATTTCCTACTATTATATTAGGGATATCTAATTTTTTCTCTCCCCATTTGAAATTTCACTAATGCTTCTATAATGAAGATGATAACATGGTGTCATCAGTTTCATATTTTTGTATGTGTATGTTTCTTACATTCAGCAAATTAAACAAGACAACATGAATATCTATGTACATCTTTTTCTAAAAAGGATAATGTATTTATAAAAATATTAAACTAGCATAAGAATTAAGAAAGTGGAGATTGAATTATATACATACACATATGTGTACATATATATTTAAAATTGATTTTTAAAATGATATTGCCTATTTATCAATTTTTGGTGTGTGATTTCTGGTTTTTTTGTTTTGTTTTGTTTTTCTTTACACTGTATCAAGATGTTTCAAAAGATGCTCTGGCAAGAAAATGTACTGTACCATAAAGATTCAAAAGGAGATAATTTGTGGCTACTGAGCCAGAAATATGTATGAGTCATAAATTAAACCTGACAAACCTGTCATAAAATATAAGTTTTAATAGAAGCATAATCTGTGCTTTCATGACTGTGTCAGAATCAATAATACATCATCAGCTCTTTTTTAGATTGGTTCACATAATGCAAAAATATGAAAGTAAACACAACATTTTTTAGCCTATGAGCAAAATTGTAAAATGTAAATGTGGCTTAAGCAAAAGAAAAAAAAACCCAAACTATAAATTAGTTTAAATTGTAGAATATGGAATATGGAAAGTTATTGTTTAAAAAGAAATAGGCCATAAACCAAATTAGAAGATAAATGACAAACTGGAGGAAGACAGTTAAATATATAATAGGCAAAGAGTTAATTTCTTTAATATACAAGCACTCTAACATATCTATTTAAAAGTAGACCCACAAAATTTTTTTAAAAAGGGATTTAAATGGAAAAGAAATATTTGAAACATTGTTCATCTAGCTAGGAATCAATTACAACTACAAAGAAAGTTTTATCCATTATATGGGAAATTATTTTTTAAAAGTTACCATAACAATAGATACCTGATATTGGAGGGCACACGGGGCAGTGGACACTCATTCTCTGCAGGTTTGACTCTGGAAGCCCTTTTTGTAAAATGCAAAAAAAAGCCCTGAACTCCCAGTGTCCCATTCTAGGAATTTATCCTAAGGAAATAATTAGTTATGAGTACGATGGTTTTGGTACCAGAATGTTTATCCAAGCATTGTTTATTATACCAAAACATGTAAAAACAATATAAATATCCATCAATAGATGATATTACAGTTTATCCATATAGTGGAATATTATGTAGTCCTATAAATAATATCTTAAAATGTTTATTCACATAAGGAAAATATTTATGGTGAATTGTCAGGTTAAACGTGTAGAATATACCTAGGACCCAGGTCTTGGTTCCTAATAACATTCCCCAATGAAAGAAACCAGGGCTCCTTGGAGAGAGCTGATTCTGGTACTGGTGTAGGACATGTACAAGGTGAGGAGCACCTTGTAGTCCCAGAAAGTAAGGAAGTGTTCAAAAACGTAAAAACAAAACCCACATAATGGGGTATTTCATTCAAAGGGACACAGGAACTAACTGAAGAGCTCCCAATGGCCAAAGCTGGGACAATTTCAGCAACAAAATAAAGTAATATGGGATCATAATCATAATCCAAAATATAAGATAAATATTCATGAATGTATGCAATATAAATCATTAAATAAATAAATACATGAGGGACAAGAGATAAATCTCCCATGCCAAAAAATTTCAAATAATTTATGTAGATACTCTACCCCCAAGGAGGTAGAATGTAATTCTGCACTGCTTCAGTGTGGTCTACATACAGTGACTTCCTTCCAAACAGTACGGTGTAGAAAGAGGGGAAAAATAACTTTATAGTGGAGAAATCTGACAAACACTACCTCAGCCACATGGTTAAGGTCACCGTCAACAGTGATAAGTCATGCTGATAGCATGTGCTCTTGATGTGATGAAAATGGCACTACCTCTGTAGGCTAATTCTTCAAAACCTGTAAGCCCAGCCTAATCATGAGAGAAACATCAGGCAAATTCCAATTGAGGGACATTTGCAAAATACCTGACCAGTAACCCTCAAAACTGTCAAGGTCATCAAAAAGAAGGGAAGTCTAAGAAACTGTCACAGCCCAGAGCAGCTTCAGGGGACATGGTGACTAAATACCGTGTGGAAGGCTGGATGGGATACTGGAGCAGAAAAAGGATACTGAGTTAAAACTAAGGAAATCTGAATAAAGTATGGACTTTAGTTATTAATAATGTACAATATTGATTATTTAATTGTAATTGCTACAAGTTGGATATCAAGGTGTAGGAAGGGTTGGTCCCTTCTGAGGGCCAGGAAGGAAGGATCTGTCCAGGTCTCTGTCCTTGGCTTCCAGATGGCAGATGGCAGTCTCCTGCGGCTCCACATCCTCCTCCCTCTGTACCTAATTGTGTCCATATTTCTTCTTCTTAGGACACCAGCCACACTGGATTAGGGATCACCCTAAAGAAATCGTTTGAATTTAACTACCTCTTTAAAGCCCCTTTGTCAAATGTGGTTATAGTCTGAGGTACTGGGGGTTAGGACTTCAACATACAGATTTTGAACACGTAGTTCAGCCTACAGCACCAGGTTTCTCATTGTTAGAGAAAGAAGTTACAAATAAGTAACAGAAGAAGGCGAGAATGAACCGTGTGGTGATAGAGTCAGAGATATGGGGACTCATATTTATTTTAATACATGTAAAGATAGATACAGAAATAAACATAGGTATGTATGTAGATATTGGTTAGTATATATGCACAGATTGCATAGCTCTGTATGCTAAGAGGGCCTAGATGCAATGACATCCCAGTGGTAGTGACAAGCATGCCTAGTGCCCAGATAGTTTCTAAATATCATTCTTGTCTGGCTGTGGTGGTTCACTCCTGTAATTACAGCACTTTGGGAGGCCGAGGCAGGAGGATTGCTTGAGGCCAGAAGTTTAAGATCAGCCTGAGCAATATAGCAAGACCCCTGTCTCTACAAAAAAATAAGAAAAATTAGTCAGGCTTGGTGGTGCCTGCCTGTAGTCCTAGCTACTCAGGAGACTAAGGCAGGAGGATCTCTTGAGCCCAGGAGTTGAGGCTGCAGCGAGCTATGATCATGCCATCGCACTCTAGCTTGAGCAATAGAGGGAGACCCCATCTCTAAAAAAAATTTATAAATAAATAAATATCATTCTCTAATAAAAGAAGAAATGACTGATTCTAGGACTGGGACAGGGAAAATATATTAGCCTATGAGAAAATCTAAGAAGAAATGGTATATTTACATAGTTTCAAAGTATTTTCCTCTCTAAATATTTATTAATTGCTGTGGTGATTTTAATATACATCTACAAACTCTTGTATATGTCTCCCTCCAATAGGTGGAGCTCAGTTCTCTCTCCTTTAAGTGTGTACTTTGTGATTCGCTGTTACAGAAAGAGAAAAATAGGACCATTACAGTGGGAAAACCTGACAGACACCACCTTAGCCAATTCATCAAGTTTAGCATCACCAGTGTTAAGTCATATTGATGTTATGCACCCCTGATATGACAAAGTGAGAAGGGCGCTCTACCTCATCACATTCCAAAATCCATAGCTCCGATCTGTTAATGAAAAACAACAGCAACAGCAAAAGAATTGAGGGACATTCTACAGAATATCTGACCAATTTGCTTCAAAAGTGTCAAGGTCATGAAAAACAAAGACAGACTGAGAAACTATTGCAGACCCGAAGAGATTAAACAGGCATGATCAGGAATGCAGCAATCTATCCTGAACTGGAAAAGGACATTTAGTGGAAAAACTGGTGAAGTCCCCCAAAAAGTCTAAAGTTTAGTTAATAGTATTATACCAGTGTTAATTTCTTAGTTTTGTTCATTGTTATATAAGATGTTAACATTAGGGAAAGCTGCTTGAAGCATATATGGGAACTCTTTAAACTATCTTCAGAACTCTTTTGTAAAATTATTATAAAAAGTTTTAAAAATATGGGATACGTAATAGCATTAATTCACTCAAGAGCTATTGAGTACTTAATAGGCACGATTCTATGTGCTAAGAATACTGCAATGAATAAAACAGATAATATTCTCGCCCTGTGGAGCTTTCATTTTATTACCAATTGCTCCTTTTTTTGTTAAAAAATGCATATTCATTTGTAAATATATAATCTATACTATAATATACATGTTATTTATAAGGTTTAATTGGATGATAAATGGAAACATTTGGATGAAAGTGCTATTATCTGAAAGAGGAAATATATAATTTAGACCAGAATATGGAATCCTGGAGACAGAAAGGTCTTGCAGGGATTACCTCAGTCTTTTAAATCAGTGGTTCTCAAAGTGTGCTGCAGGGGCAAGGAGTGGCAGCATGGCCTCAGAACTCATTAGAGATGCAAATTCTCTGGTCTAACTTGAGTTTTAGCAAATTATAAACTTTGGTGATCAGGCTCAGCAATCTGTATTTTATTAACAACAAGCTTTCTAGGTGATTCCACTGCAGCAATTGAGTGTCCCTATCTGTGAAATGCAAATATTAATATTAATAATACCAACAGCTGATGGTTTATGTCTAATGTGTGTAATGCAAACCAATTTGGCAATTTACCTGACACATTGTAAGTGGTTCATTAAATGATATCAATTAAGACCAGATATCACCACTCCTCCCCAAAATATCTTCATGGCCAACCCCCTTACCTTCTTCAGGGATTTGCCTGAATGTCACTTTGTCACTGAAGCCTTCCTGGACTACCCTCTTTACAATTGCAGCATGCCTCTCCCTCTTGCCCTACTACCTGGAACTCCCAATCTCCTTTTCTCCTGCCCCGTACTCTACCCCGTCATCGCCCTTATCTCCCTCTAATAAATTATATAATTAATATATTCATTATGTGCATTTTAAAATGTCTGTCTCCCATTGCTAGATGGTAACTTCTCAAGGGCAGGGAATCTTTGTATTCACTGATGTAGTCGAACTGCTAAAATCAGTGCCTGTCACATGGTTGGCATTAACAAATATGTTTCCACAATGAATAATTGATATTGGCCGGGCGTGGTGGCTCACGCCTGTAATCCTAGCACTCTGGGAGGCCGAGGCGGGCGGATTGTTTGAGTTCAGGAGTTCGAGACCAGCCTGAGCAAGAGCAAGACCCCGTCTCTACTAAAAAAATAGAAAGAAATTATATGGACAGCTAAAAGAATTTGAAACTCATTTCTCTATACCATTAAGTTAGAACAAGTTTGTTTCCCCAAATAGTGCCTGAACTCCGTAGCAATTTTTTATTGGTGAGAATGGCAGATAAGAGCTACAAAGTTGTTCTTGTCAGAATGAACCCAGTAGAGATATCATGAAGAAAGAATTAGGAGAATTGAAGAGATGAGACAGGGGGGATTTAGATGGACCAGGCAGATGCACAGATAGTGGGAAATAAAGTAGGGGAGGTGATAAAGGCAAAATCCACATGAGGACAAGGCCTTGAAACCTGGTAAGAGAAATGTGAACTTTGTGCAGGGCAATCAGTGGAAAATTCTAAGAGAAATGTTGTGACAGCTGCAAACAAGATGGGTTTTGGCAATATCTTTTAACAGTTTTGGGGGTTGGGAAGAACTGTTGTAATCTGCTGAGCAAGAAACTAGATATTGGTGTGAAGGTTTATTATAGGAGTACAGAAAAGCCAGATCCTCATTATCTAGACTGTAGATGATGTGTGCATGTGTGTGTGTTTGTACGATATACACTCTTTCTTTGGTCTGTCATTTACTGGCTGATACAGAGTTACTCGGTGTTATTCAGTTTTGTCTACTTTTTTCTTGCCTTTTTTTCTTTTTTTACATTTTCCCTAATCTTTTATAGTACTGCCTCCTTAATCTGTCATCCTTGGCGAGAACAGGAGTCTTCACAAGAAACCGCTAATACCCGTGAGCATCAGAGCAGTAACAAAATCATATCCATACTTTGGTGATAGCATTTCTAAAAGCCTGCCTTCTCTATTATTTTGCTTCTCCATTATTTGAGCAGAATTTAATTTTTCTGAATGTCTCAGGATAACCATTTTGAGCATTGTGATTTATGCTAAAAATAAGCAAAAACAAAAACAAAACACCTCTTAGCTTTAGTTTCCTTGACTTAAAGTAGGGATAATGACATTACCACATAATTCAGAGGCTGCTGCAAGGATCAAAGGAGATAATGCTTATGGGTGCTTCCTCTGGGCTGGGCAAAGTAAGCACTGAATGAATGATGACTGCTAGCATCACCATTGCCATCGGCATCCTCTGGCCTCCCTGACTGTTAGATAACTCCACCTACCTTGTAGACTTTCCTTATTAGCCTTTGCATGATCATGGTTTTCCTCTCACATGGTTGTCTGTCCTGTTCACACCTGTGGCTTCATACCCAATAAATGGTAGACATTCAGTAAATATTGACAAAATGCATCACTGAATACATGATTATTTTAGATTTTTTTTTATTAAAAGGCATTCTCCATTTGTTGCTGGCTGAGTGGTTTCTTTGGAGATGTGTACAATTTCTATCCTTTAAAAATGTATTCTGTTATAACACTTCCCTTTCTGATTTGGATTGCAGCTATGCCCAACCAGCTTTGGAATTTAAATTTCTATGTGTGGCATAGTCAAGCTATGTAGAATACTTATAAAAGTCCTCATGTAAGTCTAATCGTAAACTTGAATAATTTTGCAAGTGTGCACAATAAAAATGAACTAAAAATGGCATAGTTTACTCAACAGAATCATGTTCTTTTCAGTGGTCTGGGGCCTGGATCATGTACGCAATTTATGAAATCATTCACCCAGCAGCAAACAGAGAATGTTTTTAATGAGATGTCAAATCAGATTGAATTGTGGTCATGAAAGATGTTGAATATATTGAGTCATAGAAATTTGAGCTGAAACATTATGTTTTGTATTAAAAAGAAAAAGTAAATGCTTATCTGCTATTTATATTTTGTTTTTAAGTCCTATTTTACCATAGCTAAGGACAAGATGATATGATCAACCATGGGGAAAAAAAATGAATAAATTGTGGTGGTGTTTTTTATGCTTTTGTTATTAAAGGAGATTGTTGCTTACCCTCTTACTGGGTCTCAATAATAGGCCATTTGTAAATAATACGACATGTAATTTTCATTCATAATCTTGAGATTTGAAACGCTAAACATTTATACCAGACAAACTTAGTGCTTTAATAATAGAATCCATTTATATTTATATATCACTTGGATCTCTGATAACCTCAATGTTTGAGGTCTAACAAATAATTTTCAGTCCTTATCTGTTTAGTCTCTCAATGCTTTCTATCTGATGGCTACTCCCTTCTTGGAACTATCTCTTCCCTTGACTTTGGCACATGGTTTTTGTTCAAGCTTTCTGGCTGCTCCTTCTCTCTGCTCTGCTCCGCTCTGCTCAGCCATTCTTCCTACAGTTCCTCAAGGCTCAGTCCCAGTGCTGCTTCCTTCTAACATACCAAGCATCTGAGAAGGTGACTAAAAAATACTGAAGCATGGACTCTCAAAGTCTATGCTCCCCCAGAAGGATATATAATGGCAATTTAAAGTATTAAAATATTTCTGACACATACAAAACATTAATGTTCTGAATCATTTAAATGTAAACCTGATTTAAACCATGGCCTTGGAAATAAACACATCATCTGATTTTTAGTTTTCAGCTTTTTTTGCTGCAGTGGGAGCAGCTTGTATATCTTGCTGTGATCCGACATGCTGAGCAGACGAACCCACTTTATAAAGGAGTCTTATAATCAGCGAGGCCCTGCATCCTCGGAGATGGCCCTGAGAACAACTAAATATGTGGCAGAGGAGGCAGAAAAGAGACAGTGCAGAAGGAACTCTCCTTTCTACACTAAAACATAAAGATGGTTCTTTCATTTCAGGTGCAAATGTTGTTTATGAAGCCTGTCACGTGTCTGTGGCTTTGTGTCTTGTACTTGGTTGTTTGTCAGGTTGGTAAATTTAAGGAATCCTGCAGAAATAGCCTGTCTCAGGAGAAGTCTCACCGGTGAGAAGATGCTAAAATTTTGGTTAGAATTCTTGTTCACAATACCTTGCTGATGGTATTGTGGAAGCAGCTATAAAATCAGAGCATCAGTCTTTTCTGTGCCAGAAGTCAACCATCTGTCACCTGCTCAGAAGAGTACGGAAATTATTGTCACATCTACAAGCTAAACACATGAAGCAGCGTGTGTACCATACCAACTGTCTTCATCGCCTTCAAACTTCTCACTCTGCACAGATTCTCTCCCGCCAGCTTTCGGGAGTAATCAGCAACAATCACAGTGATTAGGGAGATACCAAGGGGCTAGAAAATGAGCATCGTCTTCTAAATAGTTCCACATTTATAACGTAAGGCCTGAGCGTGGCCTTACGGCTACTATTATGGCAGGAGTCTGGGAGGGATGATTAATATGCAGACCACACCAGCCCTTGCTTACTCGATCTTACAGGAAATAGAAGTAGAATCTGTAGGAACAGGATGATTCATTACCGTATGTGGGCTAAAAGAGGACAGGTGAAAGTATTAGTTACCTACACCTTCAGCAGAAAGCTCTAATCATTATGTTAGTAATAGAACTGGAGATGCCCTTCTCAGGCAGTGGGGATGGAGAATTTCCGTTAAGCCTTGGTTCTTAAAGGGACAGAGTATTGGCAACACCTGGAATGTGTTTGCAATGCAACTTTCCAAACCCACTGACACAGAAGCCCTGGAGATACAGCACTTAAATCTGTGTTTTGCCCAGCCTTCCAGCTGATTCTGATGCTAGCTAAAATTTGAGAATCACTGTATTAAAGTCCATAAAGAATAATACACTCCTGATGCCACTTTTTGAAAGTTAGTACATGTAGGCTAACTCTTGTTTGAAATTGATGTTCATAATTTAGGATGGAAAAATGTCATTGTGTAGAACCACACTACTACCTAAGAATTATTGATTGTTTTCCAGGAAAGTTTATAATCTCAGGCTCTCTGCTGGGCCTGGGATTGATTCAGAGAAAACTGAATTTCTCTAAATAGTAGAGTTAGGATTATTTAGAATTTTCTTGGACATTGTGGGAAGCGGAGGGGAGAAAGGGGCAGGCATATAGTGAGAGATCCAGGTAGAGTGGCCCTGTAAGAATCCTTGGAAAGGTCTTTCAGGAAAACATTAAGCTGTTAACTGGGCAGTGCTGGGCAGCAACCCCTCCTGCAACCCCCAGTCTTCTCCAAACACCCTGCTAAGAGGAAGAGCTGTAGATAAGAGTGTGGCAGGAGGAAGGGTGGTAGTGAGTCCAGGGGAGTTCCACATTTGGGTCTGTGCTGAGGACGCAGAATAGAAGAGCTGGCTGGATCAAGCAATGCATGAGAATTCTGCAGAAGCGGATAATAGAGGCCGGGGCACAGAAAACTCACTAAAATGTTGAGGAGCACATTGGATTTTTTCATAGGCTGCAGAATGGAGGCTTGAGTCAAACTTTTCTGGATTTTAAAGAGTGTGGTGGTCAAAGCTGACATTTGGGCTCCATGTTTATTATAACAGTTGAATGTTTTTTTGTAGTGAAACTTTTATCCTGTGAAAGAGAATGGTATGAAAAACCTGCATAATTTGATCTAAAACTTTGAATGAAGAGGAAAGGACCCGAAATGGCTCAGTAGCAGCCCTCTGGGTGACTGACACCAGGCCACGGTTTCCCCTTCCCTTTCCGACCTTTGGTGGTTCCCTCCTGTTACCCCTGCTTCCCATGAGCTCATCCCTGCAGGACCCTCTCACGCGTCACAGGGTCCTCTCAGAACTGTGCCCCTCCCTTTGCCTCCTTGTTCCCAGAGACTAGACTCTGCTCAGCAAAGTGCCCCATCAAAAATGTAAAGTGGATCTGCACTCCACTTCATCAACTTGAATTTCAAGTCCATATTTACCTGAAAGGACATGGACTTTTACCCCCCAAAGGTAGACTTTTTACAGTACCCTCAGGGTCGGGCTATCAGTCATGCTCTAACTCTGTAAAGGAGGAAACCAAGTCATCCACAACCCACAGAATCGTAGCATATGGGAGAGCTTGTGAGGTTACGGAGTCCGTTTATCTAACAGATCAAAGGGCTGAAGGATAAATGAGATGCCCACTAAATAAAGTGCTGTCTCACAACATGGCCTCTCAAGGTCCCTTCTGTCAACAAAGTAGAGAGAAGCATCAGATCCTGTTCCCTCTGAAGTGTTACGTGGAAGAATCCATGGTAATGTAATCTATTATAATAACCCCTGCAAAGCCTGGAACTTGTAGTTATTTGTTATCTCACAGTATCAGAGAAAGATTGGAGATGATAGATTCAAACAATATTATTTTTTTCTTACCTAGGTCAAAGTGAACCTTTTGAAAATATTAATAGTTAACTTATGAGTATATTAGATAGGATGCTGTTGCCTGCTTCGAACTAATACAGAGGGAACTTAAAAACTGAGAGTATATTGAATCAAATATATTGAATCAAATAGTCCCATTGTTTTAGTAGATTTTTAGTTACATTGCATTTTTAGGAACCACTGAAGATCCTTTTTAATTAAAAAAAAAATAAGATAAACCTAAAACATTTCCAAATGTTCTATGGTCCAAAGGTTAAAAAGAAAATTATTGTGCCTATCAAATGAAATTTCACAAGCAGGATGATCTGTAAATATATTTACTGCAATGCTGCTTCCCTTCTTAAAATTTAATCAGAGGCATGCTTACTGCCTCTCTTGCCTTTTTCGTTTGTAATGAACTAAAGCAATTTCACAGAAAAGAGTAACATTAATGTTTGTGATGCTATCTTTTAATATAAAGATGTCTTTAATACCTGTATACATTTAAATAAAATAAATCAATTTATGAATATAAGTTATGTTGTTAATAAATCATGATTCATCATGTCACTCAAATATCCTCTCAACGAAATGTTCTTTCCTGACAATGCTCTCTCTCTTCCTCCCCTGCCTGGCATTTCTTCTTAGAATCCTCCAAGACCCCACATCTCTGGCCCTTTATATGTGCTGAGCCCTCTGCTGTGAAGGTCCTCAGTACATGTAATCTGCCCCATTCTCTGTCTGGGCTAACTCCTAATTGTCCTTCAGCTGACGCATTAACCAGAGAAATCAAGGATTAGTTCACTTTAGATGTGCTGACAAAGACAAGGATTCTGCATAAGGTTAGAAGACATTACCAACAAAGGAATCTCTCAAATTTTTACATTTGTGCCTGTCTTAGTCTGTTTAGGCTGGTATAGAGGAATACTGTAGACTTGGTGACTTAGACAACTAATGTTTATTTCTCAACAATTCTGGAGGCTGGAAAATCCAAGATCAAGGCAGATCCCACGTCTGGTGAGGGCTCACTTCCTGGTTTGCAGACAGCCGGCTTCTTGTATCCTCACATGGTAGAGAGCGGAAAGAGAAGCCAGCTCTCTCACGTCTCTCCTTGTAAGCGCACAATCCTGTTCATGAGGGCTCTACCCTCTTGACTTAATCACCTTCCCTGGGCCCCACCTCCTAATACCATCCCATTAGGGATTAGGATTTCAACATATGAATTTGAAGGGGACACAAACTTGCAGTCCGTTACGCTTGCCCCTCTTTACCAATTGACATGCTCACAAAGCACCATCTACAAATGAAGTCTTCAGTGACACACTGCTTATTCTAATCTGCCCTTGTCAACTACAGGTACTGCATGAAATAAAGGCTGTCAGGCTCAATTAGCAATAGATACTCTGAAATATTATCACCTCCCCACCCCAGACTATTTAAATATACCTCATTGTTCAGTTAAACTGTCAAGTCAGTGTTGGGGTGCCCATCACTGACCTTGGTCATTTGTATATATGGGAGAGCAACTGGGTCAAAGAAAGTGGGGAGAGCATAAGTAGCAATGTTGTGCCATCTGCATACTACTGTGAATTTGTGAATGAAGAAAATCGCACATTACTTAGAATTGGTAAAGGCATTGGGAAGCTGGAAAAAACAGAAAAATTGAAAAAGGCTGGGAAAAGAAAGAAAAACTACTTAGTTTGGAATTCATTCCTGATTCCTTGGTGGCAGCCACGACTAGCCTGGAGACCTTACATAAATTCCTTAACCTTTCTGGAATGCAATTTCCTTATCAGAAAACAATGATCACAATAGTACCTCTCTGTAGTTGTTGTGAGGATTAAATGAATCGATGCATGTAAAGCACCTAGAACTGTCCCTGTAAGTGCTCCCATAATATGCTGAAACAAAAAATAAAATAAAATAATATTATTACCGGTTTTCAGAGTAGAAACTCTTGTCCTCCTCTGAATAGTGCTAGATATTTCAAAGCAATGAATAATTCAGGAAAATCATGGTTTTGTTACTGCTGCTGTTTAATTGTGCATCCTTTTAATTCTCAGTATATTTATGATTCTGTTTTGGATTTCTTGGGGGAAATAGGAAACGAAAATCAAAAGGTGGGAAGATGTAATGGGAAGGGAAAAATGAGCAAGGATTTTCAGGCGTGGTACTTTGATGACACCCAGAGCAGTGCCTCATGGTAAAACCACATGGGTTAAAGGAATGTTTAGCTTCGAAGTAGAGAAAGCTTTAGGGGACCAGCACTTTGGTGGAAGGGGACTGGATTTCCACTGTGTAGTTCAGGACGGAAGGATACCATTAACTGGAGACAAGACTTAGATTCATTGTAAAGAAGACATTTCAGCAATGGCAACAGTGACCTTATAAAAGGGTGAGTCATTGGAACTGTTAAACAGAGACTAAATAACCACATGTCATGAATGTTATTTACAGCATTCCAGTGTGGCCCAGGGGACTTGTAACTGAGTAACTTCCAGGGAGTGGGGGCCATTTTAATACTGAGATTTTAAATGTGGGGAAATGAATCAGTTGATTAGGGTTCAAGTCTAGGCTCTACCACTGAGGGTGTATGACCCTGGGCTAGTCACTCCCTCTCAGGGCCTCCTAACCCCCCTGCCCTGAATGGATGTTTAAAAATCACATGAATTAATGTATGCTCTCATTGCAACATGTTGTTAAGGCTTGCTTGCTTTCCCTGCTTGCTTGTCATTTCCTGCACATTCATTAAGTGCTCTAGTCACTGGAGACTGTGCTTGGCATTGTGATTTATTTTAATAAAATGCATATTGGTTTCCTTGGGAACTTTTTTGGTGGGAAGTCTACTTATTCAAGTAAAAAAAATGGATATGAAAATGGAAAATTTTACTAAATAAAATATATTCAATTCATATCTAACTTTTTTCCACAGAGGATTTGAAGCAGGTTATTCTTCTGATAAAAACACACCCTGCAGGGTTATTATAAGACATTCTTCTATTGAATTTTAGATTGTTGGAACTTAGGGAGTGAAGTTTATGAGCCTTTACTGATGGTGATAAGGACAAGATTCTCACCTAAATTTTCTATACTTTGCTTTTTAGCTTTGTTGAAACGGAATCAATAGTCTGTGATGACCCTGATGATTTTCCTGCTTTTCAAGGACTGTTCAAGTAGCTTGGTTTAATTTTGCTTGAAAATCCTCAAGCAGTTAATTTTTAATAGAAATTAATGAGAATTTTATCCTGAAAACCATGTTCTTCCATTTTAATGCATAGTACATGGTTGGCTACCTTTACTGATGCACTGGCATCTTTAGGATAATAGTATCAAGTAGCAGTCCACTAGATGCTGATTGATGTAATTTTGTCACCCTTTTGTGGGTAGGTGGCCATGACCGGGTTGGGAGGGGCTGTGGGGTTTGGAGGAACAAAAAGGGATCGATAGTAACACTTACTGAGCACATCTTCTATGTGCCAGAATTCTCATTTAATTTTACAGTGCATATTATCCCCATTATCTTGGTGATTAAATTGAAGTTCTAAGAAGTTGATTAACATGCCCAAGATTCCAAATTTAATAAGCAGCAGAGGTTAGATTTGGATCTAGGTTTCTCTGATTCTAATACCCAGTGCCTTTCTCTGACATGGGCCTGCTCTAACCAGGATGAGCCCCAGAGATTATCAGTCCTTGCCCAAACACACACAAACACAGGTTGTTGTCCTTGTTATCTTCATATTTGTTGTGGTACCTTTGGAGAAAAGATGAGAAGAACCCAAAGGGTATACATAGGCTGATGTTTTCTACTAATGAGATTTTATTATTTCACATTATAACTTTTAGAAACTAACTGTGCCAAACAAACTGTATTGTATTTTTTGAAGGAAATCAGAAAAAGGAAAAAAATATTAGTCTCTTTTCTAACCATACAGCATCTTAAGATAGTAAAAGCAGATAGCTTTGTATGCACATTTGTTTAATATAGAGGAATCTAAAAATACTATTGCAGAATATATGTTGGTATTTTTAAAGTTTTTGAATGAATAGTTATAGTTTAAATGAGAGAGAGTGGAATACATTTGTAAACTCTAAGTTATTTCCTTTGATACCTACAAAACGTCATGGTTTCATGGGAAATACATTTTTTTTCCAGACAAAAGCTTTAGTGCTTTTAAGTAAAAGAAGGTATGACCTTTTTTGTAGCTAGAATTAAAATTGTGCTGAATAGACTATTTTTATACCCATGCACCAGTTGGAGTGATAGCATACAGGATGTAAATTGTGTGTGTCTCACTCTTAGCTCTGACCTCAGGACCTAACTGATACTCAATTGCTGTATTTACTGGGATATGTATTGGAATTTTTCTATTTTTATATACTTCTCTCTCCTACTCTTTTGAGAACAGTTTGAAGGCAGGAACTTATTCATTTTTAGATCCCTAGAGCCTCGGATATATGAAGTCTCTAATAAATGTGTGTTGATTGACTGTTATTATAATTGGATGACTTATTCATCCATCCAATTCATCCAGTGAAATTGGTCTTAACTAAGGGAACTGCTCTCAGCTTTGGAACGAGCAATGGAGTAGGTGAACTTCAAAGTCGCTCCCTCTCCTGTAATTTGATCTACCAACCTATGCCTTTTTTTCCTACAACCATTTCACCTCCTTCCTGATGCTTGAAACTGCTTTCTCTTGAAGATACTACTTCTCTGGCAGACTGTAATAGAGGCTTTGCCTTCTTTCATTTCCCCACACTGATAGGGGCTGATAGCTAATCTGCAGAATTCTTTATATATACCCCTTGGATACTTCTAGATCAGTGCTGCCAACAGAAATATAATACTAGCCTCCATAAGTCATTTTAAATTTTCTGTTTGGCCACATTAAACAGTAAAAAAGAAAAAAAAAAACAGGTGAAATTTATTTTAATTATGTTTATTCAGCCTAACAAATCCCCAAATTATCATTTTAACATGTAACTTAATAAAAATTATTAACAAGATGTGTTACATTCTTTTTTTCTTTTCTTTTCTAGAGACAGGGTCTTGCTCTGTTGCCCAGGCTGGAGTGCAGAGGCAGGATCATAGTTCACTGTAACCTCAAACACCTGGGCTCAAGAGATCTTCTCACCTCAGCCCCCTGAGTAGCTGAGATTACAGGCAAAAGCCAGCACACCTGGCTAATGTATATTCTTTTATTTATACTAATTCTTTGAAATCTGGTATGCATTTTACACTTTTACAACATATCTCAAACTAGACATATTTCAGGTGCTCAGTTGCCTCTTATGTCTAATGGGTACCGTTATTGGACAGCTGGTTTATATCATTGTTCTTCTGCAATTTCTCAATCGTAAGAGCCTTTCTCTTATACTACCTGTTTCTTGTTATCTTGCTGTGACCAATAAGACAATTTTTCACTTTTCTGAAGTATTGTAGCATTAACTGCTATAAAACCTTTCCCCTACCCTTTTGCTGCTATCATCTTTGGAAATTCCACTATTCTCAACATCTTATCACATCATCTCCACTTTACCCATCACCATCATCTCCATTCTTTGATCCTTATTATCACTCCGAAGTCTCGTAAGCTCAATAATTCCTTTCTCTGACTATAATTCCTAGCATTCTGTTATTATCTGTTCTTATACTCTTTCTCCTACCTTTTATTTTTAATTTTGGGGGAATCATTTTTACAATAATTTCAGGTATAGCATGTGTATTACTTAACTATGCTGCTGTGCCTACCAGATCTCAGAAAAGCTATTATAGATCCATGTGTCAAAGATTCATTAAGCACCTACTATTTATTTGACATGTGCTTTTCTAGGTGCTGAGGATAAGGCAGTGAACACACAGCACAGACCCCTGCCCTCAAGGAGCTTACATTCTACTGGGGAAACAGGTGGGAAAAAAGCCATTGTCATATGTCATATGCCAGTTAATGAAAATTGTCATGGAGTAAAATAAAACAGAGAAAGGGGTGACCATGTGTCAGGGATGGGAGTTGAAATTAGATAACATGGCCAATGAGGATCAGCAGAGCAATGACCTTCATGCACAACCTTGGAGGCAGTGAGCCACACAGATGTCTTGGGAGGAGTGTTCCAGAGAGAGGGAATGGCAAGTGCAAAGGCCTCAAATATATCTTCAAGCTTTTACTTATTTGAGAAGCTTATAGAGGAAAATTATGCAGTGGCAAAAGAGATCATTGGTTTCTCCTCCAAATTCAGGACTAATGGGAATAGTATAAAGATGAGAAATGGCAGGAGCTGCTGAGCCCAGCTCCCCTTAACTTACTGATGAAAAAATTGACACTGAGAATAGTTATGTGGCTTGTTCAAGATCTGAGCTATGGAATGACAGGTTTGAGCCTGGACCCAGGGCTCCTGCCTCCAGGATAAATAAACATGGCAATTGTGTGGTTACCATGGTGGAACAGTGCAATACTGTAATACAATTCTGATGCTATCCCCCCTGCAGAGTTAGACAGATTCTACAGGTTAAGCGAAGAGCACCCTCACTGCAGATGTCAACCACAAGTTTGGGCGTCCCAGGCCACCTGCATTTCTTACCAAGTGACTGTAAATTCAAGAGTTTCCACAACCCCTTCACCTTGGATAATTCACTAGAATCACCCACGGAACTCAGGAAAACACTATGCTTTTGGTTACATTTTTATTATAAAGAACACAAATCAGAACCAACAAAATGAGGAGATATATAGGGCCAGGTTTGGAAGGGTCTTACACACAGAACTTTCACGTGTCCTCCCTTTGGAATCAGTACATGTTGCCTCCAGGCACATCAATGTGTTCACCTACCCACCAGGGAGCTCCCCAGGGCCTTGGTGTCCAACATTTTTGTTTGTTTGTTTTATTACATAGGCACGGTTGATTAAATCATTGGCTACATGATTAGAGTCAACCTTTAGTCCTTTTCCCCTTCCCAGAAGTAGAGCTGATGTCACCTGGCTCAAAGCCCCACCCCTCTGATCCTGTGGTTGGTCTTTTTAGCTAGGATCCCACCCCATCCTCCCCAAACCGCTCCCCGCACCCAACTGTCTAGGAGCCCAGTATGAGTCACTTCATTCACATAAACTCAGGTGTGACCTGAGGACCTATATGAATAACAAAGATGTTTCTATCACTTGGGAAATTCTAAGGGTTTAGAAGCTTCCATCCCAGGAACCTGGGGCAAGGACCAGACACGTTCTTTATTTGTACAATAGACAGAAATTAAAAAACTGTTTGCCTTATGAATTTTATTACAAGATAGCTGGCCCAGAGATAGGAAAATAGCAACTAATTGAGGTGAAAATATCCTGAATAGGAAGAAAATCTCCACAGTCAAACCTCAAGTTCATCTCTTCATTAGGCACCTAAAAGGATATAAAAGAACAATAAATGAAAACGTGTTTAACTGATCTTTTTCATCCAGGCCTCTTCTGGAGGACATGGCATTGCAGACAGATTTAAATTGCTCAGAATAAAGTTGATGTCACCCACTCCTTGGCTTGAGGGCTTTGGCAATTCCCCTTTCATTACCTCATTGATGAAAGAAGGTCTTTGCTAATGAAGTTCTCTCTAGTGTCTCTTGGGCAGAGGGTAAATCTCAGAACAGGTATTTGTTCAGTTGCTTACTGAATTTCCTCCATCATCTTCCATGATCTCTGTAGGGTTTTTCAAGTTTAAACAAGCACTTACTTGTGTTTGGTATCTAGTTACAACATAGAGCTTATGTTGAAAAAAGAAGAAAAATATTGAATGGAGTTAAATATTCCTTGGTTTAGAGAACTTGATAATTTCACAAGTTTTTGTCACCTACTGTTTTTACTATTAAAAATTTATTCAAGTATTTTTCAAAAATTCATTCAAGTGTTTATTCAGCAAATATGTTTTTGGCTATTTACCGTATGAAGGGCACTGTATGAGACCCTGGTGATGTACATGACCAGGACTTCATTTTCCCTTTCAGATCTGTGACTAGCTGATTACAATACAATGTGGTAAGTTTAATTGATAATGTTATTTCTTATGTATTGTGGAAGCACAGAGGAGAACTTAAACTACCCCCAGGGCTTAGAGATAGAGGGTCAGGGAAAGTTTCTTGGAGGAAATAATGTCTGAACTAAGTATCAAAGGATGAATAGATGTTTGCCTGGGTAAGAGCATGACCAAAGATTATTCCAGGCGGTGTGCAAGACATGAGCATAGGCCTGGGGGTGAGATGTAGTACACTGTGTTTGAGAAACAAAAGCAGTTCTGTGGAATATAAAGTGAGTTGTAAGAAATGACCTGAAAAAATTAGAAGTGATCACATTGTATGCCATGTTAGTAGACCTTGGAGGTCTTTTACAAAAGGACATCAAGGACAAGAAGAAAGTACCATTCAAAACAAGGTGCTCTCATATGAGAACATGAATTGTGAGAGAACATTTTTCGTGCATTTTAGGAGAATGAGTAATGCTGGTGGGGGAGGATGGTAGAGTTAGGAATTTAAAAAAAAGCTGTTAAAGGTAACAAGATAAAGGTTATGCAAAGGAGAACAACTTATTCTAGGAAGAAAAGGCTAACAGAATATTATGTAAATCTAAGACTTAGATCTGGGTTATGGTTTAATATCATGCAGAATAGAAATTGCTTAGTAACATGTTTAGATCCCTGACACTATTCACATATTTCCAAGTGTAAAAGGGAAACAGGTTCCAGCTTGAGTTGAATAAACAATATTGTACTATATATGTAGGTGGTTTATTTACAGATATGAATTTATATTTATATAACCATCCACAAAAATATACGCTCCTTGTGGGCAGAGATATCACTTTCTTCAATTTATTTCATTATTGTGTCCTCAGAGCCTAGGACAATGACTGGTATATAGTAGCCCCTCAATTTTTGTTGGATGAACTGAATATGACTAAGACGTGTATCCTGGTTAAGCTGTGATAGAGGAAGAAGTGCAATAATAGATATTATGGATTTAGTATGATAAATGAATTTCAAAGCCAACAAAATGCTTAAACTGATTTTACCTTAGGACTAGAGTTATGTTTGGAGAGAATGTCAGCAATGGTTTCCACATAAGACAGAATTTATTTTTAGTTTAATTGTGCAGAAGTGATCTCATCTTTTATTGTAGATTTCTCTGGAGAATTAATGTGTTGATGATCCTGAACCCTTGTGCAGCTCCTCTGGGAAGAGGTACATACTTAGTCATGCCTTTATATTGGCGTAAGGCTTGGAAAAGTGGTGCCGGCCTCAGTCTGTGTTGACTGTATTCAAGAAAGATGTTAGTTCACCCCATCAAAAGTTAGTTTGCTTTGGAAAGTTATGCTTAGCCAGTAAGTCCAGTATCCAGAAGAAAAATTGTACTAAAGGCTAAGATATGTCCTACATAGGATAAATTGTTGATAAAATGGAAGCCATCACCTATAGGAATAATATTCCTTGCTAGGTTCACTGCCATTAAACCACACTGATAATTTGTGAGTCTTTGCCTTTGATTTTAGCTCCTTGAGCCAAATGCCTTGGATATTGTTTCTTTATGATATATATAATCCTTATTCTTTTGCTCACTTGCCTAAGAGACTCAATTCAGGGTTGATGTCCAACTACGTGACCTGTTTGCATAATTCTCAGAGCCTGGCACATAGGAGTCCTCAATAAATGCTTGTTTGAGTGAATCCCTTTTTGAAAGTTAAAATATTGAAGCAGTTGGTGGGTGATCCTGGTGATTCCTTTCCAGGGCAGGAATTCATTCTTAGAGTAGTAGAGTTTATAATTTGTTACCTTTCCCAAATGATTAATGAGGTAAAAGCAGGAATGGGGTGAACGTCTGCGGGTTTGTACTTTTGTTGCTTCTGGACGGATGAAATCCTCATGAGGCTTTCTTTGGAGTTATGAGATACACGATACACTTAATTCTTGGGTCCTACCACCTTTTTCAAATTTGCTTTATGTTATCATTTAGTTTTGCTGGGTTGTGGTTGGTAAGATCTTTGATGTTCTCAATAGGTAAGATAGGAAAGGAAATATTTAGTGACTTTTCCTTATCTATAAAATAATATATATATTTTTAGCACTATTCAAAAGAATTTCATTTTTCTTCTACTATAATCTTCATTTTCAATGCGTGTGATAATGTTTAGCCGCTAATCCACACAAATTCACTGTTTTATTTAGTTATTAGTAACCTTCAGAATTTGACATGCAACCTATAGTTGATATTGGGGTCATATAACAATTTAACAAAATATTTAAAAGAGAGGTCCAAAAATTCCAGGGTGATTTAGCAGAGTTAAGTAAAAGAAAATTGGGATGCAGTGTTAAAAAAAAATCATGAAGCCTTGAGGTAGAATATTTCTTCTTTGGTATTTTATCTAATACTCCCAGATTTCTAATTTCTGGAGTTGAATTTATCTCCCCTTATCCCTCTTGTGCCCCTCTATTTAAAACAGGATTTACATAATGGTTACTCTCACTATTTTCTAAACCTGAGATAGTCTTTCCAAACTCAAAAAGAACAATTATGCCTATTATTTTTGCTTAGAGATTTAAATAGTGCTTGTAGATTTTAGCATTGCTCATATTTAATATATGACTACTATCTATTTCTCCCCTGTATTTCACTGTCAATCTTCCTCAACAAGCATGCCCTAGTTTCCCTTTCTTCATTAATTCCACTCATTGCTTAATCACCTGCGAGAGTGATATTCTTTGTTATCCTTCTTCTGACAATTCCAAGGACCTCAGGGGCCTCCCATTCATACAGTGTTCATTGTTTTTCCTTGATGATATTGTTGACATTGATGGTCACCCCTCTGCAGTATGCCAACCCTCCAGGGGCCACAGGTCATCCCTGTGATATGGCATGGTCTTCATTGAGTTCTTGGACTGCTGTTTCTTTCTCTTCCTCTAGTCCTTAAAGTTAACAATTTTTGAGGTTCAATTCTTGGCCCTTTGCTGTTTCCTTTTGTTCTGTTTCCTATGAAGAGGCTTTAATTCTGTCCCCTTGGCTTTCAATGTCCAGTTGAAGGCAATACATTTGGAAAACAACAGGGCAGAACAAAGTGTAGAGGGAGTGGGGGCAGAGTGCCTTCCATCTTAGGAAATATTTCACTTTGTGCATGCTAGAGGTCTAAGTGCATTTCATCTTAGGAAATATTTTTCCCTGTGTTAAGTTGGGTGATGATCTCACCTAACTCCATCTAAATGGCTCTAAATTAGGTTAGACCCTTGCAGCCAGGATAGATCTTGCCTTTGCTTTAAGTCTGGGATTCAGTCTGCTCCCTGATAAACTGAGTGATCTAAGAGCTCTCTAGATCTCTTGTTTGGGCAATACGTGAGTCTGGATAGAACTCTCCTCCGTCTACGATGAAAACAGAGGAAACATTAAATTTGGGGCCCATAAAAAGCATTGCAGATTAAGGGAAAGAACCATTAAGTTAAGTACCAGGGAAAGAGAGTACTTCTGAATATAATTTTTTGCAAGAAATAGCATGCTATTTTAAATAACTTTCAGGCATCCTAAATTGACTATAAAGAGTCAGAGTCTCAGTGGAAGAGTATAAAGGCCAAAAGAAAGAATGAATTGAGGTAAAAGAGAGAACCTGGATAACATGAGCAAAAGATGGCAAGGGGAAAAAATGGGTGAAATGACAGAATTAAAATTGACCTTGGAGTGTTTAAGGAACAGAATTGACATAGTGGAAAATATAGTCAATCAGGAGTCATATAATCATAAAAAATGTCTTCTAGAATAGAGAGAAAAAGGGCACCAAGAAAGGCACAGATGAGCAGGTGACAGAAGTAAAGGACTGGAGTCAAAGGTCCACATCTCTCAGGATTTGGAAATACAACTGTGCATAAGACAAGTTTCCTGTTCTGGACATCCTCACAAGGTAGTCAGGTACATAGATATGGGGAGGGAGGCTTCCTAGTGGACGTAAGATTTGAGTTGTCCTGAGAATAATACTTGAGCAGGCAAATATGAAGGAGGAAAGGCATTCCAGGAGAGTGGTGGCTTGGTAAAGACAGAGATAAGAGAATGCAGAGTATTCATTTATTATTCAAAAAATATTTTTCAAGCATCTTCTATGTGTGAACCTCGAATTTTGCTGTGAGCAATGAGCAAGACAGGAAAGGTCTGTTCCTTCATGGAACTTAAATTTAAGAGAGAGGAAGCAAGAAAATGTACAAAGGAATGAATACATAAATAAGGTGATTTTATATTGTGATATGTCTTATGAAGGTACCAAATCCAGATCAAATATGGTAGAGGGAAACTGGGGTTGAGGAGAACCCCCAATTAGATAGGGTGGTCAGGGAACACTTCTTTTCTGAAATGGTGGAGTTTGAGCTGAGACATGAATGGATGAAGTCAGCCCTGCAGAGTCAGAAGAACCCTTTAGAGAGAAGGAATAGTGAGTACAAAGGCATTGAGGCTGGGCATGTTCAGGAAATGATCTGCAGCCTCATGTTTTTGGTTAGAGTTGTAGCTGACCTTCTAATTTAGGGTGTTCTTATTTTCATACAAAGATTGAAAGAAGCATTTGGCAAGGGTACTGCTCTTCGGGGTTACAATGAGTTTGGTTCTGTTCTCAGCTCTGCCGATAACTATCTTCAGAACTCTGGGCAAGTTATTTAACCTCCCTTGGCCTCAGTTCTCTGATCTGTGACACGAGGGGAATGTTCTAGAGCTGTACGCTTGCACTTGGGTAAACATAGCATCTGTCCCTGGGGATACACAGTGGTATGCTGGTACAGGTCAACCCAGAGCCACAGTATAGACAGACACTGCAGTGTCCTGGGCTATTAATTTCACTAGGGGTTTGGGAAAAATTATATGTAAATAATATTCTGCACTAGAATGCAAAATTCTCTTGCATTTTTTAAGATTAAAAAGTCAAATGCCAAGATATTCCATGCTTTTGACAAGCTACTTCAGGCATTATTTCCACACTCATAAAAACGCTTCCCACATGAATTTCAGTGGAAAAGTTTCAAAAGCATTAATCTAGACAATCTCTAAGGTTTTTTCCAGCCATGACTCTGTGATCTGTGATTCTTCTAAAGGCTCTTCATTCTTGAATTATTTATGGTTAACCTTTTTTTTCCCTCTATGAATGAATGAATTATCCAATGTAGATTGTTTTATGTTGCTTTTCAATTCAAGGGAACTGCTTGTCAATTCAAAGAAAGGCTTTGAAGCCAGAGTACTTCTAAGTGTTCTAGAGGGTATTAAACAACAAGTTTAGAGACAGGAAAAGGAATCTTATCAATTGTTTGTGGCAGTTTTGTTTTCCCTTCACAATAATCACAGATGCTTCACTCTCCAGGTGGGTCTTAGAGGAGATATGCTGTCCTTGTGATCAGAATTTACACTTAAAAACAAACATATTCTAAAGCCCATTTTCTTTTCTCTTAATCTGAAGTTCAAGCAATATGTTCCAGAGACTTATATCAGGATGTTGTTAACTATAAGTAACAGAAAACCCCACCCGCACTGGCATAAAGGATAAACACATCTGTGATCGCTTAGAGCTGGAATCCAGAGCTCAGGCAGTGCCCTGCTCCATTTCCTGGGGACCTCCACTCTGCTGTCTTCAGTGTGTGTCACCGTTTTTCTTGAGTCGGCTTCCACCCTGGTCACAAGATGGTGCTGCCATGGCCAGCAGCATCTGTCCCTAATTTTAATGTGAGAAAGGGCTTGTTCTCCAATCATAAGACTAAAAATCCTTTCCTCCAGTCTGAGTAACTCAAGTCATGTACTCTCTGCTGGACCATTAACACCAAGGCTAAGGAGATGATCATGATCAGAACAGGCTGTCTGTACTCAGCCTTGGATTTGGGGGTAGGTTCATTCGCCCGAGAATGATGGGCTGCATTGGAGAGAGAAAACCTGAAATAAATCATGTCTCCTTTAGGAGAGAGGAAGAGGGAGGTTGGATATGAGGTGGGCAATCACTCCTACAAGGTACAAGTCTATAGAAATAACTGGAGGTGTTTTAATAATGCATTCTAATTTGTTCTTTACTGGCTGCACCCAAGTTCTCTGGAGTGGCAGTTTCCTTCTTGTGAATAGAAACAGAGGGACTGAAATATTTCATTTAGAAAATGTTTACTGGGTTCCTACTGTGTTTCAAGAACTGAAACCCACAGTCTTGTAACATAAATAGATAATAATATGACAGTCACATAAACAAATAATAATAATAGCGATGGGAATGACCAAGAGTGTAGGGACATGTCTCATTGATCTTACACATTGTTAAATCGGTATCTGCTTTGTTATAAACTCTATGGGAGTGGGCACTTTTTCACCGTTTGTTTGCTGTGTATCTCTAACACCTAACACATTTCCTGACGCACACTGAGTATGCCATACATATTTATTGAAATAATGTTTCTTGAAGCCAAAATCATTAAGGATTTTTGAGAGGATAATAGAATAATAGAAGCATGTACAACAGAAGCTCAGTGACAGGCTTGAATACTTGAATGATTCTGTAAAGTAAGGAGTCTGAGGAGGTAAATTAATTCTTTCTAACTTGGAGGGTTTGAGCAAGTTATAAAGGACTTTCGATGTCAGAAAAGCTGTGAAACATTGACGTAACGTAACATACTGGAGTGTTGTCTATGCCCTGGAAGGCATTTCACTCTGTAAGAATGTTTAGCACAGCCCTTAATGCGTAGTACACATTTGGTAAATAATTGATGAATGAATGAATGAATGAATGGTGAGCTTCCTAATTAGTTTTGGGAGGATATTACGATTAGATTAAGTAGTTGATGTCCCACTGTGCCTGAATGCATCTATTTTTTTCTTTGCTTTTAGTGGTGTGATTTGTGTTAATATTAGTGCTTTGTTATTTTAATGGGGAGCTATATTTCTAGCGGAAAAATGTAATCTCCTGAAGTGTGTTTTGCCTAAGTATTCTATGCCCAAGGAGTCAGCTCGTTTGGAGCACACAGGCATAGACTTTGCTCCTAACAAATTTGGCTTCTTAGTGTTTGGAAGGAGATAACTTCAAGGCCTACTAACCAATTATGCAAATTGATGACTAAAATTATATAGAATAACTTGAGGGCAGATTTGGAAAGGACTTGAAGGACCATTTGACCCCAACCCCTCTGTCCTTCTGGCGCTGGGAAGACATGGTGCCGGACAAGCAGGGCAGGGGGCTGCCGTTGCAGTGCTGGTCCGTGGTAGAGGCAGAACTTGAACTCAGGTTTCTGACTGCAGTACCTCCACCACGTGTGGAAATAAAGGAGAATTGAGAGCAGCAGGCTTCTTTTAAAAGTTTGATTTTAGGCAATAGCTAGCTTCCAGCTATGGGGGTCTTGCAAGTCCTAAATAGACCTTTGTTGTGCTAATGGGCCATTTGGAATAGGAAAAAAAAATTAAAGTAACAATCTCCTTAGGTGGTGGAGAACATTATTACATGTAAAAAGCTGAAGTTAATGTAAGAGGAACTGGTAACATTGACTGTAGAACACTGAGAATTTTAAACAAAAACCCCTTGGTGACTCCTGAAGTACATTACGGGGTAATGATTTTGCTGACATTGAGAGAAAAAAAAACACCAAGAGAATGTTGCTTTAGTTGCCTACGTTGATGAAAATCTATCCATTCACCTCTCAGAATATCTCATCATTATTCCAGTGTTAAAATGTCTAATCAACTTAGTCTGTTTATTAATTTATCATAATTCCTACTTCCATGCTGTTTTTAATGCTGAGACATTTTCTTAAACAGGTATTACGATATATATGGTTTTTAAGAATCTCCAGTTTATAAATACCTGACATTCTATCATATGACTTCAGACAAACAAAAACTGAATGAATGTATGTTCATTCACTCTTCTATAAACCTAAGAAGGATGTTGTATTATACTTCTGATAGGCCATGCATACTTGAGCATGTGCTTTTATTTCCTTTTGTCTTTTTCACTATACTTATTATTTTCTTGACCTAACTCATGGAAGGTTTGGGTAGCTTGCTGCTTGGCAATCTACTCGAACCCTGTTTCATTGGTTCTTCCACATTCTGTTTTGTTTGTGGGCGTGAGTGTGTATGTATAGATCTTTATTTAGCTTTTGTTTTTTTAAAAAACCTCTGACTTTGGATATGAGATGGCAATTGAAAAATTCTTTTGGCATTGTTTCTTGAACTCATCTATAGTATCCTATGGAGTTATTTGCTTATACCTTCTTCTTCCTGTGCCCCAAATCTGTTAGGAATACCAGAGTCTCATAATTTCTTTGAAAATGATATTTCACTAAAATAATTTATTTATATTTTGGATAAGGAAATTGTTATCTTGCTCTATTAATTTTTATCTGGCTTTTCTTGTGAGCGAGGCAGCATTTGTTTGTGATACCTCTCAATATTCTCTCAATTAGCCAGTTAATACAAGGTAACTGTTAAAATCAACCACATGCATTTCCATACCAAGTTTTCAGGAATTATACTACTATCTGGTGATATGCTTAAAGGAGACAAAAGGAATTCAGGGAATGTGATTGTCTCTCTCAGCTGATGGTGTGACTCTAGGGAGGTTGCACAGACACATCTGTATCTCTCTACCTGCAGCTTGGGCTCAATCATACATATCAATATTTTGTTCCCAGGGATTTTCCATAGATTTTAAATGGAATTTGTTCAATGTATAGTTCATTCAGCAAATATTTACTATGTGCTCACTGTGTGCCAGGCTCTTTGCATTGTAGCGACTGTGACAGATACGGTATAGACTTAATTACAATATAAACTAACACTGTTTCAATGCTTCCTATGTTCCAGACATTGCGCTAAAATATGCTGAAAAATTATCACATTTAATCCTTTCAAAAGCTCAGGATGTGCAGATACAACAATTATTTCCATTTTATTGATGAGGAATTGTAACTTAGGGTAAGGGACCTTCCCAAGCTCTCTCAGCAAGTGGATAGCAGCGCTGGGATTCCAACGAGGTGTTTCTGAATCTAGAGTCAGGGCTCTTTATCTATACTGACTCCTAAGTACAAGTTGGTCTGTCGATTTGGTGGAGGAAGCTGTGGTGGCCTTAATCTGATGATTTCTACCTTTTTTTCTGAAGTGGAAGATGAGATCTTCTGCTTAAGAGTCAAGTGGGGCTATATAGGGGATAAAAGTTGTAGAGAGTTGAGAAGATTTGGAAGAACTCTGGTTGAGTAGGAGTGTGAGGTGATGGTGGAGACTAAGTTGGAGTGTCGGCTATTTCCAAGGAATTAGTTAATGCTGTGGACCAGGACTTAGTGACATATCACATTGCCAAATAATATACAGTGTTGCAAGACAGGTTTTAAAAAAGGAAGTCAACCTAATAACTGTATCAATTGAGATTAGATGCAGCTGTTTGTAATAGAGACCCAATATGCTAGTCATTTAAGATAGAGGTTAATTTTTCTCTCATGCAAAAGAAATCTTGAGATAGGTAGTCAAGGGCTTGTGTGATATCTCTACAGTCATCAGTGGCCCAGCTTTGCTGTCTTTTTGAGCTACTCTCCTTAGGCCTCGCTTTCTATCCTCAAGGCTACCTCAGATTCACAAGATAACTGCTGGAGTTCTGGCCATCGTGCCCACATTCCAGATAGCCAAAGGGAGAAAAGGAAGGCGGGTAAAGGCTGTCACTGAGTCAGCTCCCTTTGAAGCATTTTCCCAGAAGCCTGTCAATAACTTCTGCTGAAATATTTTTGGATACTCTTAAAAACAAGGGAGTGTGGAAATTACCGTTGTGTGTGTGTGTGTTTAACTCAGGCACATTGCCGCCTATAATAATATAGGAGCTTGCAATCTCTGCAACACTCTTTTACTCATAAATCTCCTGTTGTACACCCAACATTTGGAAACCTTAGATTAAAATTAGACAATGAAATTTTCTCACAAGCTTAGAATGTAAATAGCTGTTTTTTGCTTTAAGATGACAACGTGGGGTACTGTTATGGGTGGGGGAAGACAATGACACTTTCTCTCCCCCACCCCCCAGGGTAATCCTGCACCATGCAAATTGCTTTGGAGTTACTGATGTGTTCTAGAGGCAGGGAAACTGGATATATTAAAAAAGTGCTTACTACTGATTGTTTTGTGTATTTATTAATTGGTTTTCCTTATTCTTTCCCAAAGAGAATTTCACAGTTGTTGGTTCTTCTTATAAACAGTTTGTTTCTAAATGAAATATAAACCAGCTTACATCCTTTATAAAAAGATAAGGTAAAGTAAATGCTTTTGAAACAAGCATGTTATGTTTCATATTAATAACTTTCCATATCTCTGTTTATGGAAGCAGTGGTCCCCTTTTTCTAATCCTCTTTCCTTGCACATGGCCGGCAAGTGAGGAAATTAGCAGGTGCCTCCGTAGCTACTTTGCAGTGACAATGGGGTGAAGTTAAAGAGGCCTGAATTCATAAGGTCATATAAAAGAGGAACATTAAGAGTAGAGGAAAAAAGAATACCCTAGATCTTTAGAACTGATTCTTCATCCCCTCCTAATGCAGATTTTACTTTCTCTGGATGGTTTTGGGCGGATTCAAATGAAACTATTCTTCCTGAGTTGTGTGTTCAGTCCCAGTTGTTTGCTTATTGATGTTTTGCTCCCAGAACACAAATGAGCGACTTGGTGCAGTCAATGGTGTGAGACCACCTGTGGCTCCCCTGCCCCCACCATGCTCTGGGTTCCAAAGCTGGAGTCTGCAGCACTAGGAGAAATGCCAGACTGGGGTGGAAAGGAGGGTTCACCTGGCAGTGAAAGAACAAAGCCAAGGAATTGCCCAGGATCCTGCATGGAAGGCTGTCCATACACCTTCCAGTGATCCAGATAAGGTTTTTGTTCTTATGTATTGATCTTATATGTAGGTGTGTCAATACACAAGCCAGGAATCAGGAGCTAGGAGCAGTAACCTTCCTAGGTATTTTGTGTGGAATCTTGTTTGAGGCTTTAGGCAGTTAACATATGTTGCATTTATGGCAAATAGTTTTCTCAGCTATTTTATCTGTCTCCAAGGATGACATATCAGGTCAGGGGCTATCATAAGATTTTCTTTGCTGTTATAAACAGTTGTCTGAGCTGAAGGGCTCTGGAGTCATCTATTATTTCCCTCTGGGTGGGAAGTGATGTCTTATGACTGATAACAGAGATAACAAAGGCTCACATATCACCTGCCTTTAATGGTAACATTGGGGCATCTCATTTCCCAGGAGTGTGACTTTAATTTCCTGTCATCTGGATGGCTGTGTTCAGAGGCTGAATTGTGCCATCCCAAATGAAAGGGAAGGGCTGGACACGTCTCTGCCTCATGGTAAGATTTTGCCAGAAGGTCCTCACAGTAGTCTTTTTATGCCTTACTGCAAATGAGTGGATCACACTGTTGCATTCCTATTATTTGGTGGTGGGATAGAGGTATTGGGGAGGTAGAGAGTATTATATTCAAAGTAAGTGGGAGTCTTAGCTGGGCAGCTGTGGTCCTCATGGACACTGATAAGGTCTGAAAGCAAATGATAGTATCAGAAAGCCCGCAAGTTAATGCAAAGAATCACAATCAGAATCAGTATCAGAATGCCCGCAAGTTAATGCAAAGAATCAGAATGGGTATCAGAAAGCCAGCAAGTTAATGTAAAGAAAAGATGCAGAAGAGGCTAAATAGAGATACCCCAGATTATAAAATTTTAAGGAAATCCTTTCAGGGTAAGGGCTAGAATAAGGCTATTTGTGTCTACTAGTAACTAAAATATGTGTGAATTATATAACTTTTTTCCTAGAATCATGAAAATATTGACTAAGAGTAATCAGGGATTGGGAAATGATTTTTAGCCAGACATCAAAAGATCTTAGTCCTTGGGTTTCTTCCGTAACTTGCTTGATGGTACTTTTCAGTTCAGACAACTTCTCTTAGAAACTCTGAGAATCACTGGAGAGTGCTGAGTGCTCTTTTGAGCTTTTGGAACATAAGTGTGACATGTGCCTTGTCATTGTGATTGTGGTTTTTTCACTAACAATGTTCAGCTGCTTGAAGGAGACACGAGAAGGTGCGTGTGTGGGCATAATCAGGTGACTGTTTTTTTGATCAGGTTGATGAGGAGGACCAGGGATGAGTGCGGAGGAGTGACTGTGACGGTGGGCCGAGAGACAGCAAGTTGGGGAAGCAGGAGAGTGAAGACGTGAGGCAGGTGCAGAGCAAGCCATTGACACACTCTGTTAATTTAGGGGGAGAGAATATTGCTCGAAAATGGTGGACAGCTAAGGTTTTCATATTGAATAGAGGTTCATCAAAGTCTGGCATTTTGGAGTAGTTTAATTTTTTTTCTTGCCTCATCCTAATTCTTGATAATCTTTGTGTTTTTATGATTCAAATTGACTTAAAATTGCCATAAAGTAATGCATTAGCAACATTCATTACATACATTTTCTTAACATACCTGTAAAAATCATTTCCATTGGATACATAGCATTGATAATTAATTGATTTTCTAGTATTTCTAGTTAATCTACATTTCTTATATCAATTTATTGTTATAGTCCATGTACAAATAAGCATTTCCACTTAGAAATCCTTTAACTATATCAGGGTAAAAATTTACTTCAGGTATTTTGTTATGTAAGACATTTAACAAAAACATCTGTAATATTGCCTTAACATATTTACAGTTCTTTCATTTATTCGAATGTCTACTCTGTCCTACTTTAGTGAAGAGGCAAATGAACATTATATATTGTGACACATGTTTCTGGCTTACCTCACTTCCTGATCCCTTTTATTGGAATGGGGGTAATTGAGGTAATTGAGGTAATTATCTGGGGTGGGGAATCAAGCCCCAAGTGAAACTCTTGCCTCATTTCACTGGTGTCATTGAGGTGCATCCTTTTAGATCATTAGGAAGCAGACAACAGTCTATTATGTAAGCTAGAAACAAAAATGGTGGTGGGGGACAATGATGTAATGATAAGTGCAAACAAGTCCCTGTGTAGTCTAGAAAATAAAATGGAGCTGCAGAGAAAGAATTTGCAGGTTTTCTCCAGCACTGCCTAGAGGGCAGGTATGCTGATTATTTTGCTCTTTACACAAAAATTTCCCCGAAGTGGAGAAGGGCAGTTCCTCGGGTTAGCCCATTCAGATTCCCTGAGGAGTATAATAATCTTAGCTCTGTTCTGTTCTCACAAAGCCAGCTGCCAGTTGCTGACTTTGTTTCCAGGTGAACACTCTCTCCCTCCCCCAACCTCCAGGAAGGACAGGTCCCATGTAAATGTGTCTCTACTTCAGGGGTGGGGAACCTGAGGCCTTAAGGCCACATGTGGCCTTCTAGGTCTTTAAATGTGGCCTTTTGACTGACTCCAAATTTTACAGAACAAAATCCTTTTATTAAAAGGGGCACAGCAGTGAAGGATGAAGAGTTTCTTGCCTCCTTTGGTACTTTAAAAAGAACAATCTTGAAATCAGAAGGCAGCAGGTTCTTGGGTCAAACCAAATCTTCCACTTAAACAATTGATAATTTGGGATTTAAATTGTTTTACTTTTCATTAGATTATAGTGAATCAAATCTATCATACCTGTTATAGCCTGGGGGAACCTAACAAAACTGCTTTTCTGAAACTGCAGAAAGTCATGGTGATCACAAATTAACAGCCTCCTGTGAGACCAAAGCTCAAATGACCATCTGGCTTCATCCATTTCTGAACCACTCATCATGAATGTTCAATACTTGTGGATTAGTTTTTCCTATCCATTTTAAGGTTATGCCAAGGCATTAATGAAAACGTAAATGAAGAGATAATTTATTCATGTATTCTCAGTTTTCATTTTATATTTTTATAAAATGTCTTTATCTTGTAGAATTAATGATATTCTGGGAGTTTAGGGGAACTTGCCAAATGAAGATTGGTATTTGAATTTAGGCTTAACATTTTGTTTTAGTTTATCTTGATGATACTGCTATTTGATTGGGAGAGCTAACATAAATAATATGGAACCCTTGTAGATATGAGAAAGACAGATCATTTTTCTTCTCTAGTAGAAAACTTCTTTCTGCTAATGAGGTATTTCTGAATAATTTTTGTTTGGAAACATATTAATGCTCTGAAACTTGAAATTTTGGAGAATTAGGGAAAAATACAGAATGAAAGGAAGTACATTTGGGAATATCATTGGTTGGTGTGATGGTTAATTTTATGCATCAACTGGACTGGGCCACAGGGTGCCCAGATATTTGGTCAAACATTATTCTGGGTGTCCCTGGGAGGGTGTTTTTGGATGAGATTGACATTGAAATTGGTAGACTAAGTAAAGCAGATTGCCCTCCCTAATGTAGGTAGGCCTCATTCAATCTATTGAAGACCTGAATAGAACAAAAGCGTTGATTCTCTCCCAAGAAAAAGAGAATTCCTCTTGCCCAGCTACCTTCAAAGTGGAACATTCACTTTTTTCTGCCTTTGGACTCAAACTGAAATATTGCCTCTTCCTGAGTCTCAAGTCTGCCAGCCTTTAGAACTGAACCATTGGCTCTCCTGGGTCTCCAGCTTGCCTACTCACCTTGCAGACTTTGGGACTTAGCTTCCATACTCATGTGAGCTGATTTCTTATAATCTCTCTCTCTCTCACGCACATCCTATTGGTTCTATTTCTCTGGAGAACCCTGACTGATACGGTTAGATGACGTGGTTTTGGTTTGGAGCTATAAAGAGAGAGATGATGGAATGTCATTATTTTGAAAATTATAAACACTGGAGGGAACATTATATAAAATGATTTAATTTTTCCAGTTTAATGTTTTCTAGAATATCTGATTTAAAGAGAACGATGCTGAGAAAACAGAGTAAATTCAAATAATATTTTAAAAGTGTTTCAGAACATTCTTTAAATGTTTACTGATTGAAATTAATGCAGGAAATTTCCCCTCTGGCATATTTTAGGTGTTGGATAAATAATGATTCAAATGAAGCACTACACTTGGCATGTGATAAAAGGAAATCATTTCTTTACCTTCTCTTTATCAGTTAATGTCATACTTTAGTTATAACATCATGCAAATGTACAGTTGTAAACCCTAATTTATTCTTGATGTGCATTGAGGCATAGCTTTCCCATAAACAATTAAGCATAGATCCTACTTTGTAAGACTGTTGCTCCCTGGTTCTGCTAATCAGCAATTTATTTCTAGATTAAGGAAGGCACCCTCAGTATGTGTGGAAAACAACCCTTTTCGTTGCTATACAGGATGGTCTGTATTTGAAATAAATGTATTAGGAAAGTGTAGAGATTATTGGTTACTGAGTTTTGTCATTTTTGTTATTGATTACAGTGGCAACATGTGAATGTGTCCTAAATTAGGGCTATGCTGATGAAAGTATAGAAAAGGTTAAAAAGGAGCATAAATATGACATGCAATGAAGAACTTTAAAATATTATTTAAATATATGAAATGCAATTTTAAGATTATGGTAGACTCTGAGAAAGCCCTCTCCACGTTAAATTTAGTAAATCCTCTAAATTTGTTACAGGTCACCAGAAAATAGATCATAAAATTTGTGACATTTGTAAGGAAAAAGTATTTTCTAGCTTAACCAAATAAACAAAATGATCTATCCAGATTTATTTTATAAAGATATATTTGTGGTGCTATGTGATGTTTATCTTGTAATGAACCAAGTTAATTTTTAAAAAGTAATAGAAATACAAGCTATTTCCTTAGACTATCAGGCCTCCATGTAGGATAAATGCCTTTTGATCCTAGGGAAAGAGCATAGTACAAGAAACTTGTTTTATATTAAGCTTTATTTTTTTCCTACTAGAGGCTTCAGTTGCTCGATTTTCTTGACTGTTTTTCCTGACTGTGGCTCCCTTAACATTTTTACAAAAAGAAAGGAAATAAAAGATTGAAGTACTTTTTTTAATACTCTAGGAAACCTCATGAAATGTGAGACTTTGAAGTAATGGTATATGCATTTCGCTTTTTAAAAAAACATAATGCTGCTAATACTTTTTATTTGAAGGTTTTTTCTTTTTTGTTTCTTTTTTTTTAAAAATGAAAGGCACTTTACAGCTCTGTGGCAGCTTCTGAAGGGGGTTGCTGGAAGGCGAAGTGCTGAGGCCGTTGTCTGTACCAAGTCAGGACTTCCCTGGGGAGTTGATCTGTACATGCCTAAACCTGATTAGGTATAAACTGTGTGTGGGTGGAGGGAGCATGAACACAAGGTTCTCTCTGTCAGATTCTCCAGACGGGAACATCTCAGCCCCTTAGGGCCCCCTGCTGTACTCCAGCCTGAGAGGGTTGGTGTTCAGAGACCTCCTTGTTATATGTAGAGGCCACCGTCTAAAATATCGTGGGACTCTTTGTCCTTTAATTTTGAATTTTAAAAAAATCATTTGAACTCTTTCTTTTTATTAGGCTTTCTGGTAAAATCATTTTATATTCAGGGCAGAGGTGGGCATACATAGGACCCACCAGCTCCACAATATGCACTGTTGTGTCTGTGCACACTCGCGCGTGTATGCACACGCCGGGTGCCACAGGGCTCAGCCACAGTTTCAGAGGTGCATGACCCACCTGCCGTCTGTCCTTGCCCCCAACAAAAGCTTGCCCCAGCCCTTCTCAGGGCCTTGCCAGGTGCCTTCTGGCATGATCAGTCGGTTTCCCATTCATCTGGATCCAGGGGCTTCCTCCTGCAGGAACATCCTTCTGGAAGCTTTGCTTTCCCTCCTGTGGGCCAGCAGAGGACAGTGGAAGAGCCAACACACAAGACCACTGTTTGTGCACAGCCAAAGAGCCTGGTGCCTTGTAGCATCCGGGGCATTTCACATCCCTGAAATAGGAGTCCGGGCTCTGCACTAGACGCTGCTGCCTGTGTTTCCTCTTCTCTTCTGGAGAGGGAAGAAGGTAGATACTTTGTGAGAGGAAGGTTCTTGTGGGGAGGTTGTCACTGCTGGAACAGAGAAGAGTGTTCTGAACCTTTCCTCTCACTTTGCTTCCAGTTTTGATAGAGTGTTCATAGGTGCTCAGCACCCTGGGGGTGGCACTGTGTTTTATTGTTGGTCTCATCCCCAATATCTAACCCCATATCCGGCCGACCCTCCTAGCTCATGAGATTTGCTTAACAAGCATCAGGAAATAATCCTGAAAAGTCAGGCCTGAGGCCTCGCGAGTGCATTACTCAGCGTAGAAGATGTGGGCCCCGTTCTAATTCACTCCATTTAATATCTTTCTCCTCATCTGAAACCGCACATGGGGAAGCTTCACAGTCGGGAGATCTGTGCCGTCTCTGGAGCCTGCCTGGTTGCAGCCTGCAGTGACGGATGATGGACGACAGTATCCCTTCTGTCACACTGCTGCTTCCCACCCACGTCTAGTGCCAGACTCTGTGTGCGATTCCACCCTCTTTCCGTTTCACTCTCCTTTGTCATGATACGCTCTTCTCTTTGCTAACGCTAGCTGGCTCCTTGTCTAGACAACCCCCTCTTCCATCTCCAGATGGCTTTGTCTGGAAATCCCAGGGACCTTCCCACTACCACCCCAAGGTGTGTAGGCAACTGAGCTAGTCTAGCTTCCATGGTGTTACTCCAGTTAATAGGCATTTGCCAGAAAGAAAGTGACAACATTTTCCTCACTTAGTGAATTCTCTGGGATGTTCATTCCTTTCAATGGTTAAACCTTTCACTTGGAACATGTCAGGATGGGCATCTCAAAGGCAAGATTCTGCTCTGCTAAGGTTCCTATTGGACTTTATGTCCAATGTAGACCTTATTTGCCTGCAGGAGACCCAGATTTTAGGAAATGAATTTGCTCAAGATCAGGTAAATTGGGAGACATAAAAATGGTACATCCAGAGGCATGATTTATGTCTCGCAAAATAGGGAAGGTTGTTTCTTTCTGGGCTTTAGTCTGATTTTTTTTTAAGAGGCAAGTATTTCGCTATGTTGCCTAAACTGGACTTGAACTACTGGGCTCAAGTGATCCTCCTGCCTCAGGCTCACTATAGGTGCGTGCCATTGTACCTGGCTTAGTCTGATTTTAATTCAGCTTTCAGATTAGACCCATCTGTAGGGTCTTCATGTTTGTTTTTCTCGTCCCAAGGTGCATGCAGTTTCTTTGGTTTTCAGGTCACGGATTCATGATCTTTAAAACTTGGACTCCGTGAACTGCCAGACCTCTCATCAGAGAAAAGTTGGATTGGGAAGACCTGTCCCAAGGGCCAGTTTTTAATCTAGGCAGTTTTTATACACACTATGACATGGTATACCAATTAGTCAGTTCTGTAGTACATTGGATGTACTAACAAATCCAGAGATTTTCTAGTGATTTTCTTTTTTATGTAGTTTAAAGTAGATTCAAATTTATCCCTATAATAATGCTCATTTCTTTGTGATATGCTTTCTTAGGTTGAAGAGAGGGAGGTAGAATTGAAATTAACTCACCAGGAATGGCCAATCCACTGTAGTCATTACTGATGTGCTAGTAAAAGTTTTGGCAATTGTCAATTATATTAATACCTACATCGCATTTATGACTAGCAAAATGAAGCAGAAAAGATGATGCAAGTAAAATTTATAATAACATGATTCATATTCATTATAATTAAAAAATCTATAATTTCTGTATACTATAATTTTTAACAATAAAATAATATATTGTTCTGCTTGTTCTTCAATAATGTATATTTTTTTCTTAATTAATTTTACCTATAAGTAGCATTTGGGAGAAGAGATTCACATTTTAAAAAAATTCTTTCAAATAATAGTAACTATATATTCATTTTTTTCTATATAAAATGACAAAATTATAAAGTCTTTATAATTTGTAACTTCCTGACCCATCTGCTTATGAAATACTTTTATAAATACCATAGCAAAAATTATGTGGCATTCTTTATTTCATCACAATTTGGTTTTATGAAAAACATCTTGGGTTTTGAGAAATATGTGTGAATATCTTCTGTCAAATATATTATAGAGAAAATAAAAGTCCAAAAGCACAGTTTTTGTCTAGAGACAACCTGAGTGAATTAAAGAGGTAAATACCTAATGAAGAGTACTTACAAACTTTACCTGTATTGTTAACAACAACAATAAAAATTAGGAGGCAAACCTGGAAGAATTTCTCTTATTACTGGGGCTGGCATTATTGATTATTTGCCTACCACAGTATTTTGAGATAGGTATCCTAGATCAAATTAAAAGCAATTACTTTCACAGAATTTGCTATTTGCACAGTGAGAAAAATGGTTAAAATTTAGAGATAAAGAAAAGATCTCATTTCTCATAGTATCCTCCCATAGCCTATAGAGCATTTTTCATTGGTTAAACAGAGATGGCAATAATACAGATCTCACAGGATTGTTATAAGAATTTAATGACTTAACATGATTGTACTATGACATATAGTGCAATAATTATTGGCTATTATCATTATCGAGCCCAGGCTGGTGATGATTCTTCAAAACCATTATTTAAATACTTCTTTGATGACAGGAATGGAAAGGAATTGTCTACTAACAAACTAGTTTTCAATATCTAATGGCCTAAACAATAAAATATTTAAATGTCCTTTCATTTTAATTTATCTTATTATTACAACTTTCAGATTTATTACTTGATTGACCCCTGGATATAATTGAGTAGAAAAACATTCCTCTTTAGGCTGAAGACAGTGGATTTGCATTCCCAGCTCCAGAAAGCAGCTGATCTTGCTGTCACATTATTGTTTTAAGGAGCAGCTTAATATAAACTATAGCCAAAGCTATTGTTATTTTGTTAATAATTTTCCAATACTGATAAGCAATGCCTTCCTGAAGCCTGATTCATTCAGTTGTCTGGGAGCATATTTTAAGGTTAATTTCACATGGAAGGTCTTTGAGGAGTCAGTGCTGCTGAAAACCAGATGTTTTACTGGGACATCACTGAGGTCTTTTTTGTGTTTGTGTGTGGCTGAGGTGGTGATACCCGTTCCTAAAATATTCAGGTTTATATCATTTCTGGTGGTGTTTTCCAAACTATGTTCCATGGGACATTAGTTTTGCAAGATGCTTCAAGAAATGGGCACACCGTGGTTAGATAAGTTTATTGCACATTCTGTGCCAACATCGCATGTTAGCTAATTAGAAACTCTGAGAAGTTTTGTAATAGAGAAGTACATGGAGAAACAATATTCATTGGTATGATCTTTTTGTGGTTTTGAGCAATCACTTGTTTCAGGTACTAGAGCAGAGCCAAAGCTGCTTCTTGAGGCCAATTTTGGTCCTAGATGCAGCTGTGCCTGACTTGTGTGGTGACATCTTACCCAGGCGAGGATTGTAGACAGTTTTTTGGCTTTTATAATGGAGTGTTAATTTTGCATTTTTGTGTTTAATTCTTGAAGTTCTTCCTTCAGGCATGAACACAAGTTACCTGCATTATAAGCTTTTTTGTTAGAGTTTAAACTTGACATAACTTCTATCTATATCCATAACAGCCACAACTGAGGAGAGAAATAAAATAGTAGTCATATCTTATCTATTAATTTAAATTCTACTTATAAATGAATGATCATGGTTCATGAGAGAGCTATATCCTTGGCTTCATCAGAACAGTCCCCCATAAAAACACTCTCACTAAATGGCATTAATGCTATTTCCTCAAATTTTATTGAAGACCTAAGTAATGTATAACATTGTTAGGAATGTTTTTCAGTCTTCTATTGCATATTTTTGTTGAAGTGTTGCTAAATGTCTCTTGTTTAAATTTCCTGATTAATACTTCGTGATAAAGTATGAGATTTAGAAGTAAAACTATTTGTTTTTCCTAAAAATTGAATATTTTATCTTATCAGATATGACTCAAGTATAATTAAATATTCTTTTATGGTTTCCTTTTTGCCTAGGCTGCCAGAAGATCAAAGTCAAATTTAATACACATCATAGTAGTATCTATACTTTTTAAAATAAAAAACTGGCTTATATATTTCTTCAGTCATTTGGTACTTAAATTGTATATTAAGAGTGAAACACACACTTCTTATGCAAAGTCTATATTCAGAAAATTTATCTTCAAATCACTTTAACTGATAAATTTTTTCATAGAAATAAAGTTATATGTGTGTTAGATCTTCCTTCATTACTTCTTCTAGAGTACACTAAAGATGCAGGTTTATTCAGTGAAAACCAGAGATGTAGTTTCTTAGGCAACATACCTCCAATGCTTGAGCCAGGAATTGAAGGAAGTTGGTAGCACACTGTTCATTCCAGGGTCTCTCAGTGTGTTGAACTATGCATGGGTAATGAGGGACAACACATTGAACATATCATGTATTGTAATGTAACATCAATAACCATTTTAATGTTTGTTTATGTTTTTGGCCACCCTCTAGATTTTCATTAATTTTGACTGTTAATAATGAAGAAAAATGAGCTTTAATGGTCTGTGGTCACATTTTATTATGTATGTCTCATTTCATTTATGTATTTTTTTCTTGATTCCAGGAGAGCACCAGGACTGTTCTTACAATTATCCCAAATAAACAAAGTTCTCACATAGAAAGAGCCATTTCTTTAAGCCTTCTTTCTCCCCAAATTCTCTCCCTTTTTGTCTTGGTTACTTGAAACCATGAGTATAAACAAAGCCTGTATGCCTAGAGAATAGAATGCCAAGGGAAGGGAATGATGATAAAACTCAACTTTCAAAAGGCAATCTTGTGGATAGGTTAATGCACTTACTCTTGGTATATTTAGCAAAAGAACTAGAGCCAATAGGTTGAAGCCTTGAGAACATAGATTTTATTCCTAAAAAGAAAAATTTCTAATAATTAGAAGTGTTAAAAGTAGAATCAACCACCTGGTAGGAGTTCCTGGCTCAAGGTATATTTAAGCAGAGTGTCAAAGCCAATTTCCAAGATGTTAAAACATCTGTTTTATGGGATCTCAAAGCTCCCTGTTCTTCCTCCTTTCTTAGCACCTGATACAATCACTGTGTTTCAAGTTTTGCCTCATTTGTTTATCTTCTCATCTCCAGCGAGAAGCCCTTGAAGGCAGCAATCACTTATTATTTATTTGTGTATCTCCATCCCTTAACACAATGCCGAGGCACATAGTATATGCTCAACAAATGTTTGTTGAATGGATGAGTGCATGAATGGCTGCAGTTGAAGTAACGGTTTTTAAACTTTAGTTTTTCATGCTGTAGAACCTGTCCTTCACATGGAAGTCTGACATGGAGGTCCAGCATGTACAGGAGATAAAATTGGAGCTGCTCTGGTTAAGTGGTGTTCTAGGGCCTGGAGATCTACCCTCTTAGTCCTTGAAGCACCTCTGAAGAGCCTCTAGGGACACGGTTTCAGAATCACTGGTCGTCTACAAAGTTGAGCTTAGAAGATGTCTTTGATTTACTTTTTCATTCTAATTTTTTTATTAATCTCTTTATTTCAAGTTTTCTGTGTTTCATTATCAAATACTCTATCTTGTCCTCAAAATGTTTTCTGAGACTAAGAGCCAGATACTAAATAGGAGGGGCCTGTACTTGTATTCACCCCCAGATGCAATTTCATAGATTGTTAAGTTAGAAAGGTTGTATGACTAACACATTGCTCAGTTTTTGCTATAGGCTGTTGGTTTCGGTACATCTGGAGTGGTAATATCACGGCCTCCATGTTCTGGCTCCTGGCCCTGACTGTGGATCAGCTGGGAGCTTTGCAAGCTCATGGTCACTACTTGAACGTGAAATTACTTTTTATAGAATGCAGGAGAAGAAAGCAAAGGGGAGGCCCAACTGCAAAGATGGAATAGGTGTTTAAAAGGCCCTCAGCCCCGCTTTATCTTCTGTACTTAGGCAAAGAGAGAATCAGCACTGCAGACAAATGCTGGTTAGTGATGAAGCAAACTAGCCAGAAAGAAGAAAGGAGAATAATGAATGTCAGGAAGAGAGGGAAGAGATGAGTCCCTGGCCTAAGTGTTGCTTCCAAACAAGGGATATTCATAATTCAAGTGCTTCTATGTCTGGAATTGCATGTACTACCTGTGTAGTCATCCCAGTAATAGTGCTCTTCAACCTTGAAAGTCCATTAAAAGAAGACTTTGATTAAATGCACTGACCAGAGATAGAAAATTATTGTGATTGATTATGATTTGCTTAGATAAGATGAAAAATTGAAGTTGTCAGGATGAGATAGTTTGGATCCTATCCAAAATAGCATGGAATGACTGGGTGCAGTGGCTCATGCCTGTAATTCTAGCACTTTTGGAGGCTGAGGTGGAAGGATCGTTTGAGGTCAGGAGTGTGAGACCAAGTCTGGCCAATGTAGTGAGACCCTGTCTCTACAAAAAATAAAAAAATTAGCTGGGCATGGTGGCACATGCCTGTAGTCCAAGCTGCTTGGAAGGCTGAGGTGGGAGGATCTATAGAGCCCAGGAGTTTGAGGTTATAGTGAGCTATGATGATGCTGCCACATTCCAGCCTGGGTGACAGAACGAGACCCTGTCTCAAACAAAAACAAAAACAAAAAAACAAAACAAAACAGAGTAGCATGGAAGATATTTGATTCCATTTTCAGTAGATTTGACATTCTGGCAATAACTTCGAACCATTTTATTATGTTCAGTCAGTTAACTAGAGATGGTATTTTAGATATATTAGAAGAGAAATAGTCTGGGGTAAAGACAGGGTAGACGAGGGGCTAAAGAGAAAGGAAAGGATCCAAAAGATGTTTTGGAAGAAGATCATCATAAACCTCATTCCCACATGCCCTGTGTCCATCTCTATTATTGCAGCTTTCATATCATAATTACTTAGATGACTGGATGTGTGCATTCTGTAGGTACTCAGTAAGCCCTAATTGGGTATAAGTAGAAAAGAAGTGAAAGTAGAGTGTGGAGGCATAACTGTGACTACTGGCAGTGAAGTTAGGGAAGACAGGAAGCCTTAACTTGACCACGTGAGCTGATAATGAAAACATCTTTGTTGAAATGTCCTATAAACAGTTTTAGGTTGAGACTAGTTTTGCATATGGAATGATTTTCAAAATTCTTATCAGGCTTGAACAGGTGAATAACCTATTTGTCTGAACCACCCTGAATTTAGCTCACTCCAAGATGTCTGCTCCACCTCCAGCGCCCTGTCGTTCAGCACATGACCTTCTCTCATCCTTCATAGGGAGCACCGGAAGGGCGTGATGACTGGTATGAAAGATTCCATTTGATGTGGGTGAGGGCAGTACCAGGAGCTAATGCATCATAAGGTACTAACAGGGCAAAATAGTAAAACAAAGAAAGCAAATTATAATGACAGAGAAGAAGAATGAGATTTAAAAAAGATTGAAAACATAAAGTAAATCAGCAAGAAAGAAATTTAAAATAAGTCAGTAAACAGTACTAGCAAAAAAAATAAAGAGACAAAAATAGCAAAAATATTGAGGAATGTGCTACAAAGGAAGAAAGAGGTTTTTAGTGCTAGGCAGAAGTGCTGAGAAGTCTCATGAACTTCTATGAAGTCTAAGTTAGCACTTCCATTGAGGGGCAGAGTTTCTGTGTCTGAGGCAGCCTTGGTGTACTCCCTTGGGTCCTCGTAAATCCAAGGATTGTTTTCGGGGTGGAAGTTCACGGTTGTCGTTCTCCAGGCAGCATCTTGCATCTACTATGCTTAGACCTGCAATGAAGGCGTTTTCATGGCTAAAAATGACCACAGCTGCTATTATCACTAGAGGATCCCAGCCCAGGAATATAACGTCCTCTATAAAAGTGTTTCCTGCACCCTGCATACCGTACACTCTGATCTCACTCCTTGATCTCCTAGACAAGCTTTCTGGAAGAGGGTTTTCAGTATGTAACACTGTTTCTTCAGATCACATTTGTTCCTCAACTTATTTTAATACAGTCTACTGCATTAATGTTCTGACCCCGTTCTAACAAAGGTTACCTGTGATGCTAACCTGCTAAGGACCAGATTACATGAATTATCTTCAGTACTCATCCTGTTTCACCTCTCCGAGGGAAGAGGTGCCTCCTTCTAGAAATTCTCTCCTTCCCTGATCTCTGTGACCAAGTTTTCCTGAGACCTCTCGCTGTTCTCTGGCGAGGCCTGAGTCAGATCTTCGTTGGCTTCTAGCCTGCTGCCCACACCCTGCGTGTTGGTCTCCTGCCCTCCTGCCAACTGTGTTCTGTACTCCCTTATCTAGCACACGTTCTGGTTGGTTTTGAGACCGAATGTCATGGGCATCTGTATTTTCAGCCAAACTGAGGACATTTAGAAGCTGTTAATGCTGACATTATATCTTCCATTTGATGTAATTCAAAATAAAAACAATACTGGAGCATTAAAATAAGTTTAAGGAAGTTTAACAAAGTTCCTAAAATTTCTGTGATGCTGATGCTTTTTGGGGAAAATAACAAATCTCTTTACTTTTCAAAATATTTTTTTCTTACCTTGGGTACCCCAGTTTTGCTAAGGCCCCAATCTTTGTCATCTGGAAGGGTAATCCAACAGGGTTCCTGTCACTGTGTGTCTCTGATCTTTTGGGTGTCTTCTTCTTAGGTTGACATGACCCCTTTTCCTTGCTCCAGCCATCCTCCCCCAAAAAACCCAGAAAATGAATGAAACTTGTTGTCATACCATTGATGGAGGAATCTCCTTCTATTTTACTCTTCTATCTATGTTTTCTCTTCTTTCTTTGTTTTTATTTGAGGTTTCTCATTTTGTATGCAACTGCAGTTCCTCTCTTTCCAATTTCATCTAGTCTTTCTTCACACTCCCCCTTTTTATCCTATGTGTCAGTGATACGGCAATTGAAATTACTGGAATACGACAAGTGCTGCTGACTCCATGCTTTCGCAGATGCTGTTCCTGCTTCCTGGAACACTCTTGCTTCTCCCTGCACCTGACTAAGCCCTGGTCATCACACAGATCTCAGCTTATCTCCACTTCCTCCAGGGAGGCTCCCCTGGCCCTTTAGATAGGTGAGATTCATTTGCTGACTGTTACCCACTCTTCCTTACTTCCTCTTTGTAATGCTAAATGCACCTGTCATGGCTTGTTTAAAAGTCATAAAATGCACAAGAACAGAGGTCGTATCTGTCTTGTTCAAGGTTATATTTTCAATGCCTAACATTCTTTCCATTACTATAAATAATATTGAATTAAACAGGTGAGATATAACTAATAAATTGACAAAATTCTACTTTATTTTTGCTGACCCAGTTCAAATGTCATCTTCCTATAAAATGCCCTTTCCCTCCTGGCAAAAATCTAATTCCCTCCTAGAATCTACACTTCACATTATGATTGTTTAAAAGTTAACTAGCAAAAATGACAAGGTCCTGAAAGAAGGAAAGACTGAGGAACTGTCACAAAAGGGAGGCGATTAAAGAGACATGATAACTAGATGTCATGTGGGATCCTGGAGTGAATCCTGGAACAGAAGAAAGACATTGGTAGAAAAACTGGTGAGACAAAGTGTGTAGTTTAAGTCAATAGTACTGTACCAGGGTCAGTTCCTTGGTTTTGATAACTGACATGAAGGTTATGTGAGATATTGACATTAAGGCAAGGTGGGGGAAGGTATATGGGAACTTTTTTTGCACTTCTGAAAGTTTTCTGAGAGTCTAAAATTATTTAAAAATAAACAGTTAAAAAGAAAAGTCATTTAGGAGCTTACTGTAGACAGAGAGTATGTCTTAAAATTTAGATTCCTATCCCCTAACAGTGTCCAGCCTACTAAGTGCTCGATAAACACCAAATTAATTTACCTTGCTTGCTCCCGGTTTGGTTATTTGCAGGCTGTGTTTTCTCCTTTCCGTTCCTGCCTTACCTAGCAACTGCTCTGATCCTTTGGGGAGGACCTAGCCCCAGCGTGCGTGAGCTTGAGAGGCCAGATTCCTGTCTTTGGGTGGCAATGATCCTGTACTACATACATCCTGTGTATTGGTACTTTCCTTTCATCAGGACTGAGGGTAATAAAGAAGAGATAAACTAGAGAAAAATGGAGTAAAAATGTGAAATCTGGTCTCTTTCTACCGTGATTTTAAATGGTATGAATTTCGTCTTTGAAACTAAAATTTTTATGAATATTTGCATGCCAAGATTTGCTAATCAGAGTCCCAATTGAGCATCTTTTCCTTTATCTCTTTTTTCTTTTTTTATAGTTTAATCCCTCCTTTTTTTGTTTTACACATTGAGGGCTGACTACCTTTTCACTAATAGTATCTCTTCTTAAATTTTGTGCAGAAAATGTCCCTCTAAAGTGTTTTAAATATATAAAAGGATATCTTTATCCTAATATATTGTGATAGAAATCTGAAACACTACGGCTTTTATTAAGATAACCTCTAAAAGTTGAAAAAATAAGTTTAAAACCCCAGAAATCCTTGTAAAAACCTCCCTGAGCGTTTCTAAAAGCATTCTAAACTTAGTCCATCACTTTAAAATGACTGTATAATAACACATGTAATTAATAAGAGCTATAAGACCTTCTAATCAGCTGAAAACTTGAGAAGGGCTTTCTAAAGGTTGAATCCTTTGTAGAAATGGAGGGTCAGTATGAAGTTATTTTCCTCTTGCTCATAAAACCTTTGATTTGCAATTATTTCCTATTGAAAATACATAATATTCCATTTCAGTCATAACTGAACTGTCATTTGCTCTCATAAACCGTGTACTACTAACAACAGAGTTAAGGTTGTCTTAGCAAAGAAAGGTCCCTCTTGTCTGTTTCTTGGTATCCTCCCCTAGGGCTTTCTGCTTTGCACAACTACCAACCTGTGTAATTCTGTGGCATCTATCATCTCTGTATCTAGGCACTCACACCTCACAAACACAAACACAAACATCCACATATGGAAAGTTTGGAGCTTGGAGCAGAGGTTCCCTACAGGGAACATTTTACGATCCAAGACAAGGCAACTTGCCACATTCTTGTTCCTTCAGCATACAATATTGGTAACTGGATGGGGCAATTTGAACTAGAATTTAAAGAAAAAAGGAAACAGCTTCAGTTTTTATATACGTTGCAATTTTGAAAATGCTTACTGAATAACTGAATGCTACCTATTTTATGAGGTATCAGAAATGCTTTTGCAGGGTCAATACATGTAGAGACTCAGCAATATTTGCTGTATCTAAGGGCTTGGGATGGTGAAATCTCCGTTCTTAAGGACATTGCAGAAGTACCCAATCTTCCAAACTCTCTTTTGCTTTACTATTAAAAAGACGAACGAAAACCAATCTTACATTTTAACAAGCTTTCCATATTTAACAAGCTTTCTATATTAGGGAAGGTGGCACGTCCATAAGCAAAGAACTAAATATATGATGAAATCCTTAATTAGATACATCTTCTAGGCACACTCTTAGGATATAAATTCCCAGAATTTCATACAAATTCCTTTCTTTTATTGTTTTAATTTACAGTTGAACATGCCATCAACCAGCTCTCAGATCAACTCATTTTCCATCTGTGATCCTTGAGACTAATTAATACCTTCAAGACTTCCATTTTCCCATGCAATTGTTAGCCAGTGAGAAGGACAGCACCACCATGCAGTGGTTTGAAATATTTGTTCAATAACTAATGTGCTAAAGTCTGGATTATATAAAGGTTGAAGACATCTCTACTAAGATTATACTACAGTGCCCTCTAGCCCATATAGCAGGAAGAAAAATGTTTCCCCTCCCTGCTGTTCATTTCTGGTGATACATCACAGTATTTGTTATATAAAGGTTACTAACCTTCTATTAAGTACCATACCCCTCAAAATGCTTTTTCTCATAGCAGACATAATTACTTTCTTGACAAGTCCGTGCCTTCTTGCAGAAGAAATATCCAGTATCCTACAATGTCAACAGGTGCAGAAATACCTCACTGCTGTGTCTAGGGACTGTATTGTTGAAGACCTTTGTTTGAGTAAAAGTACAGAAGAGCTCAACTTCCCCCCTCTCTTCCCCATCCCCCATCAGAAAGCAGCAATCCATAAACCCTATTCTCGACTGTGGCAAAGGCAGGCATCTTTGGTGTTATCTAATTTTCATTGATCTCTAACTCTTCATTGTCTATTACCTACATTCTCTCCCTCCATATCATTTTGGGAAAGAAAAATATCCATAGATACAAGCCTTCCTGTCTATCTTGACTTAAGTTTAGCAAACAGACTTTAAAGAGAAAATTTAGTAATTCCTAGAATCTTTCTTTGATTACTTGATATCTGTGATTTTCCTCCCCATCTCCCTTTCAAAAAGAAACCTTGAAAAACTAAACAATAATTTCATTAAGCAAGGCCCACAATATAGTTTTCCAGAGATTTTTTTTTACAATAAAGGGTCTTTATCTTTCTTTAAAATCTCCAAATTGTAGAAGCAGGTGAACAGTAAAATATAATTTATCTGCTGTTACTAAATAACCTTAAAAGGTAGCCTCTTTTCTGATTATACAAAGCATTTAATGGGGAAAAACACTCCTGAAGTATTGCAGTACACAGACTCTTTAACTTAAAAAAATATACTGCAGAACGTTTACACTCTGCCATAAAGTACTATAATGAATAATTAAAACAGAACTAGAATTGTCAAAATAAATGATAACTATGGAATTGTGGTGCAGCACTCTGAATTTTTTTCAGGCTTTTTTTGCATGTTGATTTGCATAGCATAGTAATAGGCAAAAGATTTCCCAGTCATTAAATGTGAATTAACAAGAAAGTATTTTTAATGGATGTTTTGGCCTTATTTTAGAATTTGGCCAGTTATTTAATTATATACCCTTCTCTTGCATTTATGCTAAAAAAAGCCCTTAAATATTTGTAAAAATAATAAGTGTTTAAAGGTAAACAGATCAGAACTCCATGGTCTGAAAAATAAAATTTAGCAATTAATTTTTCACATAGACATGAAGCTTTCCCTGGTGCTCAATTCTGAGCATTGAAGAAATAAGCATTTCAGACAGAACATGTATCTTTACTGTTAAATAATTCAAAAGCAGTAACAACAATATACACTTAAGGGTCTTTATATTTCATCTTGAAATATAAGCCCCTAAAATAATAATAACATCAGTATTTCTCTGTCTATATCCAAATATATTAAATGATTTCTAAATGAATTTTCCCAGAAGACTGTCACCATTTCCTGTATTAAGTCATTGATATGGAAAATTCCAGTTCACTTTCAGTCTCTCCCTGTGTCTATTTTACAGCATTCCCAAGTGGCCTCTGTTGTGACTTCAACTTTAAGCTGGTGAATGGAACTGGCAATTTTCACAAATTGTCTCCTCCTAGTCCTGGAACAAAGTATTGGGCATAGGAGGGAGACTGCTGCATGACATCTGGGAGACTGCTCAGGTGATGTGAGCTTGGAAGCTGGTGTTATTCATACACCCCTGAGTCATCCCTGAGTCTTCTCCTGAAATCAGCCCTCAGGCCAGCTGTTCCTTGGAGGTCTGTGACTAATGTCACATTGCGAAGGAGCAAACGTTTTTATTCATGTCTGTGCTGTTACTGACATTCTCATTTAACCTCACGATGTATTAATATGATCAAATTATGCTAAATATGTGAATCTACATCCAAAACAATGAATTGTTGAGAGTGGAAAAGAGGGATGGGGTGGGGAAGTGGGAAAGAGGGAGAGATTCTAACATTTGTTGACTACCTACTAATGCCAGGTGCTTGAGGTATTTATCTCACTGAATCACTGCAACACCATTATAAGGAACTAGTTTCCCAGTTTTGCATGTGAAAAATGTGAATTGCTTTCCCAGTGTTACCTTGCCGAGTAAGTCATAGGTCCTGCTTCCCAACCAGGTATTTCTGCCTCCAAAGGTCATACTTTCTGCCCACATGCGCATGCTCAGGAGGACCACCTCAGCAAGAAATATTATTTTTGTTGTCATTGAATGTATTATAGCTTTGAGAAGGCTTTATGTGTGGCGGTACTCCCCAGACATTACAGTACAATTGTAGAACATTAAATGGACCATTAGTTCATTATTGTAGTGATAAGGTAGCAAGGAAATAAGAGCAGGTCTTTGCCCTTCTGTTGCTCCCTGTCTGTTGTCTGACTCTGAGTTTTTCTCAGACCAGCAATAAGACTGGGACTCATGGCTTAGGTGTCATGTCCCAGGTAAAGAGTCTCAGTTCCTGATTGTAATGGTCAATGCAGGTTTATTAAGGCTAATGTACATCCTTGCTTTTCCTGAGATAGCCTTGTGTTCAAGTGCTCTGATTCTTCACCATGAAAATAATCTCTTAAATGTGTGCCATTTTCATTTGTAAGACTACTCTGTACCTTTGCAAAAAAGAAAATTCCTTGTCAAACCGTATAACCTGATTTTTCCTTTCGGAGGGTCTTAGGAAGCATAAACACAACTGAATGAAACACTGAGGGCCTCCATTTCTACCAGAGGCGTTCACACATGGTAGCTGAATGAAGCCATCTCCCTTGGCAGCAAGAGTGACAAGTCTTAGGCTCAATTTTGCTTTCACTTTTTCTTTTGTCTGTTGCTTAAAATAACTGAGCTTTACATTTTCTTTTTCCTCATCATGTGAAATTGCTGATGTTTACTGGTTTCATTCTTTCTTTTGTTCAACTAACTCCCCCTCTAATGGATGGTTTTTGTTTTCAAAACAAAGCTCTACATTTCAGTTTAAATAGCTCCCTCTGATATAATAAAGCTGATATTTTACTCATGTAATCAAGATTTCCTTTCATTTTAAGCTTAAAAATAATTCAGAAGATGTGTGATAAATTTCCACGTAACTGGTTTAAATATCCTGGTCCATTTTTATCCATGTCTCTCCACTTCCCTGGGAGAAGTGTTGAATTAGGGAAATAGCGGTGCATTTCCTACCTCCTTTAGGAAAACATGCAGGATTTAAGAGCCAAGACCAAAAGTATTTTATCTTAGCTTTTAGCACAGAAACTACCGGTTACCTACCCCAATATCCATTCTCCATGTACTCACAGTAACCTGATTTTTCCCAAATGACAATGTGCCCAGATAAACACTTATTTCCTGGCTTCCCGTGGGTGGTCAATGAGATTAGGCTGAAGTCCTTGAGTGCTTTCAGGAAGGCTGTGTGAAGCAGGTGACTCAGCGTATACCCTTCCCTTCTCCTTCCTCTTTTTGCTTGAAATGTAATATCTGGACCTCCATAGCTACCTTAGTCCTTGTGGATGGAAATGATGTAGAAAGGTAGGATTTGGAGTTCCTGATGACTTTGGACCTGCTATAGGAGCGTATAATTCTGTTTTAGTCAGTTCAGACTAAGACTGGGTGGTTTAAACAACAGAAATTTAGTTTTCACAGTTCTAGAGTCTAGAAGTCCAAGATCAAGGTGCTGGCAGATTTGGTGTCTGGTAAACGGCTGTTCCCTGGTTCATAGATGGCATGGCAGTGTTCTCTCTGTATCCTCCCATAGCAGAAGGAACAAATATGCTCTCTGGAGTCTCTTTTACAAGGGCACTAATCCCGTTCATTAGGGCTGCATCCTCATGACCTAATTACCTCCCCTAGGCCCCACATCATAATACCATCACATTGAGGTTTAGGATTTCAACATTTGAATTTGGTGGGGAGTTGGGGGAAGGAGAGGGAACATTAACATTCAGTCCATAACAAATACACCTACACTTACTTTATCTGAGGAGGAAATAAACTTCTGTCTTGTTTAAGCCACATGTTTGGGGTTTTGTTATGTGCAGACAAACCTAATCATACCTGATACCATTTTCTTTAGCTTTCCCAGGGCTGTAATACAAAAACATCTATTCCTGCTTCACCAGGAATACTTTTTTTTTTTTACTCCTTTTTTTTCTTCCTCCCAACTCTAATTTTCTCCTTTTCTACTTATTACTAGCATTCAGGAGAGCATTTTCAGGTGGAAAGTGCCCGCCAGAACATCACATATATAGACCCATTCCGCCCAAGGATGGGGAATGTATTCACAGCTATTTCTGCTGTTCCTTTCTTTGTTTCCTTTGAACATAGAGATTTTCAAAGAGGCCCAGAGACACTTTACAGCAGCACTCATAGCAGTAGTTGTAGGGTGGGGGAGTTTAGGACAGGGTAGTTGTTTTGTATATATGAGAAATTGAAGTCTAGAATCTACCCTGTAGCCAAAGAGTTGGACTGAGTAAGAATTTCGCATGGGACAGGAACATAGTTTCTTTCCAATGATGCCTACAGGAAGTAGGCTCTGTCCTGCCCGCAGAGTTTCACTGAGTGAGTGTTTCATGAGCTAGTGAATGAGAGAGCTCCCTGGAAGCCTTTATTGGATCTGGGGACTCTCACCTGCCTTCCTGCAACTTGCTATAGGATTGCTAATGTCAAAGGAGATAGAGGTCAAGTTCAGCCTGGGATAAATTAAAAGAGTGATTCAATGCAGGGGTGAGGGGTGTGGGGAAGCCCCAAAGAAGCAATTGGACATAAATCAAGAAGGCAGAGAGAGTTACTCAGGCACAAACCCAAAGAGAGGTGTAGAAATACAACATATTAGAGAAGTAAGATAACCTAATACCTTTCTGTGCCACATGCCCCTGTTGCAAGGAGAAGAAACTGATGCTGTCACGTGCATGCTATGTCATTTGCTCTGTGTCCCCCAGCTGCTGTCAGGGTCCTTCATGTTGAGGCCTTACATAAACTTTCCTGCTCAGCAACCCGATCTCTACCAGCCTGGTCTGTTATCCCTTCAGGCATCAAAGCACTTGGCATGCTTTTAGACAGTAATTTCAAGGTAGTTATAATTGTTGCTAATAAACACACTACATTGAGCACAAGCTGGACTAGGAAAGAGTGTTATAAAAGGAAATCTGTAATGATAAAGGATTGTAAATTGATAATGAATATCCTAACAAGATAAAGCTTTTATTAAAATTAAGAATCTCTCTCATATAAAAGAACTGAGAAGGGTTATTTCAGTTTTATTTGGCACAGGCTATTCATGATAAGAGGAGTGAGTATATGTATGTCATATATGTGCATTTTGAGGGCAACATCAAGAGCTTGGAAAAGGTCCAGGGAAGAGCAAATGCAATTATCAATAGGTTGGAAAATCAGGCTTTTCACAAAAGGTTAAAGGAGTCGGATGTGTTTTGCCTGGAGTAGAAGCTATTTAATAACTGTTAAAGAGCTGTTATTAAGGAGGATACTGACCAATGTTTTCTCTCTCTCCATAGAGGACATAAATAAAAGGAATTGTTTAAACTAGAAGAGAAGAGGGAGATTTAGATTAAATATTAGGAAGCATTTCTTGAGAATGAGCATCATTAAAGAAAAAAGTGCCACAAGGTATAGCCAGTTGCTGAGGAAGGCTAGGGCCTCTGTGTCTGCAAATGTTAGTGTAGGGGTGTAACGTGGGCTCTGAACTCAGACAGAACTGTTTTTGAATCTCCGTTCTTGCCTTAGCTAACATGAATAAAGTGATCTTTAAAATTAATCCACTTTGTAGTTTTTTTGGAGGATGTGGAACATAGTATTTTGCCAAGCATTTAGGTGAAAGATAACATTTTTTTTCCTTAACTCCTGAGTTATTGTTTGTTTGAGATTTTACAGCACAGGGGTAGGCAATGTATTCTCGTCAGTATTGATTATTTTTCTTGGTTTTGCAAGGATTTGGCTTTTATGGAAAAAACAGATCTTAGCATTTTGTGGCAGATGATTATTATTACTTGGTTTTACAAAGCCATAACTGACGTGTACGTGTACGTGTTTAGATTCGCACATTAACATTAGAAAGGTATTTTAAAATAAAAGTGAAGAAAAATTAGGTATTATAACTCCCAACAAGAAATCAGTGGTCTAAACACCATATGCCTGAGGCACAGTGTTAATTTCCCCTGTTTTGTCGTAACTGGATCTGTTCGCACTGCCAGCTTTATTGTCGTTTCATCAACCGTTTGTGAAAATCTCTGTGTAGAGAGAGAACAGCCCGCCCCATTTGATCTCCTGGGCTACCCGTCACTGGCCGCCTCCTGTGCATTCGGATTTGGTCTTTGAAGCACATGTTCTGGAGCGGCTGCTCGCCTGCCTTGGCGGTAATGTCTGGGTCTTAATGGGTGGAACAGAGTGTATTTTTCTTACCTGAATGGTATATATGCATGTGCGTGTTGAACTAGTGTCAGCATTCTGGGTTGCCAGAGGCAAATAAGGAAGAGGTGGAAGCTCTAAGAGCTACTCTGCCTCGAGTCGCACGTCCATGGAGGACTCCCAGGGTCTTCGAATGACCCCAAGCTTTCTCACTAAGTGGGGAATGTGATTCATAGCTCTCCAGGCAGGGCTTTAGAGCCCTTTCAGTGAGCTGTCGTAGCTCTTTCCCAAAAAGAGAGCTAACACATATTGAGTGCCTTCTGGCTGCTAGGTGCCAATCTCGTGCTTCAGATGCATTAATTCCTGTCATCGTCCCAACAGTGCTGGGAATTTATTACTATTTATTGTTGTTCACATTTTATAGATAAGAAAATGGAATCACAGCAAATATATGTAACATGGCCAGGCGCACGCAGCTGGCAATTGGCTGACCTCGCACTTGGACTCGGGCAAGCCAGTTCCAAAGCCTGCACGTTTAACCACTGTGCAACACCACCTCTCAGTTTGAGCAGCTTCCTATTGCCATTACAGCAGGACTCAGGAAGAGTGCCTGGAAAAGGCTGTGACACGTCAATACAGTTTGGATGTTTGGCCCTTCAATTTCAACTCTCATGTTGAAATTTGATCCCCAGTGTTGGACGTGGGCCTGTAAGTGGGGTTTGGGTCGTGCGGGTGCATCCCTCATGAATGGCTTGGTTTCCTCCCCACAATAATGAGTGAGTTCTTGCTTTATTAGTTCATGCAAGAGCTGGTTGTTTTAAAGAAGCCTGTCACCACCTTCTCCCTTGCTCTTGGTCCTTCTCTCGCCGTGTGACATGTCTGCTTCCCCTTCACCTACCTTCTACCTTGACTGGAAGCTCCCTGAAGCCCTCACTAGAAGCACATGTTGGGGCGGTCTCTTGTACAGTCTGCAGAACTATGAGCCAAATAATCTTTTCTCTATAAATTACCCAACCTCAGATGTTTCCTTTATAGCAATGCAAACAGACGAATACAGAAAATTGGGACTGGGAGTGGGGTGTGGCCTAAAAATGTGGAAATGGCTTTAGAACTGGGTACTAGAGGTTAAAAAGGTTTAGAGGGCTCAAAAAAAAAATACAAAAAGAGAAGAAAAAGTTTGAAACTCCTTAGAGACTTGTGATTGTGACCAAAATACTGATAAAAATATGGACAGTGAAGGCCAGACTGATGAGGTCTTAGATGGAGATAAAAAATGTATTAAAAACTTAAAAGTCACCCTTGTTACATCTTAACAGCGAACTTCGCCACATTACGTTCATGTCCTAGGACTTTGTGAAAGACTAAACTTAGGAGTAATGACCTAGGATATCTGGAGGAAAAATATTCTAAACAGCAAAGTGTTCAAGGGGTGGTGTGACTGCTTCTAACAGCCTACCATCAGATAAGGGAGCAAAGAAATGACTTAAAGTTAAAACTTATAATTAAAAGGGAAACAGAGCATAAAAATTTGGAAAATTTGCATCCTGGCCATGTGATAGGAAAAAAAAAAAAAAGAGTGTTTTCAGGAGAAAAATCCAAGGAGGCTGTGAAAAACCACTTACTAGAGAAATTAACATGACCAAAAGGGAGCCAGGTACTAATCAAGACTATGGGAAAAAGTCACCAGAGACATTTCAGACATCTTCCAGGTCACCCCTCCCATCACAGGCCCAAAGGCCTCAGAGGACAAAGTAGTTTTCAGGGCTAGGCCCAGAGCACCACTGCCCAGCACCACCTTGGGACACCGCCCCCCGCATCCCAGCTGCTCCAGCTCCAGCGTGGCTCAAAGGGCCCCAGGTACATCTCGGGCCACTCCAGAGGGCACAAGCCATAAGCCTTGGCAGCACCCACATGGTGTTAAACCTGCAAGCCTACAGAATACAAGAGTGATAAAGACATGACAGCTTCCACCTAGATTTTGGAGAACATATAAAAAAGCCTGTGTGCCCAGGCAGAAGCCTGCTGCAGGGGTGGAGGCGTCACAGAGAGACTGTACTACTGGGGCAGTGCCAGGGGAAATGTGGGGTTGGAGCCCCCACACAGAGTCCCTGCTGGAGCACTGCTTCGTGGAGTTGTGAAAAGGGGGCTACCGCCTTCCAGTTGCCAAAACGGTGGAGCCATTGGCAGCCTACACCCTCAGCCTGGAAAAGTCACAGGCACCACACTCCACCCTGTGCCCAGCAATACCATGGAGGCAGGGCTGCCCGAGGCTTCGGGGCCCACCCTGCACCCAACATACCCAGGATACAAAACGTAGAGTCAAGAGGGAGATCATTTTAGAGCTTTAAGATTTAATGTCTGCCCTACTGGGTTGCAGACTTGCATGGGACATATTGCCCCTTTCTTTGGCCAATTTCTCCCTTTTAAAATAAAAATGTTTACTCAATGCCTGTACCACCATTGTATCTTAAAAATAAATAACTTGTTCTTGATTTTACAGGCTCACAGCTATGAGAAATTTGCCTTGAGTCTCAGATGAGACTTTAGACTTTGGACTTTTAAGTCGATGTTTAAAAAGAGTTAAGACTTTTAGAGACTATTGGAAACGGGTGATTGTATTTTACGATGTAAGAAAGACGTAAGATTTAGGGGGGCGGGAGCGGAATGATATGGTTTGGATGTTTGGCCCTTCCAAATCTCGTGTTGAAATTTGATCGCCAGTGTTGGATGTGAGCTTGGTAAGAGGTGTTTGGATCGTGGGGGTGGATGCCTCATGAATAGCTTGGTGCCCTCTTTAGGATAATGAGTGAGTTCTTGCTTTATGAGTTCATGCAAGAGCTGGCTCCTTTAAAGAAGCCTGGCACCACCTCCTCACCCTCTCTTGTTTCTTCTCTCGCCATGTGACATACCTGCTTCCCCGTCTCCTTCCCCCCCGACTGGAAGCTTCCTGAAGTCCTCACCAGAAGCAGATGCTGGCACCATGCTTCTTATACAGCCTGCAGAATTGTGAGCCAAATAAACCTCTTTTTTAAAAAATGAATTACCCAAACTCAGATATTTCCTTTATAGCAATGCAAAACAGATGAATACACACATTCTAATTATTTGTTCCTTTATTGTGGGGGTGTTTTTGAAATTTTGGAACCAGAAAACTATCAAGCTATGTTCTTAATTCTTGTTTCGTGATACTTAACTTGGGTTATGGAATTTATTATGGCTGGTTCACTTAGAACTGTCTTGATTCTAAAAACAGCTTCCCTACTTACTCTACAGTCTGCCTGAGCTGTGCTTTGCAGCTGTCTTTTAACCCCTTTGCAGCCTTCTTCATGTCACCACTTTGACTTACGCCACAAATCACGCCTTTGAGAAGAGTGTCCATTTACACGCAAAAGCATGTCACAGATGACAGCTAGGAGCCCTTCTTTGTTTGGATTCACAAAACAACAACCTGAACTCTCTATTCTACATCCAGTGGGGAATCTAGGCCCAATGAAGGTTTTTTTTTTTTTTTTTTTTTTGATAATTCCTCAGTGGTAATACTCTCACAGCCACTCTGGCTTTGAGGGTCAGTTCCCATGGAGGTGTTGCTCTTCCTGGCCATTTGCTTCCCTCTGCTCCTCATCACCCCATAACTGGCCTCCCCGCACCCCCAGACTTCCCTGCAGGTTACTCAAACAAGGCATTTCTAGGTATAACAGACTTCAATGAATGTTTGGGGCAACAGGGACAGTTCACAGTGACATCACCACAGCACAACCTCCAAGTGAATTCAGGCATTTCTCTTCCTAAATGTCCTCCAGCCATTCCATCACACAGAACTTTCTCACACCCCCTGTAAGCTCCGGTGTCTAACAGCCACGCCCTACTCCAGTCCTAGCTACACTTGAAATCCAGTTTTTCTTACGTTTTATGTAGAGTTGTCCAGCTGGCGACTTCCCATTTGGGTTCCTGCCTGCCTTTGTCTAAGGATATGTTAATATCTTGCTAAACCAAATGCCGGTTGATTCTTCATTAGTACGGCAGAACTGGCAGTGACTGGCGTTTCAGCCTTCTCTCTCCCGTCTCTGTCTCATCTCTCTACCTCCCTTTGGGTTCTGAAAGTAGAAAAGATCAGAGAGGAAAACAAATTTTTTCCCTAGGGTAGGAACTTTGGCTTTCCCCTCAGATGGCAGAAGTGGCCATAGTCAGTTTGAGCTTTAAACACATTTATTGTTTAGGCTAAACTAGTACAAAGTTGTATTAATGTTATAATTAAAACACATCAAAGGAAACACAAGGTACTATGAAATGTATATAACTTGCCTTCCTTCTGGTAAATGAATGTTAATATGGAAATAAACCAATAGCACACTTAACATTAACTGCAGAAGATAGTAGCATGTCTGGGCTACTTTTACGTTTGGGGAGAAATCCTTGAATATGGCAATGATTGCTAATTAAATCTCGTTTTTGCTTATTAATGGTGCTCAGTGGAGCATTGTATCGCAGTGAGCTTGGGATGTACAGGGTACAGGCAGAAACAAGGAGAGAGAATGGGTCCAGAACAAGAGAGGCTGTGACAATTGACTGCTATATGGGCATCTGAGCAAGCCAAAGACATGTCCAAAGAGTGGGCAGGTTAAGACAGTTCATGATACAAGAGGGTGACAGTCTGGCAGGTGAAGCACATTGGGGATTCCAGGTAGAGCACAAAGGGCAAAGCGAGGCACAGCTGAGCCACATCAGGAGACCCTGTTCCTTCACAGCAGAAAGGCAACCACTGAGTGGAGGATGGCAGTACCCGAGAGAGAGGGTCAGGTAGGTTATGAGACCTAAACCCTCTGGCTAGGGTTCCATTCTTAGAGGGAGCCAAGGTTATTGGTCAATATATCCAGTAAGATTGTGGAAAAAATACAGGAACTAGAAAAATGCCATTTGTAGAAGGCCTCAGGGATGCCTATTGCTTGTGCCTTGCAGAGTCTGGCTGACAGCACAGTTTAATTCCCAGATCTGTGAATGGGAGGCAGTCTGTGTCTTCTGATCTAATTCTTGCCATTTTCATGATTAGCTCAGGAGCCATGGCAGGCCTGGGCCTGTGAGGACCTGGGAAGGCAACAGCAGGGGAGTGTGGCAGGGCCAGTGATCATAGAACACCATTCAGCACACACTGTGGGATGGCAGAAGAACCTGGCTTTCCTCCTGGGGTGTAGGCACATAAAAAGAGCATCATTTCTATCCTTATAATGCAAAAATAAAAAGTGGGTCACCTGCAAATTTACAGATTTTCTTGAACTCATGGGAAAACTTGGTTTCAGGATAACCAACTGACCCAAAATCTAAAGAGAAAATGATGCCTACAGAAAGAGACCAGACATGAACACTGGCTTATTGGGGTAGATGCAAAGGGACACTGGGTGGTAAAGTGATGGCAGCAGAATGTGAACAGATAAGAGAGTGTGAAGGCTTTGAGGGAAGACAGATTAGAGGGGTACATACTCTCTTTAGGGTTTTTCTCCATGAACGCCAATGGGCTCTCTTAGAAGAGATTGTAGAAAGATTTTAAAAGTGTCCTTTCCGGATGAAATAAAGTAGAAAAGGAAGGTACTAGAATTTAAAGGCTGGGGCTTATAACGAGGCAGCAAGGCCTGTGGACTTGTGTGGGGTGAGCAGTCCGGGCAGACGGAGCACAAGCACAGAGGCCCTGCGTTGGGAGTGGCCCAGCTGGTGAGAGGAGTGGGAAGCAGACCAGGGTGGTTAGAGCAGCATAAGCAGGAAACAAGAGCAGAGAGGAAGGTAGAGAGGGAATGGGGCCGGGTTATTTGGGGTTATTTGGATGATTGAACGGTGGACTTTGGGTTTTGACTTGAATAAGACTGTGAAGCCATTGGAGGGTTTTGAGTAAGAAGTGATATAACATGACCTTTGATTTAACATGATCCTGAAAAGAGTTTGGCAGTTTTCAATAAAGTTCAACATACACTCACCATTTGACCCTGCAATCACATGCCTGGGTATTTATTCTAGAGAAATGGAAACATATGTTTGCAGAAAACCCTAAGCATTAGTGTTCATAGCAGCTTTATTTGCAATAGCTAAAAATCAGAAATAACCCATGAACCTCAATGAATAAATGGAAAAACAAACTTTGTTATATCAAAACAGTGGAATACTATTCAAGAATAAAAAGAAAGAACTATCAAATACATATAACAACTTGGATGGATATCAATGATATTATGCTAACTGAAAAAAAAGACAATTCCAAAAGGTTTTATACTGTATGATTCCACTTACGTAACACATTCAAAATGGCAAAATCGTAGTGATGGGGAACAGATCGGTGGTTGTCAAGGGTTAGGGCTGGGGAGGGCGTGACTCTAAAGGAGTAGCAGAGGGAGTTTCTCTGTGGGAACAGAACAGTTCTGTATCTGTGATTCCTGCACAAATCTAAATGTGATACTGTTTCATAGAACTCTACAGTTAAAAACATTTTTTTAAATGAGTAATGAAAAAAGTGGTGGAATCCTAATAAGGCTTATAGTTTAGTTAATAGTATTGTGCCAACATCAGTTTCCTTGTTTGATGATGTACTATGATTATGTGACATGATCTCAGTAGTGGGAGCTGGGGGAAGGGTACACAGAATTCCTCTGTATTCTTTTTTTTCCCTCTGTATTCTTTTTGCAATTTTCTTGTGAGTCTAAAACCATTCCTAAATAAAAAGTCTTTTAGAAAAGGATCCGTCTGGCAGTTATGTTAACACTGAAGGGGGAAAAAGGGAAGCAGGGACCAAGTAGGAGCCTATGTAGTCATCCAGGTAAGAGACGGTGGTGGCTGGGACGGGGTGGGCTTGGTGGCCAAGCTGCTACCTGTCCCTTCTGGGCTGTGCAGTGGAGCCACCTTCAGAAGAGCCAGACTCCTGGGCTTTCACCCGTGTTACCATCTCTACTGTCATCTCTGAATCCATCCAGCCGTTCACGTTGTATTGGCCCAGATACCACTTTCTGCCACCGTGATTGCCTCGCAGCCAGTATGGGTGCTACTTCCCTGGAGGGTGCCACACATTTCTTTTTCTTCCTTGCCAAGATTGCCCAAGCCATCACATGTCCTTGTTTTTACTGACTGAGCTGTATTTCCTCTGCCCATCCATCAGGCAGCAGACTGCCATCAACCCCATGTGGTTTGAGCTGGCATGTCTCACCGTTTCCCACTGGAGGTATATCATACGCCTTTCTCACTCTCGGTTTCTCAGGAAACATCGTATAATCCTCTCAGGAAGCTTCTAATCCCTTTTCCACATTCATAGGGGAAGAATCCACCTCGGGCATATTTTCCAGTGGCATCTCCTCATTGCTCAGCTCTTTCTCAAGGCACATTCCCTTCTGAGAAAAGGAAAGAAAATCTCAGTGTCAAAGCGTTTTTCTTCCTACTGATCTAGTTTTATGGTACTTGCCCCCATCCTCACTCAGGAGCATTGCCAGCTTAGTGCTCTGTGGTAGAAGCACCAAACGGAGGCTCGGTGCTCCCGAGTGTGATGTGGAGGATGCAGCTCCTCCACTTTTATTCTTGGCAGTCACCATCCTAATGTCAGCACACCAGCCCATACCCTTCCAGCGCATTCTTCTGTCGGGGAGAGGTCCCTCCCTGTTGATTCCTGACTGCAGCCCAGCCCTCTGCTCTCCCACCCTCCTGTAAGTGCGTGCTGATGGCTTTGTGCCACTTAGATATGAACGCTTTTCCGGGGCTGGCAGCTCTGCGAAGTTCTTGATACACAAAATTTATATTAAGCCCTTGAGCGGTTCTGGACCATTGAGTCCCAACTGCAACCTATTTCTTAGTGAGGATATGTGAAGCCTTGTATGAATTTTGAATCATCATTGGCTTTATCTCAGAAAAATGACTGGGACTTTTGCTAGTTGCTTTCCAAATATAGACTAAATCTTTATGGAGAAATACAAAGGCTTTAGCTTGCTTTGAGATCCTTTCACTTTTATTTCATCAAAACAAATTCTTTCTGAAAGTATGCATGACATCTAGGTACTTTATAACAATTATAAAATTGCCATTACAGAATAAACTATATCATTTTGAGAGAAACGTTAAAATATAGTAATACTTTGTTTCCCCATTCCCTCTCCCCCCCAAATCTGTATGTTCTCTGTGATGTTCTTTAAGTCACTGAGAAACACATCAGAAAGTCATTGAGCTTCCACTGGCGATTCCGCAGGATGAAAGATCCACAGCGTTTGTTTCAATTCCAGCACTGATGGAATTCTTTCTAGACACAGCACACCTGTCACCCTGTCACATTCTCTGCCCTCCTGCTAGAATTTATCTTTAGTCAGATCATTTATTTTTCAGATCTAAAGATGGTTGACCCATCAACATGTATAATAAACTCATTTGTATTCCAGTTACAATCATCTGAATTATTTGCATTTATTAATATTTTCTCCATGCCTGTTTTTGCTAATTTTATATTCCCAGTGCTCACTCTCAGACACAGGGCATAGTGTTTAGTTACAGCAGCATTTCTTCTGCATGCTGCGTCATCTGCCTCTGTCACCCAGGCTAACAAGGGGATCTTCAACAGTATTGCATTCAGTTTTTACTTGTGTTACTCTTTTCATATTAACAGCATCCAGGTTTTCACAGATAACTTTTTAAAATGTAAATTATAGTTAAATTCAGTTTTGCCTAAAAGTTCTAGCTTGAGTTAGTTTTATATTCAATAAAATTGAACTTAGGTCTCAAATTGATTGTCATAAGGTAGAATGTGTTTGTGGACAAGCATTGCCCTTGGAACAAAACTGATCTGGCTATGTTCATGAGCATTTTAAGTTCTCTGAGTCTCAGTTTACCTATGTATGAAATTTATGTTATAAACTTAAAGGCCATATATGTAAAATAGTACAATGGCGTATAATAGGTACTCTATAAGTAGCAGTTATTATTAGTGTTAGAAATTCAGTCCCAAATTCAAATGATGTGAAATATAACAGGTTAGCACAGTATCATACATGATTTGTGTTACACATTTTAGCCTTAAAAATTATGCAAATATAATAAGTTCTAAACTTAAGATTAATATTACCTTTTATCAAAATTTGAAAGTCAGCTAACTGAATTTATTCTGGTCTGAAGCAAAGAATACATTTTAGCTTACATCACTGATTATTCAGCAGTTATTTCAACTTTTATAGACATGTTTGCAAATAGTCAACATATATAATATATAATAATGTGCAGTGTTAGATCTCAGTTCTCCAAAGTCTGTGAAACTATTAAAAAAAGAAAAAGAATGCTTAGGTGGACCGCATCCACACATAGAAAAGCAATTAGACTTGCAATAGAGGAAGTGTGGTGGGAAAAACAGGTTTGAGATTCGACTCTGCCCACTAGCTGTATTTCCCATGACAAATCATGTAAGTTTTTAGAGCTTCAGGTTTTCTTCGATCAACTGTGTTTTCTAGCTGTACTTCTTCATTAATGCCCCATTGTGATTATAGAAGACCAGATTGTTTATTCACATGTAGTCTTTGAGAATTTGAAGGCACTGTTCCTCAGATCAAAATTTATTTATTTTGATTTATTTGTTCAATAATATTTGATTTATTTAAATGTCTATTTTGAAATTTGATGATAGCAAGTGTGTTGTTCGGTAGAGAAACATATCATAGACTCACAAAATTGTAGCTGCTGTTAGCAAAATAGGAACTTGGAAGTCTTTAGGTCTGTGGTTCTTAACCCTGACTACACATTCCTATAACCTCAACAGACTTTGAAAATGTGAGTTCTTGGGCCCCTACCCCTGACCAGTTGTATCAGAATCACCTGGAGTAGAACTTGATCTCTGTGTTGGTTAAAAGCTTTTCAGACCCTAGGGGATTCTGATGCACACCAAGGGCAGACAACTGCTGATTTGGGCCTATCCTTATCTAAATTAAATTTACTTTTAAGGATAGTAGCAATTTTCCTCCTTTAGTGGAGGCAGCATCTGGGAATAGATATCTTCTTTGGTTTAGGAAAAGCACTTTAACATGGGAGCCACCTCTCTGTTTCTTTTAGTAAAGTGAACCTTCAAGTTTATAAGGAAAAATGCCAGGCGCGGTGGCTCAAGCCTGTTATCCTAGCACTCTGGGAGGCCGAGGCGGGTGGATCACTCAAGGTCAGGAGTTCGAGACCAGCCTGAGCAAGAGCCGAGACCCCCTCTCTACTAAAAATAGAAAGAAATTATCTGGCCAACTAAAATATATACAGAAAAAATTAGCCGGGCATGGTGACACATGCCTGTAGTCCCAGCTACTCGGGAGGCTGAGGCAGTAGGATCGTTTAAGCCCAGGAGTTTGAGGTTGCTGTGAGCTAGGCTGACGCCACGGCACTCACTGTAGCCCGGGCAACAAAGCGAGACTCTGTCTCAAAAAAAAAAAAAAAAGTTTATAAGGAAAAGTATAAACTTGTAACCATTTCTTTGTGGTTAGTTTCTTAAGAGATTTTTGTATGGGAATACATAAAACATATTCCAAACAGAATGTCAAAATATATATAGAATTTTCAAATTACTTAAAAGACAAATAAATAATCTGATGTAAATAGCCTTGATCTCTAGGGGGAAAAGAAAAACAACTAAAGACTAAGATGAAGATAATCTGTAGTTTATTATTTTATCATTAGAATTGATAATGCTCTAACTAAAATTAATGAGCTCCTGGTATGCCAGGCAGTATGTTAAGTGCGTTAGGGCAGAATCTCATTCAGTCCTCACAACAATCTATAAAGTGGGTACCATATTATTTCATTTTACCCATGAGAACATTGAAGCACAGTGAGAAATTTTACTTTTATAAATATTTTGTAAGTAATATAATTAGTCATGATTTGAATTCTAAACCTTCTTTTTCAAAAGTTTCTATGCTTCAGCAATCTTTATTATTTCCAAATCCTGCTATAATTTGAAATGCTAACTTTTATTAAAATATGTTTTACTCCTAAGGCAAAGCCAGAAGGCAAAGTCTTCAAACAACTTGAATCTCTTGTGCTGACATAGTTAACAAACCCAGAAAAATAAAGGATAAGATCAAGTGGTTCATGCACCACAATTTTAATTGCTTTGCTTTCTCAATTCCCCAACTTTCAAGATTTGAAATTCATTTATTATCTAAAGAGTGATACTGGCAGATAGTGAGGTACATTGGAGAGAGCACAGGGAGATGTAGACTTCTGGTTTAGCTTTCACTTAGGTGTGTGATCTTGCAAAAATCTCCAAACCTGTTGAGACTTTATTTAAAATAAGAGGTGTATGAGTGGTGATAACAACAGTAATTAACAACAGCAACAACATTTGCCATAATTTCTTCACAGTATTGTTGTCGTGATCAAATAACATATTTGTCAGAGAGTGCTTTTTGCTGTATGATGATATATAGATACTAGTTTTTGTTATTACTCTTACCTTGCTATCTTTGTTACTGCTACCTTATTTTTGCTTACGATTGCTGAAAGTGGTTCCACATGTGCAGGGTAGTAGCAGCTGGATGAATGAGTGCTGGAGACAGGAACCAGGCTCAGGAGTCTATCTTTGTGCATCATCACGAGATTTTAAATTTGGCAACAAGGAAGTATTTTCAGCAGGGAAACTTCTCAATTAAACTTGCTTTCAAAAAATAAAATTTTGACAGCAGAGGAAGAAGAGATGCAGGGAGATTGTAATTGGCAGAAAATTGACAACTAGAAGCCTTCCACATTGATAATTTATCAATTCAACTGCACAGTTTTTCACTTTTAAAACTAGTCATTTTATTCTATTTGTAATGAGCATTTTTACCTAAAAAATCCTCTACTATATAAGATTTGAGGAGACTCTTTTCTTTCTAAAATTATTCTATATCAAAGTCCATATCCAGTTGTGAAATTAACTCTCAGTTTATTAATTTCCTTTTGAGTATTTTCAGTTGGGTTTGAAAAAAAATCTGTGCTACAATATTAATAATACATTGTCTTGCACTTATACAAGTTAAGTATTTGCATAGAGGAGGTAGCAAACTGACATGCAAATAAAAATAATTTTATTTCCAATATATGCTTCATTGCATCTCAGAAACCTTAGTTTTCAGATATTATGAGATCTAAATTAGTGGTAGGCATGTTCATAATTCATCAAAGCACATACCTGATTTCTATTCCTAAGTCTTTATCCTTCTAATTTTGAGGTGCTGACATCATTATGTTTGATTCTGCTTTCAATAGAAAGAGCCTGGGGCCAGGTGCGTTGGCTTATGCCTGTAATCCCAGCACTTTGGGAGGCCAAGGCAAGGGGAAAAGGATCACTTGAACCCAGGAGTTTGAGGTTGCAGTGAGCTGTGATGGCACCACTGCACCCAGCCTGGGCAGCAGAGCAAGCCTCTGTCTCAAAAAAAAAACAAACCAAAAGAACCTGGGATTTGTGGAGTTACGTAGAGCTTGGGTTTGAATCCCAATTTTGCCACTTATGACCTGTATGACCTGTACAAGTTGACTCACCTCTGTGAACCTTTGGATTCCTTCATAAACTGGGGATACAGTGCTGTGTTATGTCATGAGGTTGTCGTGAGGGTTGAATAAAGAGTGTATTATAGTACCATGGGTGTAGAAAGTCCTCGGTACATTTTAGCTCCACCTCCCATACCCCAGTGTTCTGTCTACAGTTTCTCCTATAATTGCTTATAGGGAATTACAGAGTTTTCCCAGGGAGGTAAAAAGAACTAAGTTTTGCTCTGTGTTGAACCTCAAATCCTCTTTCTAGTATTAACTTTGATGCTATCAATTTAATTTGCCATAGATTGGTATAATGTATTGGAAGGTTTTTTGCAGTCAAATACAATAACTTTATTTTTCGGTAACTAAATTCTTTGTAGCCCTTGAATCTCCATTTCCCCATTTTTCTTGTAAATTTGCTTATTCAAGGTAACAAGGTCAGTTCCTGGTTGACTAACTCTTCTTTCACATGAAGACATCGCTTTTCAGAGTTCTTCCTCCATTCTCTCGGTGGCAGAGTGGGGTGGGTACTGTGCCACTTCAAGGCTGGTGAGACATGGGCAGGCTCACCAGCTGTCTTCTGGTTCTTCCCGCCTTCTCTGAGATGTCTAATCCTCCCCTCCTCTCACTGCCTCTGCTACTTAAGTGTCGGTGATCTGACCTTAGCACAGGTCTGTCTCTGCCGGCTTTGCCATCACTTTGGCTTTCTCCTGGTGCTGTTTTCTCTCTAGATTCAGGAACATCCTCCATCTGCTTCAGGCTTTGTTCTACGCACAGCCTTTGCTGCAGGTTCTTTGTCTGAGACCACCCTGAGAGGAGAGCTCATTGCCCAGCAACTCTCACTCCTTTCTGAGCCCTTCTCAAGGGCTCCCCTCTGTGCTCGGCTGGTGCCTGGGGGAACTGGTGTAGGGGGAAGTAGAAGCAGCTTGTGCTCTCCGTGGAGATCTGCCCACCCGCATTTCTGTTCCATGGCAGCCTTCCTGAGTTGGTCTGAGGCACCATGAGAGTGTCAGTTGAAAAGGGACCATGAGTCTGAGCTTTTGGATATGAGTCTCTCTGAAGAGTTCCTGTATCCCCTCCCTGGGCTTTGATCTCAGTGGGCAAGATCCACCAGGCACATCCGAGCAATTGATAATTCTTCAGGATTGTTTTGATATTTAAAGCATATCTTTGGAGTTCGAGGGAAAACCCCTTCCTAAGAACCCAGCTCTTACAGGGAAAATCAAAGATGTCATGACCCTTTTAAAAACAGATCTGCTTTAAAGTCCAAGCTAAGCAATGGCTTCTTTTTTCTCGCCCGGTCCCGCCCTCTCCTTTAAGCAATGGATGCCTCAGCTTGGAAGAGTGGCAGACTTTGCGACAATAAGAATTGCCAGAAACGACGCATATTTTAGATGATATTTCAAAATATTTTTCTATCACCTGTGCAAGTAATATTTTACTTCTTGTTCTTTGATTTTCTGTTTTGCATTTTATTTCTTTCTGCTTTGCCTTCCTGTCCAAGAAATTATGCATGGGATAATCATCGAGCAGGTCAAGACTAAGCTTTACCTATGTGAAACTTGCAACTTCTCTTTTTATAATCCTTTTCCATTTTTTTCTCTTAAAGCTTTTGTTTCTTATCACCTCTGTGTTTTATGATCATTCATTTCCAATTGGTGTCAGTTCTTCTGAATAGTAATGTTTTAAGCTGCATTACTGGTTCAAGGAAGTCTCTTTCCTTTACTTTCTATTCCTCTGTATTTTGATTCTTATTCCTCTAAAAGAAATGCATCATTTATCCCAAGAAGATTCTAGAGAGTGGTAGTCTCATTTTCTAGTCTCAGCTTTCTCTACCAATTACAGGTTCTCAACGATATGCTTTATATAATTATTAGCGGCTGGAGGGAGGCAATTTTTCAAATAGCTCTCTATTCCCTTGTGGCTGACAAGAGTTCTAATACATCAGCAGGAGGTGTGGATCTCAGCTCCCTGTTGTTAGCAAAAGCACTAAGTGGTCTCACTTAAATTATTAACAAAATACTCAGGTTAAGCATGCAGTCTTCTGTCCTATTTTTCCCCATTTCTCTGCTCTTAAAAAATGCTATTATAGTGTGACATAATAGGCACTCACATATGGTTTGAGTAAAAACCTGATCAATTTGTGGCCAGAATGTTAGAGAGCTAATACTTAGTAATTATACTTTTTCTGTTCAAGCATGCATGTGCATTGGAGTGATCAGCTTCTTCAACTCAGTGATAATATTAGGTCACTAAATATGAAATGTCTGATTTAGAATCAAAAGTGTAGTTTATTATATCTCAAGAAGCAGTACAATTAATCAAAGTATGTGCCTAGACTATCAACACAGTTTTGCCATCTTAACGGTAGCTTGTTTACGCCAGCAGCGAAGAAGCCTGGAGCCGAGTGAAAGGTGTTTCCACAGCTTGTTGAGAATTGAATATTTTTCCTTGGAAGAAGTGGTCCAAAGCCTGGAAGAAGTGGTAGAAAGTTGGTGCAAGGTCTGGTGAATACGGTGGATGACAGAGAGTTTCCAAGTCCAGCTTCTGGAGTTTGAGCAGCGTTTGTGCGACATGTGGTCAAGTGTTATCTTGCAAGAGGATTGGCCTGTCTCTATTGACCAGTCCTGGCTGCTTAATCACAAGCATCCTCATCATTTCATCCAATTGGTTGCAATAGAAATCTGCTGTAATTGATTGACCAGGTTTCATGAAGCTGTAATGGATAATACCAGTGCTAGACCACCAAACAAACACCATTAGCCTTTTTAGATTTTGACTGTGTTTTGGCATTTCATCTTTATCTAACCATTGTGGGAACACCTGCAGTTGTCAAAAAGAATCAATTTTTCATCACATGTAACAATACAGTGTAGAAATGGTTCACCTTTATGTCCTGGCAGCAAAGAAAGACAAGCTTCGAGATGATGTCTCTTGGGATGCTCTTTTAATTCATGCAGAACCCATCTATCCAGCTTCTTTACCTTGCCCATTTGTTTCAAATGGTCCAATATAGTTGGAATATTGGACCATTTGGAATATTGGACCAATATGTTGAAATAGTCAAACCTTGCTGCTAATTCACACTTAGGTTGAGATGGATTCACTTCAACTACAGCTTTTAGCTCATCATTATCCACCTTGGTCTCAAGTCGCCCACCTGGCTCATTTTCAATATTAAAATGACCAGAGTAGAACTTCTCAAATGGCCGCCATACCATGCATTCATAAGCCACATCCTTCCCAAACACTTTGTTGCTATTTTGAGCTGTCTGTGTTGCATTGGTTCCATGATGGAACCTATATTTGAAAACACAAATTTTTGACTTATCCATTGTTTCACAAAAATTGGTCTTAAAAAAACTTGAAATACAATCACAGTGCATTTGAAAGACTGAGGATGTACCTTGACAATAAAAATAAGACAAGAAATGACAAATTGAAATATCAGAGATATCAACTGTCAAACTTAGTACTTAAGAAAATCAGATATTTCATACTTAATAACCTAATATTTTAATAGTAGCTAACATTTTTGAACAATGTGCCAGGTATTATGCTAACAATTTTCCATGCACTATCTCATTTAATCTTCACAATCTCACAAAGATACCAATTTTTGCAGATGGAAAAACAGAAATTTAGAGAAATTGAACAACTTAACCAAGATCACACAGCTGGAAAGCAACAGAGATCAAACCCAGTTTACTCTCTTCCCTACCATGTAATACAGTGTCTAAACTGGGATGCCTTTGAGAGTGAAATGGGACACTGTTGTTATTTACACTGGAGTGAAAGTTATAAACCAGGGCTTTTCTGGAGCCTTAACCTTAAGCCTCCTCCATGGGGATCTTTCAGTCATTGAGACACCAAAGGAAGACCCTGGAGTCCTTTTCAAGACCCTTTGCCCAGGGTTGGAAAGTACCGAGTCTCTAATCAGATTCAGTTTTTATGCAAAGGGGATGATTGCCATGAATGTGTCTATTGATGCAATACAATGTAAACATGGTCAGGGCTGTACCCCAGTTCCTCTCTTTATGTCATGGAGTTTCAGTTTGTATAATATATATTTGTTGAGTTCTTATCATACATTGGGTATTTTGATGGGTACTGGAAAAATGAAGATAAAAAGACATGGTCCATGCTCTCAAAGGATTTAAAATCTAGTGTGAGGACTAAAGCCAACAATTATGGTATGGAAAGTACTATAAGGGAAGGGGGTACACAGATGCAATGGGATCACAACTAGAGGAGTCTCTCAGGGACAGATAAGGGGAGTCCTGCTAGAGGAGCACGACATGATGGGTTTTTAAGTAGAGAATGGCCATGAAGGGCAGAGGCGAGAGAGATAGGAGGGACATTAACTGGTAGTTGCAGTTGTTCAATGGTAAAGGCTGTGGCAGTGAGGATAGAGTGGAGAAAACAGAAATGAACAGAACAGAGGGGTGGAGTACATGTAACTTGGTGATGGATAGAATGTAAGGAGTGAGAGGGAAAGACCTTTTCTCCCAGTTTTTGTTTCTTCTGTGTGTTTCTGGAGCTACAATCTAGTAAAGGTGTCTCTTTAGTTATGAACCTTGCAGAGAATGCAGAGTGGAGCAAGTATTTAAAGAGGCCTTAAATGCCTTGTCTGTGAAGTAGAGATAATAACTCTATTGGCCCACAGAGCTGCTGTGAAGCCAAAAGGAGAACATGAGGAAGGTGCTTTTGGAACTGAAGAGCAAAATATGAAAGAAGGAGAATGTTAATAGTATGATTAATATTGATAATATTGAGTTGGGACTTATGAAATGAAATGGTAATGATGGTAGTGGTCATAGTAATATAGGTAATACTTTATTTGTATTGCTGTATATTATTTAATATGTTCCTGACACTGTTCTCAATGCTTCAGATGTATTGACTAATTTAATTCTCACAAGAGGCTCATTTTACAGACGAGGGAACTGAGGCACAGAGAAATTTGGCAATTATCCAAGATCACAGCTATTTAATTGGCTAAAATGGGCTTTGGCTCAGGTCTGCTGGCTCCTCTTCCCTCTTTTTTCTCCTGCGCCACACTTGTCAGATCTCAAGTACAAAATAGACATTAATTTGCATCCAGTTTTTCTCTGGTGATCATGGAGGCTTCCTGTCTGTGTACACTGTCCTGTCTACCAGCTTTTCAGGCAAAGTCCCCCTTTAAAATTATTATTAGCATTGCAGTGGACCAGATGCTGTAACATCTGCGTTGATGGAAGAGTGGTCTTAGAAATGACGGCACACGATGTTTATACAGAGGGTGTGGGCAACAGGGCCCAAGCGTTTAGGTCTCTGATGAATGTCAAATGACAAAGTTCAATACCTGTTCTTTCTGGACACCCCCAGCAGAACTACGTGGTGGCCTGTTCATGTGACAAACTGAATAAGAAGAGGAAGAAGGGAGTGAGGAGGAAGAAAAAGGAGCAAGTACATAGTAAAGAGAAAAATAAAAAGAAGAGGACAGGAAAACCTGAAAAAATAGGGACGAGAAATAGGAGTTAGATGCCACCTGTCTGACTGATTGAACGGGTGAATGAAAGAAAAGAGAATTTTAAGTACTTGCTGTGTACCAAGCATTCTATTAGCCCTTTTAATACCAATTATCTCAGTTAATCCTGACAACTGCTCCACTCTTTGTTGAAGTAAATGCAGTCTGATCATTTTGTTATAGCTGTGTTCTTATGTGCCTTTTATTTCTGACAGCCCACGGCCACACATTGTGATTCCAAGTTTTTGTACTTGCTGGGTCCAAGGGTTCTTGAGTAGATAACTTTGCTGGGAATTTTCAAGCTGCTCGGCCTTCCACAGCCTTGCGCCTGACCCTTTCCCCCTCCTTTGTAATAGTGGCTGTGGGTTTCAGTTCTGCAATCCTTGGATTGTTTTAATAAGACCTTCAAAGGCTGTAAAGCTCAATGGTGCATGTGAGGGATAAAGCAGGAAAGGTAGTAAAAAATAAAAGTTCTCCATCCCTACCAGGTCTCAGGAAGGAAAGAACGTGAATAATGGGTTAAATAGAACTCTTAAGTTATGAAAGTCACAATTATATATGCATGTAATTTTTAGCACAGAGATTTATTAATTTGCATTCAGATCATTAGAGTCAATTATCGGCTTCAGCTTCTCCAGCTATGCCTTAAGCATTTTACCCTTTACTTCCCTTGTGAACCACAGATCACATCTTTACAGACTAAGGCTTAATGTTGACCTCTGGTATTAGTGTCCAGAGAAAAAAAAGGAAGCTCTACATTGCCACCCCACACTACCATACATACAACCACTGTCTCCTTTTTCTCTCTTTTTCTGTAGTGCTTCTATCCACTGGGGCCTTTTTCTTTAAAGGAACTCTGTCTACCATTTATTAGTCCATTTGGAGCAGTATCTGCAGGTATTAATAAATGAAAGGATAGACCAGGCGAGGTGGCTCACGCCTGTAATCCTAACACTCTGGGAGGCCGAGGCGGGTGGATCGCTCGAGGTCAGGAGTTCGAGACCAGCCTGAGCAAGAGTGAGACCCCCGTCTCTACTAAAAATAGAAAGAAATTATCTGGCCAACTAAAATATATATAGAAAAAA
>CM052440.1:40522602-40549978 GCA_028533085.1 Varecia variegata
GGACAAAAAAAGTGAAAGTTCACTTTCGTCTTCCTTTTCCTACTTAAATGAGACACCTGTTATTTGCATGAAAGGAAAAGAACAGAAGCATAATAGAAATTCTGCTCGAAAACCTGACTTCTTAGTGTCAGGCCACTGGTAAGAACTAGAGATGTTTTGCTCATTCACCTCACCACTCACTCGGAAATGGTGTTTGTAGAGAACGCAGATTAAATGAACCTCAGGAAACATTAACAAAAATCTGTTTGACTTTTAAGGGTTTGCCTATGTAAATAAATGTACAGGTCAGTTAATCAGTTCAACACTCTTTTGGGATTTATTTGGCTAATATTAACTGGTAATATATATTCTGTCATGTTCCCACTGTTTTCCATGGCTGGTGTTTTCCTCCTGTGCTTTTGTTCTATTCCAGTTACATTATAAACTCTTTGAGTTGGAAACAATGTAGTCTATGTTCTTTAGTGGTAGCCACTGAATCCTTATAAGTAACTTAAAAATTAATTGGAAGAGCCCATCATGCCCAGCCTGATTGTCTTCATTGCCTGGACACTCCTGCCATCTCTCTGCTCCCACACCCTAGTGTTGAGGATGGGTGGGGGTCTCCAGACTGTGATGTTGACCAATGTGAGCACTGACCGATGAACTCAAGGTCAAGATGCTTCAGCTCCACAACATCCTCAGTTTGGCATGGTGTTTTTCTTTTGAATCTCTGTTAATTTCCTGTCATTTTAATTAGCATGGCTATTTCTGACTTTCTCCATCCTAAAGTTTTCACTCACCTCCCTTTCTCCTAGCAGATGATCTTACCACCCATAGATCTAGAAAATGTGAGGTTCTCAGGCTCCCTCTGCTCCCTCCCTTGCACACTACATTCTCTCTTGGTTACATCTGTCCTTAGTGCCTGCCTTCCTTTGCATGGCTGGCCATTCTGCCTCTGGCCTTCATGGAGTGACCTCTGCTTAACCTCAGACTGCATGGCCTTGTCCAAATTACCTAGTCTGTGTGCCTTGTCTTCCAGCTGCAGGATACGCATTCCCTTCTCTTTGCTCCACCACGTTAATCACTTGCATTTCTTCAGGTAGGCCTTGGTGTAAGTACTGTGGATACGTCCTGCTGTGCTGACACCTCACCCTCTGCTTAATTGGTGTCACTCTTCCTCACCCTGAAATTGGCTCTGATGTCTGGGTCTCAGACATGCCTCCCACAGGCTCCCATATCCCCCATGCATACCTTTATTATAGCACTAATCACACAGTATCCTGATTGCCCGTAAACTCTACCTTATCTGCTCTTATATTACTATCCTTAAAGTAGTGCCTGGCACGTAATCTTCAAGAAATATGCACTGAGAGTTGAACCATGAAAAAAATGGATGAATGAATGAATCTTATAACTGGTTGCCATTCAATCCATTCTGCCTTGACAATCCTCTTAACTCTGTCACAATCTTTTGTCCATCCTCCCTCGCTGTTCAGTTTCCTCCAGCTCAAGCTTTTGGTTCTGTTAGAAACGCCGGCAAGAACACTTGAGGCCAGGACAGGAGAAAAGAAGTTTATTTTAACATCTGCATACAGATGGGCTGAGGCCAAGACGGCATCAGCCCCCCAATGGGGGGCATCTAGGGCTTTTATAGTCGGGTTTGGGTGGGCCCTCAAAGGATGGGGCCAGTTTAAAGGGAACGTTCCCATGGAACCTCCCACTTTGGGAGAGGCAGTTTTGAGTGGAGTTTGGAGAGTGGCTTCACATGCAGGGTTTGGAGTCCTGCTGCCTTGATTGGGAGCCTGTGTTGCTTGGTTTGCTAGCTCTGTGACCTCGTCCAAATTACCTAGTTTCTGTGCCTCCCTTATTTATTTTTTACCTGTAAATGAAAGGTAGCAATGAAACCCCCTTCCTTGTTGTATGGATTAATTGAAGTAGTCCATGCGTAGTGCTAAGCACATGGTACATAGTAAATGGTAATTACATATAAACTATTTTAATTACTCTTAGCTTCCACTTTTGCAATTTTATTTTTTCTTTTTGTGAACTATTTCAGACATGCAAATTAAAATAGAGATTAGTATAGCAAACGCCCATGTGCCCGCCACCAGTTTAAGAAGGAAAATAGCAAAGATAGTGAAAGCCACCTGAGGACACTTTCTTATATCACTGTTTCTGCCTTCCTTGCCTCTCCCCAACCCCTTCCTCCCTCCCAGAGATAACCACAGACCTAAATTTGGTGTTCTTTTCCTTCAGGCTATTCTTATCCTTCAAGCTCAGCTCAAATCCTCCGTCCTCCAAGAAGGCTTCTCAGATTCCCCCTGTTGAAATGAATCTCTCTTTTCCTCCCAGGTTCCTTTAGCAGTTCTCTTATAACTTGTTTCACAGTCTTACTTATTTCAAATTTACTTATATATGTGTATCCTTTAGGAACATGAGGTGTAGGAATCTCCTCATTTCCACCCCACTGTCTAGCACCCAGCTCCGTCCTCGGCCCATCTATCCAGTGGGTGCTCAGTCTGTTTAATCACTTGAGTCTGAATGTGAGAGGGGACTTCGGAAAGGTCATTCCTATCCCTTGTAAAGAGTTTTGAACTCTTGCTTAATACTTGTTGACTAAATGACTCCTTTAGGTGGGGAAACACTGAGAAAATTTTGTCCTTCTTTAGTTAAAATGACAATTCCTTGTTGTAATTTTATGAATATTTCTATACTGTTGGCCCATGATACAGAGTAATCAAATTATTTTAATTCTATATCATTTCCCTCATTTTCCATTCATTGTTTCTTTTGTGACTCCTTTCACTCAATTTTTTATATTTCTTTTTTGAATTTAAAATGAATTTATAAGCACAATTTCACTCCATTTTCAAATCTGACTTTCTGCCAGGTATGTTTTATGTGTGGGTTAAGAGGAAAGAATGAATATGTGGGGTGAATGTGGAATGCTATTTTCTGCCTCACAGACTTAGAAAGACATTTTCCATTATAAAAAATGTGCAAATTAGGGAATTTCCAGAAATATAAGTGTGTATTCTGCGAGCAGTAATGCTAAGTAAGAGGTAGTGTGTAATTTACATTTGATTTATGGCTGTAGTCACTTATGTAGAAAAAAATCACTGATTATGGCTTTATTTAATAGGGTGAAATAGAATCTTTAAGTTGTATGAGACCTTAGATATCACTTAGTCCAGAATTTCTTTATCATATGAGAACCATTATATCCTTTTTTGACAAAGATTTAATAATACTGCCTTTAGTGGCTTAAAAATTAATTTTACCAATAATATGATCAACATGCATGGATTTCTAAAAATCAATATAACACCCTGATAGAAATTCAAAGAAAATATATAAATAAAATAATTGATAAGAACACTAAATATTAATATATATGTATAACTATATATTTACATATAAATATATAATTTATATAACATATAAATATTATATTCATATATACACTTTTATATAAATACAATATGCATAAAAATTATACATGCACATAACATATATCACTATCCTTATATAAATGCTTAAGTATGATGCCTCTGGAAGACATAATGCAGTGGTCAGATGCTTGTGCATGTATGTAGAATCACCATGAATGGAATAGCCACACATGCTGTCAGTTACAGGTGTGTTGTATTGGCTACTCAAATACCATAATTGACCTTATATCAATGGTATGATTTTCCAAGATGGTGAACCATTGTTGATAAAGTTCCAAATGAAGCAAATTCACTCATACACACAGAGTCACACACACATACACATACATTGAAGCTACATTCCTGGAAAAATCAGTATATATTAAAATAGGCATGAAACAAAAAAAAAATACTTCGCATTTACATGTAAAAAATCAGTTAATATGTAGGCTCAGATAGTTATAAAAAGGATAGTTATAAAAAGATAGACAAAAAGATAGTTATCTAATACCTGAATGAATGGTGGAACATTTGGGAAATTGTGCAGAACATGGAACAGTTTTTCCTTTCATGGAATTGTTCTACTCATTTCTGCTCTGTGACTGAACTTTGCCCAACAAATGCCTGCAACAGTGATCCACAATCATTGTGATCCTACCTCCCCATGAATGTCCAGATTGCTCTCTAGTGGTTGGTGCCCCAGTTGCAAATCTTTTCTTAGTCCTACCACCTCCTTAAGGAATTTGAGAAGCAGAAAAGTTTTAGTTACCTGAAACTAGTCACATAACTAGTTAAGGTTCGTGTAGCTCATGAGCCACTTGACAGCTTTGCTATATCTGTAGCTACTGTGTGCATCAGACTTATTGTCAGAAATATATAGACAGATGATAATTATAAGGAAATGTGGAATTGGACTGCCTAGGGCTTGAATTTATCACTTACTAGGGCTAGGCAAGTAATTTGTGCTAGTTAACCTTTCATTAGCTTGTTTACTAGTAAGCCACAGGCAATAATAGAGCCTAACTTATTGAGTTATTTCAAGGATTAAATTAGAAAATGTGTGTGAAGTCCTTGTAATGGAGTTAAAGGGTAGCTATGATGATGATTTTAACTATAATCATGACAACCATGACAATGATAAAGAGTTATATCTGAGATAAAATTCAAGTTCTTTAACCTTATTTCTAATTTAACTAGAAATTTTTTTCTTTAAGCCGTCAGATCTTCTAGTTCTTGTTCTGGTTTGATTCTTATTACCACTTTTGCAGATTGTGTTGTTGTTGTTCTAAGTGCACATACTTTTCCTGTTAGCTAATACTATAATTTAAATTACCTAACAGTTGAAAATTTTTCTCACTGATATACTGGAGATTTGCATATGTGACTTTAAATGAAGTTATACTAAAAATCTTTTTGACATTGGTAGAGAATAAGTATCTAAATTTTATTGCACCACTATTTTTGAATAAGATAGTTCCCTTCCCATTTGCAGAAGCTGTATTCTCAGAACTTAGCTGCTGTAATGATTTCTGTAGTAGCATACAAATTCTATATTAATCTCTCAGCAGTTTTCTGAGTTAAGTGCATTTTTATGGTTGGCTGGATTAGGGTAGTCTAGGAAATTAGTTTTCTTATTTCTTTTCCTGTTTAATTTGTAACCAGTTAAAGCGCCACAATATGTTGGATGATTGATCCTAGTAAAACTGCAAAGCTAGGGATAATTGGCAGACTTTGGTTAAGCAATGAAGTCTTCTACTACCTTTCAACAGCCTTTAAGACAACCTCATTATTAAAATGTACATACAAGCAAAATTCTAGATGTGCATGGAATTTAATTACTAAATAAGTAGCAACGATGCCAGAGTTTTATTTTTGTGGTCGATGTGTAATGTTTATGAAGCAGCCTGGGGAATGGGTAAGCCCTAGCAACCAGAGAGAAACTTGCATGCAGATGGAATTTTGTAGTTATATAACTATATCCAGGTCACTATATATACTATATCCAGGTCACTTTCTGTTCACTTAACAGAGAACGTCTAAGTGCAGAACGTCCACTTGTTCAATGCAATCAAGAATCATTCCTGGAAGCCTAGCTCAAATTTACACACTTTATGGTGGAAATTAAATCCTTTCTGATGATGACGGTGTAGACATGAACCAATTATTTCTCAAAGAACCTGAGGTCCCATTTTGTAACAATATAGATATTACCAACCTTGTTTTGGGGATAAGACTAGTCAAGTTCATGTGATAATGAATGAATGAGACAAGATGACCTAAGAATGATATCTTACTATTCTTTCATTTTTTCAATCATGACATTATTTTGCAAATGTTTATTGAATACCTACTCTGTATGAGGCCCTGTTCTAGGTGCAGGAAATATAAAAGATAGACATGGTTCCTACTTTCATGCATCTTATTATTAATTCTGATGGATTTGACTTTTGTAGCACAAAGACAAGGTATGTATACATGAAATGTAATATATCTTAGAATGTGAATATAATGACCATCTCATGGAACATAAGCCACCAGAAGTTTAAAAATCTAAAATCCTAGCCAAATATAAAAGGGCAGCATAATGGTACATGAACTATATATTCATGGAAGCCACGTGTAATCATATGATTCTTATAAACAGGCATTTGTTGAACAATCACTATGTAAATGTACTGGGTCTGTGATCAATGACTCAAGCTCTGGACTTGAGGAATAAATGCACATTCCATTAAAAAAGCTGGAGGATATATTTTCTTCTGGAAAGGATTGATACTGTAAGAGTAATAGATCTCAGGTGATAGCTTTGCAGTCAGACGGTCAAAGCTTTTAAATTTACCAGAGGACTAACTGATGAGTCTGTATCTCGAAACAGCATGTATCTCCCCCAGATCACATACTGATGAGGAGAAATGTCCTCAAGAATCATAAGAGACTCTTTGTAACAGAACTTGTTTTTGCCTAGAAAAGAGTCAGGAAAGATTTTAGTACATCTTTTGGCAGTGATGTTAAAATGTAGAGAAATGTAATTGAATTTTTCAATGGAAACTCAGCTGCAATGATCTGCTCAGTGATTAAGATATAAATTATCATGTCATTATCAACACCATATTCCATTTACAAATCTATGGGAAATATATGAGCATCATAAAAGTCCTTTTATGAAAAAGATTGTATATTTATGACAGTGCTCTGAAAGCAAACACAAGATTTTTCAAGAGATCTTTATTTTATAGAGGAATTACAGTACCAGGGACTTATGATAAGCTGGAAGAAAATACAAAATATATATTAATTTGGACTATAACTGAGAGATTTTAGTATTCAGAATATACGTAGTCACCAGATTCTTTTAGATGGGTATTCCATAGTCAAGTTATACACCGGTGGATAAAAAATAGAAAATAAAATTGAGAATGTCTGCATATCCCTTTTGGATCTGTACCAGATGTAAAGTATTATAATAGTATAAAGCCATAAAGTACTCCAGTAGTCTAAACTTCTGACTATGACTCCTAAACATCTTTGGGATTAACATTTGAATTCCAAATCACACAGCATCACTGTGGCACATTTTATTTTCCAAAGATGGATGTTATAGTAGATAGATTTAATAGTATCTCTCATTCCCAAGTGAATGCTTGGAATATATAGCTCTTATATATTAACTAGGAGAAAAGTAGAAAGCATTCTAAAACAATTACCACAAGTATTCATAAGGTGTTCCTATTTGTAAAAGGAAAAACAGGTAAGAAACCTGTAACATTGCCTAATCCTTCAACAGTACATACTCCAGACCCAAATGCCTAAGCAAAGGCTCAGAAGACCTCCCTTTCCAACCTATAACAATTCCAGTAGGAGCTTTTCAACCTTCTTTACGCCTCACGTCAGTGCTGAGAGATTGGTTATTAATACCTCTATTTTACACATGAAAAAATGAGGCTCAGAAGGGTTATACCTTATGGTCAAGGTTACACAGAGTATAAATGGTAAAAATTAGGCTTTGATGGCAAATCTCAATTGTTGACTACGGTGCAAGCTGTAATGCAAACTGTAATGTTAAGGTTCCCAGTGAAATGCATGTGAGAAAAGGCCATAGAGCAACAGTGCCAGGGAGCCCAAATTGGTGGGGATGCAGTGGTTCGTTATGAAGTGGTAACATACAAAGGCCATGACTGTACGTCCTAGCACTGGCGAACAGTTTACATCCTACTGGTCACGCACCAGTCCTTCCAGTCTGATAGCACTTGTTGCCAGTAATCCTATCAGAAGCATGAACCCAACCTCTATCCCTTTTCCATCTCCATTTCCATGCCCAAATTTGACTAACCTCTAAGAAGAAATAATTTCTGTAGTTAAACTAGGCACATTTGTTGAAACTCAGAATGAATAGAAATAACGTTTTAAAATTAGAACTAGAGAATACAACTAATTTTAGCTTAACATTTTAAACTTTTACACTACATGATACTACACTGATATTCCCTGTCTTTGTACCAAGAGGTGTTCTGTGGAGGAACAGCATTGCCTTCTAGGAGATTAACATAAAAATAATTGGGGGTCTGTCCACATGTGACTTTACCAAACATTTCTTCAACCTATGTTTTCCAGCCCTGATCCTCTTCTGAAGATGAAATTAAATTCACAAATTTGCATCCTCTTTAGTAATACCCCTATGATGTTTCCCTTAAAAGTGCTTCCCTTCAGCTACGCTGGAGCTGGAATTTGACAAATATACATGCATATTTGCACCAACTCTCTCATGGAATGTTTATTTCTGTCATATGCTTATCAGATTCCATCTCCAGCTGCAGTCTCTTGATCATTTTAAAGCAGTCGTTCTGAAACCAGATGATTTTGCCTCCCAGGGGACATTCGGCAATTTGGTTGTCACAACTGGGAGGGTACTACTGGCATTTAGTGGGTAGAGGTCAGGATGATGCCAAATATCCTACAATGCACCAGACAGCCCTCAACAACAAATTATCTGGCCCATAATGTCAACAGTATAGAGGATGAGAACCCTGCTTTATACATGTCTTTCTGGATCCTTTCTCACTCTGCGTGGCTGTCATTAGACACAGTTACAGAATTTGAATTTGATGCAAATGATACACTTTGTTTTTCTAAACCTTGCCTGATGATACTTGTAAGTTTTTGACTGTATGTTTAGAAGATGCCTGAGCTTAAGTGCCTTCATGGTTTCCCTAAATTGTTACGAATGGCTCAGAATCTGTCATCCTATATGGTGCTTTTATATTTTAATCATTAGTTTCTACTCGTCTTTAGTGACACACATCTGTCACTTTTCATTTCCCCCAACTCTGCCATTTTTTTTTAACTATTTAGCTTTGTTTTCTTTGCTATTTCTATCCTCATTAGCTTGACACTTTCTTATGCAATCTAGAATATGACTTCATCAGCCATATGATTTATATATTGTTTAAAAATTTAAGTTAGGTTAGCTGCATCAGAGACCTTGTCAACTCTTTTTCATTTAGAGAAATTATACATTTACCTTTCCTTCTTGCTTATAGCTTTGAACCAGTTTTCCCAATCACCATGCAATTCACTTAGAAAGTTATGTTCAAAAGTTTCTCCTGGTCACAAAGTGATTTCAATCTCCTAAAGAATTCAATTAGATCAGTGAAATGGTATTTCCCCCAACAGAAACCACAGTTGCTTTTCTGCCTAGGAGTGGTGCTTATTTATGTGGTCACGGGTTGATTCAATTCAAGAAATATTGAGTATCTATGAAGTACAGGTCAGTATGCCAGGATGTCAGGGAATACAGGACGAATAAGAAATAGCCCTTGCTAAATAGCTTAAAATCTAGTTAGGGGTGGTAAGATATGTACATAAATAACTGCAATACACTGTAGAAAGAGATATATGAGTGATGCAGAGTTTTGAGGGTGTATCTAGAGCATTGTGCTTCTAGAGTTTGCCTGCCAGCCATGCATGAAAGTTCAAGTTACTGATCTAGACCTCTGCAGCCCATATTCTGTAGTAGAATCATCCTGACAAGCTTCTAGACTCCTTGCATAAGGATAACTTTGTAAATGACAAGTTGTACATTTTGGCCTTATGTTTCACTGTGTCATCCTGCAGTTCCTTGAGATGCTAAAGTGTATTCCAGACACTCCTGGTGATTTATTTATGTCCAGTGTGTGAATTAGACCCAGAATATCATGTATTTTTTTTAATTTTAGAATATTATGGGGGTACAGACATTGATTACATGAATTGCTTTTGTACAGTTTGAGTCAAAGTTACCAGATAGGGTGCATTGTGCCTCTTAGATGTGAATTTATCCATCCCCTCATCCTCCCTCCCACCTGCTTGATTTCTGTTGAATTTTACTACCATATGTGCACATGAGTGTTGATTAATTAGTTCCAATTTAATAGTGAGTACATGTGGTCTTTGTTTTTCCATTCTTGTGATACTTCACTTAGAAGGATGGCCTTCAGTTTCAACGAGGTTGTTATGAAAGGTATTAATTAGTTCACCATTTTTTATGGCTGAGTAGTACTCAACAGTATACATATATCACATTTTATTAATCCATTCATGTATTGATGGGCACTTGGGTTGTTTCCACACCTTTGCGATTGTCACTTGTGCTGCTATGAACATTCCAGTGCAAGTGTCTTTTTTATAAAATGTCTTTTTTTCCTTTGGGTAAATACCCAGTAGTGGGATTGCTGGATCAAATGGTAGTTCTACTTTTAGTTCTTTGAGATATCTTCATACTACTTTCCATAGAGGTTGTACTAGTTTGTAGTGCCACCAACAGTGTGTAAGTGTCCCTTTCTGCATCCATGCCAGCATGTGTTGTGTTGGGACTTTTTGATAAAAGCCAATCTCACTGTAGTTAGGTGATATCTCATTGTAGTTTTGATTTGCACTTCCCTGATGATTAGAGACATTGAGCATTTTTTCATGTTTATTGGCCATTAGTCTATCTTCTTTTGAAAAGCTGCTGTTAGGTATTTTGCCCACTTTTTAATGGGGTTGTTTGATGTTTTCTTGCTGATTTGCCTGAGTTCCTTGTAGATTCTGGTTATTAGCCCTTCATTGGAAATCTAGCAAGCAAATATTTTCTCCTATTCTGTAGGTTGTCTATTCGCTCTAATGATTGTTTCCTTGGCTGTGCAGAAGCTTTCTAGTTTAATCAGGTCTCATTTATTTATTTTTGTTGTTGCTGTGATTGCCTTTGGGGGTCTTTTCACAAATTATTTGCCTAGGCCAATATCTATAAGATTTTTTTCCAACCTCTTCTTCTAGAATTCTTTATAGTTTCATGTCTTAGGTTTAAGTCTGTTATCCATTGTGAATTAATTTTCGTGAGAGGTGAGAGGTGCGGATCCTGTTTCAGTCTTCTACATGTGGCTATCCAATTTTCCCAGCACCATTTATTAAATAGGGATTCTTTTCCACAGTGTATGTTTTTGCTTTGTCAAAGATCAGATGGCACTATAAGTATGGTTTTATATCTGGGTTCTCTGTTCTGATCTCAGTGCCCTGGCTCCCGAACTACCCCTCAGTTGTGTGTTTGGCTCACTAGTGTGCATCTCTGCTGGATGCTGGTGGGTGAGGGGGATCCCCAGTTGTGCATGCCTATTTCACCACAAGACCCCAAGGGGAGAGAGGTAGGCGTCTGTCCACAGGTGCGTCTGCCAGGGGCATGCTTCCACCTGAGAGAAGCCGGCACTCAGAGTTTCTTGGCTCAGGCTGCACTCCCTATTGTAATAAGAAGTGGGAGAGGTTGCTTCTCCTGTTCAGCTGGCATGTCCCAGGCATTCGGTTGTCATGGGAACCAGGGGCTAGGCACATTCACTGTGAGTGCCGCATCCCCATCTTATATGGTGGTTCTCCAGTGGGGTCGGGGGATGGCCATGCTCGCAGATCCCCTTTCCTCAGCGCCTCTCCACATTCTTCCGCTGGATATGTGCGCGAGGGCTTCCTCGCCACTGGAGCCCAGGTCCGGGACCTCTCCTGCATCTCCCGGCACCACTCTTATGTCCGAGGGCACCGGGTCTGGCAGCCCGTCTAAGCCACCAGCGTGCAATCCAGCGAAATGCCTGTGGACAGGAGGTTCGCGAATTCCCGCAGCCCTGCTCTCAGTGGCGGGTTCAGCCGGGACCGCACCCACCGTGGAGAAGCAGCCGTTTGAGTGCTTCTCGGGTCAGAGTATTCTCACGGTTGCAATGGGGATAGAGGGTATGGCTACCAGCTGGCCCAAGAGCTAAGATTGCTCTGTCTGATGCTGTGATTGGAGGAGGTGCAGAGGAGGAAGTGTCTAGGTGTAAGAAAGCCGCAGTCCGGTGTCTTGTGGCACTCTCCCGTGGAGTGTCCCTTTGAACGCTTGAACTGTGCATCGCTGGTTCACCCGCTCTTCCTGTTGAGCTTCTGTGCCTGGGCTCCTGGAGGGTAGATGCGCCTCCAGTAACCTTACATCCGATGTGCACTGAAGGTACCCATGTGCGGGAGAGAAAGCCGCCTTACGCTTCCCCTGGGCTCCCAGTCTCTCTGTGTTGGGACCGTGCCCGTGTCTTCTCCTCTCCATCTTCTTTCTCAGACTCACAGTTTTTCTTGGTTGGGTCCCCAGATGTCTCTGTTGTCTCCCTGTGATCCACACCTGAGCTGCAACTGCTCTCTGCTTTCCTCAGCCCAATGTTCTACCTTCCCGCCAGACGGTCCCACAAGTGGTGTCTCCAGTTGGCCATCTTGGCTATTCTTGTACTCTTAACATTAATTTGACTTCCCTGCTTCTAAAGATGGTTTAGCTTTCAGATTTCCCTACTAACTGCTGCAGTGAGGATTCAAATAAAAATTTTGTTTAATTTTTGTTTACTTTCACCAATTTTGGGGGCAGGTGACTGCTCTCACTTCCCTCCACCTCAACTATATCTTCTAGGCTTTTCTATTCTTGGAGAGTGGCATGGTAGAAAAATTACAGGCTTTGAAGTCCAACGTACCTGGATTTGAATTCCTGCTATAACTTTGTGTCTGTTTGGATAAATTTGCTGACTTCTTGGAACTATGATTTCCTTGTCTGTACAGACAGGATAATAGCACCTACATTTCATACTTTTGAGAGATTTAGTTGAGATGACACGTAAAATGCTTGCCAAAAGATACCTCAGTGAGTCTTCTCCCCACCATTTTGTTTTCCTTACTTAAATAACATTTTTAAAGAGGATTCTCTCCCTCCTCCTCCATTTGAGTAGTGGCTTCTATTACTTCTCTGGTCGCCAGTACAAATTTTTCCCTGTCAGTGTCTGGTCTATCTAGGCTACAGCATACATTTTCCTCCTGGTCTCTGATAAGGTATATTTAATGTAAAATTTTAACTAGTAATTCCATGTTTTACCACAGTTTCGTTTGCTTAAATTAAGTGAACCACGTGTTTGATTTTTTAAACAGCTTTCCTTCTGTAGCCCATATGTTGAGATTAATTATGTGATACCTATTATTACCCCATCTTTTACCAATCATTACTTCCCAATACCCCCTTCCTATATTTACATTAGAATAAAGAATCATATTTTTCCTTTCACATGGAATTGAAAATTTAGTGTTGTTTAATACCAAACTCTTTTCAGCATGTCTTCCTATAGAAGATTTTTGTTTTCTGTTCAACAATCTGTATTTGACTTCAAGGACATTCACTGAGTACCTGTTGTGTATGAAGCAGTGTACTAAGTGGTTTTCTAGTCACTGTCTCACAGCCCTCCAAAAAGTTGTGAAGCATCTTTCTCATGAATAAAGTTCTTAGAAACTGTATGTGGTTTTCTGGTGCATTTATTTTTAATGAAAAGTGCCTATAGAAAATGGGTGTTTTTTCCTGCCATTTTCTAAACAGATAACATTATCAATAACAATTGTTTTCAAAGGATGGCTTTTAATAATTTTGTTTTTTATTATATATTGGATGTGTACAAGATAATTATAACATGTAAGGTATAAAGAATAAAATAACTGTGTATCCACCAACCCGTGTAAGAAACAAATATAGCAAGTGCATTTGGAAGCTCCCATGTGCCTCTCATCTACCCTTTGCTGCTGCCCTAACTTTGCCCAGTGAGAACCCCTAAATGCTTACATTCTATGTGTTTTAACTTAAAGTGAAAACAATGATACTAAGTTTCAAGATTTTTTGGTATTGAATCATATCAGTCAAAGGTCACCAGTTTCTGTCCAGGAAGGTCAATTTTGTTCAAGGGTTTTTTAAAATACACAATATGAAAAAATTTCCTTTTTTATAAACTTTTTTTAAATTGGAAGATACAATATCATGTATTTACCGTGTACAACATGATGTTTTGAAATACATATAAATTATGGAATGACTAAATCTAGCTAATCAGCACATGCATTACCTCATATTGTTATCATTTTTGTGGTAAGAACATTTTACATTCACTCTCTTAGCATTTTCAAGACCACACTATATTAATTATTGCCACCATGTTGTACAATAGATCTCTTGACCTTTCACCCTTTCTTTTAAAAGTCATTTAGGACTAGATTTTTCTCTTATTTCTTATAGGTTTTTTCATGTGGTGATGGGTTATTTTATCTGTCTTTATTTTTCCTGGTCAAAGTACTAGCACAAAAGCCACCAAATTGGGGACATCAATAAAAGTCACAGCCTCAGAATTGGGGGAGGTGTCCAGAGAGAAGACCAGGCAAAGGAAGGCTTTGGTTCCTGTTCTATTCTTGCTTTACACAGATCCCTGGGCAAAAGTTATGAGATTAATTTAAATTTTCTTCTGTGGCAGGAGTGGATAATTACATATAGAAAGAAAAGATTAAATTTAGGGAAAGGAGAAAAGTGGGTTTGGAAAATAGGCAGAAATAAGAAAATTGATGAAGAAAAATGATCATCCAGGAATATAGGAAGATAGGCTTAAAGATATGTGTCATGTTTTGCTTTAAAACTTGTGATCTTATTTCACTTTGAAGTTTGCAAGAGGAGATAGACATAGAGTTAGAGACAGAGGGAGAGGAGGAGAGAGAGAGAGGAGTGTATATGGGTGGGTGGATGGATGGATGGATGGGTAGATAGATGGATGGATAGATAGTTGCAGCAGTGAATAGAATGTGTTGCTGACCTTTTAAAACTGTGTGTATCAACATTAAGGAGGTCTTTTGCAGCTAGAAATTGAACATTTTCTATCCATGCAAAACAACTACAGCAAAGATCTGCTCTATCTAGATAGTCCATCTTATTGTCTTTCTGCTCTTAAGATATTTTCCTCTTTCTGTAAAGAAGAAAGTTGTAATTTTTAGAGAAAAAATAACACTCTGTGATTAGGAATTGTTCTTTTTTAAATCAGGAATTTCACTACAATAAATCTTGATTCAGTACAAAGGCACAAACAAGAATGTATGGCCAACTCTGTTTCTGCTAGTAAAAGAAAGTTAGAATTAATGTGAACTTTTTCATATCAGATTTTAGGGCAATAATCTTCTTGCCATGCTTCTTTGAGCTAAAATATTGAAAGCCAAATTTTCAACTTGCTACTGGGTTTTTATCTTACGGGTTCCTAATCCAGATGTTTAATTATTCTCTTACTCATTTAACATAGCAGATCATTGCTTTTAATTTGAAAATTAACTATAGGTCTGGGACATATACAAACAATGGTGTTTCTTGGTCATTGACTTTTTAAGGGAACATTTAAATTCTTCAGCTCTATAGGTCAAATTGCATTACAACACATTTCATTAAAAAAGAGATCTATATAGCGCTAAGATGTTAAACAGTTCCAGCCACTGGACCATGTATTTCGAGAAATATGCTGTAGATAAGAGATTAGAACTACAAAAGTTTTTGAAGCAGCAATCATTTCGTGGATTTGATCTGTAGAATAACAGGGAGCTTAATAAAGGTCAGCACTTTTCAAGATGCTGTAAACAGGCTTTTTAAAAATTATTTTATATCGTCAGATCATATTATTGATGACTGATCTTTGTAGGTCTAGTTTACAGCTCAATTCAAAAACACTTATTGAGTGTCAAGTTAACATAATAATGATGTATAAAACAGTCTCTCATATCTAGGAGTTCACAGACAGTTTGGAGAGGTGGGGCATGCACTCAAAATCATAATATAGTGTAGATAAAGGCCATGAAGAGTATACCCCCCCCCAAAAAAAAAAGAAGAAAGGAAAAAATTATTAAAAATGATTTCTTTTGGCAGGGGTGGAAGAGAAGCCATTGGACCAGGTGGATATCCATGGATGTGAAGTGTTTAGAGGGCTCCTGGCTGAGGATCTTCTTTGTCAATAGTGGATATGAGTCATGTAGTTGAGCAAGATCTTGCCAAGTGTTGGAGGGGGAAGAGCATTCCAGTTCGAAGGAACAGCGGTCTCTTTGCTTAAAACCTTCTAGTGGTGGTTCAGCTCCCTCCGAATAAAATTCAAAGGACTAATTCTGGCTTGCTGGCCCCCTCTTAAGTGCAATTCAATGTGGTTCCCAGATCCCTGTTGACGTGAGAATTGTTATGGGTTTGTGAGGAGACGGATTCAGAAGCTGTTATAGCAGTAGGGATGGCCTTGACATTTTAATTACATTTTATAAAATTACCAATATGCAATGGAACAGAAAAAAACAGACAGCTGGTTCTTTACCACAGAGCATTGAAGAACACTGCCCTGTATGATATTCCCACTGGAGCACCACATGGCCTCTTAGCTGTTCCTTGAACTTGCCAAGCATATACTTCTCACAGCATTTGCACCTTTTCCTTCTGCTGCTCTGCTCGGAATGCACTTCCTCTGTACAGCAATACCTTTCTCCCCCTTGCATCCTCCAGATCCTATTCAGATTTCATTGTATCGGAAATGCTTTCTCTGATGACTTAGACACACCTGCCTTGTCACTCTGCCTCCTTACCTTCATCTTGCTTCTTATAAGTTATGAATTCCCGATGAATATTTATTGGTTTATTTATTTGTTGTTTGTCTCACCCTACTAGAACTCAACTCCGCAAGAACAGGGACTTGTTTATCTTCTATGCTGCTACATTCTTAGCACCTAGAACAGTGTGTGGTACATAGTTGGCCTTAATAAATATTTATGCAATGTGTGCAAGCATGAATGACTGAATAAATGGCAGGAACAATTGCAGTGGGACTCAGAAATGCAGGTATACCTTAGGGAGTTGTAAGTAATTTAATTCGGCTAGAAAAGGGGATAAGAGAAGTGAAATTTCAGTCCTCTGTAGTTTTAGTTAGTTCAAAGGGTAAAGTCATATTTTGGTTTTAGACTTCAGCATATATAATAAAAGAACATTGTCCCTTTTTTTGAACCTAACCAGATGCTGTGTTACCATCAGGAATTCTTTTCCTCACCAACTTTAGATGTGTTTGTTTTGGTATTTCAATCGGAGTACCGTATTTCATATTTTAATTCTCTTCGTCATACCATTTAAGAGTTTGCTCACGAAACTCTGGTTCAGCTCCCGTAAAACTGCGGCACATTGGAAATTATTATGGATATGGGAAGAGAAGAGTAATGTTGCCTTAACCGTTGGTAGAGATGGAATCTGGGGTGCAGTCTCTCTTCCAGTATAAGCACAGAAATGTATAGATGGAAATCATCCCTCTGAGGGCAATGAAGGCCTGGGGGCAGGGCCTTGACAATTGGAAAGACAGGTCAGTTTCCTAGTCTGCTCAGGAGTGCTGCACTAAGAGGCAAGACAGCCAGATGAGAAACCTGCCCCCCCTTCTCCCACCCCCCACGCGTGCCCCCAGCCCTGTTGGCACTGCTGCTCTGCTGCTGTTCCTTCCTAGGGGCTTGCAGAGCACCTTGGCGTCACTAAGAGGAAAACAGCAGCCCCATTCATGAGTCACAAGGAAGCCATTTCCTCCTTTTGGAGTGGCCTAGTGTACAGATAGCTTACATAATTTATGTGCCTCAGAAAGCTGCTTAAATTAATTATGAAATTGGCCCCCAAGATGTATTCCCTGGGAGGAAGTGTTTTAGGTGTTTTAACCTCGTGTCTGGGAGTCCCAGGTTCTTTTTTTCCTCACCATTAGGACTTTGTGACCTAAGGCAATTCAGTTAATGTTCCTCTAAAGTACCTGTAAGATTCTTTATTGATCCGTATTTTATTCGTACTTTCCACTTTTGAATCCTAGGAAAACCTCCATAGAGCCACTCTGAGGCTCATTGAGTGAAAGCTTTGAGATTCGCCATAGAAAATTACTTAAAAGGACCTGGTTACGTATGTTTTTCCTACCATCCCAAAGTAGATATTTCATAGCACTAATCATTATTCTTTAATATGTCCAGTTAAATCCACACATCTGCTTAATTTTTTTAAAACTGAAGAGTGCCTGAGACCTGAATGATTAACTCTTGCAACTAGACTTGAATGCTAATTCAGGTAGGAAATTGTTAAATCATTTCAAAATTATACCATTACTTTGATAGAGCAAGTTGTGTTTTCCTTGAAAGATGTCATTAAGAAGGGCTTATATAAGCCTTATGTCTTTTCCACTTATTATTATTTTTTTTACCATTTATGCTGAAGAATTTTGGCAAATTTTAGGGTTCAAGAGTACCTTGTGTTCAAAAGTGAACTAGATTAGGAATTTATGGTTTCTACTTGGTTATATCAATTTCTTGTTTGTGAGGGGTGCTGCAAGATAGTGTGCACTAATATTTTATTGATGAAGATTCACGTATCTCCAGTGGTCCCAGAAAACCAGGTTTTTCTTTGAGAGAAAGAAACAGTTCTTTGTTCTCCATGGCCAAGGGGGATTTCTGTATTCAGCCTTTAGCCCCACACCAATATGCATATCTCTATAAAAATGTTCTCCTTTTCTAAGCAAACAAGCCTAGAGGCTATAAAATCTTCTCCTTTCTAAACAAGCCAGTGTAGAACTGTAGTAAGTTGCTTACGTTTGTGTAAATCTCATTGAAAAGCTACAGAAGATTTCATATTATTATTCCCGGAGGGCATCTTGCCATTTTTTTCCCCACTGCACATCAGCAACTGTCCAGCAGATGGCACTGTGGGGTAACCAGATGACAGTTTTCCTTTTGCAAATGTGGCTGTGTGCCTTTCTGGCATGCATATTTATAAATATTCATTCTGTTAACATTACAGTGAAGGGTATGATACTTTTTTTGAAATACAAGGTATTAACTGTTAATGATTTATAAATTTGTATCTTATGCTGGAATATTATTATGTATCATTACCTTCTATTAATAGAATAGTGAAACTTCAGTTAATGGTTCCTTAAGGGGCTTTTTATGTTCTGACTATTAATATTGGAGTTCACTTAATAGCTTGTCCTAATAAAGTGGAGCTGTATCAGTAAATAATCCCCACACTGATATTATCCTAGGTACTCCTGCCCTTTGTGTTTGTGTCAAGGAAAGGACAATGTTGGGCATAGTGTAATAGCCTTCAAAGAACTGCTCACAAACAGCTTGCTGTTGCCACGTCATGGCATAATGTGGTAGTTGCCACGTCATGGCATATTGTGGTAGTCAAAAAGTAAGGAAAGGAAATTAGCACCCAGTTACTGAAAGTGCTATCCTAGAAGCATGGGTCTACCTTGTTCTTGTCAGAAATGCAATGTCTTGGGGCCCACCCCAGATTTTATGTACCACAGTATGCATTTTAATAAGATTCTCAGGTGATTCATGTATACATTAAAGTTTGAGAAGCACTGACTATCAAGTGTCTCCTCTTTAATGTAAAGGAGGTGTTGAGAGCCTACTTTGTGTCAAGCAGTGCACTCAGGCTTGGGTTGCAGAGATGGCCAAGTCAGGGTACAAGCCACCAGGCAATGGGCACCATGTCACAAAAAATACAATTTAGCAGTATAGGCAGTAAGAAACATAGGCACTAAGTGTATTTCTGTGTTTGGTAGGCATTGTGCTGAGGTTCACATTTAATCTTTATAACAACTCTAAGAGATGGATATTACTGATCCAGAAGGAAGCTGTGCAAAGCCATTCACACAGCCAATAATTGATGACGTGAAGCTTAAACCCAGCTGTCAGGCTCTAAAGCCCAAGCTTTTTCAATAAGCTACCGCCTAGAAGCCCAGGTGTTTTCAATAAGTTATCTAGCCTTATAAACCCTGTTGTAGATAACAAAGCAAAGGGTTGATTTCCAGACTAAGGATCTGAAGGCTTTATACTAAGATTTAAATTTTGGAAAGTTTGTTAATTTAAGCACTGAAGGATGACTTCCCTAATGAGAGTAATGATCACTTATATCTTGTGTACAAGTCATCTGAGTTGCTACATCAGGATGTCTGGAAATCTAAATGAAACCTGCCATCTTGAGGAAGTAGAAACTGACTGCAGATAGGGGACCTTTAGATGATGAATTTGTCATAGAATGGGATTGTGTTAATGCTGAGCTCGGGAGAACTAAGAATCCAAGTACTTTCTCCCAAACTCAACTAGATGCTGCCTGCAAGTCAGCATTCATCAGGACGTTGATTAACACTGAGCCTTGTGTTGCCCACCGAGCGCTATTTTTAGGAATTACCCAGATTGCCAGTGATCTCTTCAAAACCATCTTCAGGGGTTTAGTTGTTATTACCTACACGTATATGATCCTAGTTGTTTTATCTAAGTTCATTTGCCAAGTCTTCCACAGAGAATGGAATTAGACATCTCAGTAAGATAAGGAAGATTGCATCTACTTTTTTGTTCCTGTTTGTAGGAGGATTGTTGCTCGTTCTGAGAAAATTATTTCATTCAGAGTCTTTTTTTCTATTGTGTTACCATTTATTAATTTGTGTATTATTATATCTGAAAGCAGAGCTTAATATTATAGTTTGAATAATGATTTAAAAGCAAAATCATACGTAGTTGGCAAAAATAAAACTTCTTGTGAGGAACCTATGGATCCTATACCAATGCTAAAGGAAATAAATGGCTTATATTTCTGTGATGGCTAATATTGGTATTTTTCAGAAAATGCAGGGAATATTTATCCTAGTCTTTTAAGTCTCATCTTGGTATTTCCAGGCAATTTCTTATATTTAATATTCTAGAATAAAAAATGGTTTTGCTTCCAGCTTGTTTGGCTGATAATGGTGAATTCACATTCCAATATAGCTCATATTCCCAAATGTGCAAAGTATATAGGGTATGGTAGAAATTGTTAGGAAAAAAAAATCCATACAAATACACAGGGATTAGGTAATGGGTAGGAAAACTAGGTCAAAATGGTTAGTCATGATGGGTATAGTGATAATTTGTCGATGGGCAGAGTTATCCATTCTTTAAAGGAACAGTTCTGACACATCCAAATTTCCCCACAGCTAACAACAGCAAAGCCACCAAATTATGCTAAAAATAGTAGATCTTTTTTCCAAGGATGAACTTTTCCTCCAACTTAATCAGTATTTTCTTCGTACCACCCCCATACCACTTACTCATCTTTTATTCTTAATTTGTGCTTCACCTCCGTGTCTCCTTGGAGTAGAGGATTTCATTTGAAGTGTAAAGAGGGTAGAAGTGTGGTGATAGCAACTCTGAAAGAAGCTTGTTGTGAATTGTGTCTGGTTACTCAACACACTTTCAAAAGTGGCCCCTTGACCACTTGATTGTATCCTACCTTTTTCCCTAAGAAAATGAACATTTCCCTGGGTAACAGTGGAGATACCGTCACCTAGTTTTCCACCCAGGGGAAAGCTTTAGTAGTTGCAATATACAAAAAAGAGACACAAATGCCAAGAAAAACAAGTCAATTTGAGTGATTTCTATTTTTAAGAGTAGTTCTAAGATACATCATAAAGTAGATTCACATTCATCTTTATTAAATATACAAATCTATGTTATGAAATTTGTCATGGTGATGAAAATAAATTATCACAAAGAAGCAGTAAAAGTGCATATATGTTATAAAATATGTTGAGCTTTGTCTTCATTAAGAGCATATGGATCATGTTTTAAATTAGAATAAAAATTATTTCTTATGTATATAATAATCTCCTAACCATATTATTTAATTATGCTAAATACCCATTCCTTTACCATGCTGAATAACATCACAGAACTGAAAGTGAAAAAATATATTAACACCTTCCTCCAACAACAACATGATGAAGATTATGGAAGAGTTGCCCTGGAAAACATGATCAAAGGAAAGGTGGAAAGTGTTTCCTCCATAAACCCCCCATGCTCCAGCGAAGCTCAGGGACCGAGAGCCCCAGGAATGTGCTGCGCTGTTTCACACTTCTGTGCTCCGCATTAATATTGCTTCTACCCATGGTGTCAACTTCCATACTCCATCCTCTCTGCACACTTGATCAGCTCACACTCGCTCAAGTATCCTCTAATCTTTGAAGCTAGCTGATCACTCCTGCTCTTTCTGTGATAGCCTCCAGTTCTTATTCTGGTCTCCCTGTGTTGAATTTATATGATGATATGCCTCAATTTCCCCCAGCCACAAATGAGCTACTTGAAGTCAGGAACCACATTTGATTCATTTATATATCCTCAGTGCCTAGTTCATGAATGGGAAATACATGACACATATGCCTCCACTCCTCAATTCTGCATCTGGGGCAGATATTGCAAATTAATCATGGCATTTTTTTTTTTTCTGAAACTAGCCAGATCCCCATAGTATTTCTGTACACCACACTTCAGGCAGCTACTTACTACAGATTCATTGTGATTGACACACTGGTTTCAGCTTCCTTGCTACCACCAGCCTAGCAAAACACCTGGCTCACAGTAGACAATCATTATTATTTTTTAATGTGAAAAACGATATTAAATGAAAATCACGTAAAATCCATACTTTGGATTCACTTATGGTTTAAGTATTCTATTGGAGCTGAATCTAGAAATATTATAAAATATGGATAGGCACAGTGGTTCATGCCTATAATCCCAGCAGTTTGTGAGGCCGAGGGGGGATTATTGCTTGAGGCCAGGAGTTCGAGACCAGCCTGGGCAACATAGTGAGACCTTGTCTCTACAAAAAATTTTTAAAAATTATCTGAGTGTGGTGGCACATGCCTGTCATCCTAGCTACTCAGGAGGCTGAGGCAGGAGGATTCCTTGAGCCCATGAGTTCAAGGCTGCAGTGAACTATGATTGTGCTATTGCACTTCATCCTGGGTGACAGAGTGAGACCTTGTCTCTAAAAAAAAAAAAAAAAAAAGTTATAAAACAGTCTGAGATTTCAATCACTGAGATTCAACTATCTGTGTCTTTTTACTTTTATTATTTTGCAAAACTCTAAATTAAATAAGGTTAAACAGGTTCTTTTACATTATAAGATATATCAAATCCTTTATATGCCAGAGAATGTAAGGAGTTCGCATGAAAAGAATAAAATATGTAGTATTTCGCAAACACGTTGGAACAATAAAAGAGTATCTTATGGGACTAGTGTTCCCTGGAACACACTTTGGTGAACACTGTTGTAGCAGATTCTAGGTAGTTCTGTTCACGTCTCCAGCACATTGTGTTATTAATATGTTTGTATTTAGATATTAGCGTTGGGGATAAGGAGAACCACAGGCTTTTCTCTTTGCTATCTTAGAATGATATGTTATAATCTATAATATCCTTATAGAAATACGGAAATGATGGCTTCCTTTGATTCCTTGTTGATTTATAAATGCTTTAATCTCTGAAAATATACTATTAATTATTATTTTTATCTTTCTAAAGCATAAAGATAAAGCATTAAGTTATATTTATGAATTCTGTGAAAGTATACTTGTGATTTCTCTTCATGACTCTTAGTTTTCTCACCTATGCTGGGAATATTGAATTCCTGAAGTGCGGTTACTGACACAGAACAAACAAATAATGCAAAGATGTATTCTTGGTCTGCTAGATTCCAGATTAACACTCTTAAGGCTAATTTCTTTTAGCCAACTTACTCAGAGAGTAGTTTCGTTTTCAGAAGATAATGTCCTTCAAAGTAACTAACAGCCTCTGATCAGTTATGGAAGGTGTCTTGTGTGTACAATAGCAGCTGGTAAAGCCTGATGTGCCAACTCGGCCTTAGTGATTTAGTAACATAGTTTGAGACATTTGATTACCAATGTGTTTTCTCCCCAAGACATCTCTTCTCTCCCCACACACACCAAGAAAAAAAAAGCAGATGGAAAAGGAAGAATAGCCTGAAAACATCACTTCAAATAGTGATGGTGTTGACAAAAACTGATACTGTAATTTTAGAGTGAACAATTTCTTTTAGCAAAGAGTCATGGCATATGAAGTCAATAGTGAAGGTATTTGGGTGTTTCTCTGTGTTATTTGCCTTATTGGGTAGTGTGGACAGTCATGTTCCTATCCTTGGTCCATTTCATATTCCCCTCTTCAATTAACACTATGACTTGTTTGAATTCATTACAGCATCCATATTATTAGTGAGGAAACATGGGTTGCATATATCCCAGTTCATGTTTCACTTTGCATTTTGGGCAGCACGTAGACACAGTTGGAAAAAATGGGAATTGCATACCAGGTAGCATTTTTAATTCCTTTCTTACTGCTTACCAACTGTGTAATCTTGCTAAATCATTTAATTTCTCTTACTCTGTATTCCTCAACTAGGAAATGGAGGTAATGATATCTAGGATTATTGTGAGGGTTCAATGAGATAATATAAGAATGTGGCATAGCTCCTGCAAAGCCCCCCTTCACAGTGTTCTTTGAACACTGTGTAATTATATAAAATATTGATCTAAATTCTGCTGAAAATCCTTTAGTGGCTCTCAGTGCTCCTAGGACCAATCCAGAACTCCTTACGGAGTCCTACAAGGTCCTCTGTGAGCCAGCATATTTTTACCCCACTCCCCATCATTCTCATCTTCACACTTTCTAAGTAGTCACCCTAAATTTCTCTCTGTACTCCCCTCTCTTCTCTGCCTTGCTTGTTCTGCCCGGGAGTTCCTTTCCTCCTAGGGACCTTCCCTGCCTGCTAGCCCTTGCCCCACCTCAGTCCAGCACAAGCCTCTCTCCTGTACACTCTCTAGCTTGTTGCACTTTTTCATTTTAGTGCAATCTGTTTATCTCCTGTCCCCTCATAAGATTGCACATTAAGGGTGCAAACTGTACCTTATTTATATTTATCTTCTCCGTGTCCAATATCTGGCATATAGCAAGTGCTCAATAAATCTCTACTTCATGAATTCTCCCTCGCCTTACTTTTTTCCTTACGCTTGTCAACCCAAAGTGAGTAAAAATGTTGATCATTATTTATTAATCCTAATAGAGCCAGAAATTTTAGTGATTTTTGTGAATTGGAAAAATAACCTATTTTTCTTGTCTGTTTAAAAAAAGGTTATTATGTATATGTTTAAAAAATTCAATGACAGAAATCAATCATATTCATGAATTCTCAAATTATACCTTCTTAGAATTAAGTGTAATTGCACTTCAGATATTTAAATCTTTTTGCAGCCTCAACATAGTGTTTACTCTTATTAATTTGGAGCGAGTTCTGTTATTAGAATGCATGCCAGTAATTGTTGGCACAAGCATTAATGAAAGGTACACACTTGATCTGGGATTTAGCTCTGGCTCCTGATTTATGAATGTATAAGTGAGAAAAAGACATTTCAAAATGTTATATCTTCATAAATGTGGTGTGAGAGCTGCTGAGGAGAAGCTCAGATTCTTTAGAATTGAGTTGACATTTACAGAGACGTAAAACTCCTGTGTAGCAGCGGCTTTAATTATTACTTAAGAGCAGAGTTGTTAAAATGGCTCCCTCAGATACTTGAGCTTCTGATTATGTAAGGAGGGAAAAAAAGATAAATTTCAAAAATGAAGTTCAGTCAAACAGTTTGCACTGCAAGTTACTCTGTAATTCATTTTGGGTATGACTTTTACGTTTGTTCTAGGAATGAAGCCAAATATCAAATGCATCACTGGCTGCTGACAGGTAATGATGAAGACTTAAAGAAAAAAGAAAACTTGCTCCACATGAGAAAGATTTAGGGATATTTACAGAACTCTTTGAGTATCTTCGAAGCCCATGAGCTCCAAAACAATTGAGGGAAGTAAAAATCTCCTTTTCTTGTTATTCATACAAAGAACCCACCCGTGCTTAGTTGGGAATTCTCATAGAAGAAAAAGGCCGTTATGTTTAGTTCATGAGACATGAACTCCAAGCTCATAACATCTTGGCTGTCTGTTACTTTTCATGTTTATTAAGGGGAACTTTTTAACAAGGCGAGTAATTGCCTGAGAGGGTTAAGATGTGTTCTGCTAGCTTGGCATGTTTTACTTACTCTTATGCTTGCAATAAATGGAAGTTGGTCTGTGTTAGGACGTGAGTCTATTCTCCAAAGGCATATATGCTGATAGCACTAATGATTTGCAATATTTAACAGTAAAACTGTTTTACTTGCAGTGACTCCAGGCTTTGAATTATAAATGGAATCATTTTATATCTTTTGGCATTAAGAGACATGCATGGGAATTGGCCCAGATTTTCCATTAATAATGTAACAAGTAAATGTTTCAAAATCATTATGGTTGACATCTCTATTTAATTGGTATTTGGAAAATAAATTTTATTTATCAAAATATAAATTTTATAAAAATTTATTTAAATTTATACTGATTTGAAAAAAATCCAGATTTATTTTAATGGATACAATATTATTATATATACACTCTATTATGTTTATGGTATAATCATTTTTTGTTTGTTGTTTGGGGTGATTAAAATCCTTCCGAAACTCAGGTGACACTAAGAGTCGTTCTGTATTGTGGGCTCATTCTAAATGACATTTCTTGTTATTTGACTTCAAATTTAACTTCTTGGGAGGGCTGCTGAGAGCACCATGTAAATCTTGGCCTCTTTCCTGATTTAAGGCAAATCATATGCAATTTTGGAAAGACATCAAATTTATCTTTGAAAAAAATTTTCCTGGTGTAGTTAATGTGAGATATAATTTTCATGACTAAAATAGGTACAAAAGGTGTCTAAAAATGGAAGAACAAATTCATATTTCTACAGACAACTTTTTCTACGGTTTTGAACCCAGTCTTCTTTGATAGCTATGTTTATGGAAGACTTTTAAATACCCCTAAAATGCAATCAGATCTTTTATTTGAAATTTCATCCCATCTATTTATAGATTATGACCATAATGCATGATGATGTGATTAGGAAAAGGAATGCTAATTGTGCCAAAGTCCGAATTGTAAATAATAGTATGAACTATCACGACAGGTTGGCTTTTGATCATGTTTTATGATCTGTAAAGACAGAGCCAACCTAAAAATTGCAAATGACTAAAGAAATAATGTTCAGTCTTTTTAACAACTTTGCTTGTTTACTATAAAGAAGAAAAATCTTAAAAATAGATTCAAATTCAGAGAATGAAGAAATGAGGATCCAAGATCCTACTTAGCCAAGTACCATTAATATTAGAGGCTTGGTTAAGTTACCCGGTTTTCATGGCTAGAAAGATGTAATTGTGGGATATTAGAGCTGAGAGGGAACTTAAATTAGCCCTTTTTGCATGGGGAGAAACTGAGTCCAGAGAGGTGAAGTTGGCATGCCCATGTCACTGAGCTGATTAGTGACTGTGCCCACATTTGGGCCTCACCTTCTGTTCTGTGGCATCATACTCACTTCTAGAAAGGCCCAGCTGGTAAAATCTTACAAATCAGCAGTGAAGCCTATATGATGAAGATTTGGTTAGCTGTTTGCTGTATAAAAACGCTGTATAAATTTCAAATGTAATTATAATAAAACTCCATATTTTGGCTTTGGGCTGCTGAGCTCTTGGATAGACAGCTGCTCCGGCATGAAAACATTCTCCTGCCTATAACTTCCTCTTTTATAGCAGAGCAAGGCACTTGCCAAACAGTATTCTTACTTTTAATGTGTGGTCTCCTGTTTCCACTTCCAGATGTCCTGTGTAGGAGGTGATGGTCTTGTGAAGCAGTGTCATCATTCAGATGGTGAAGCTTTTTTAAAGGAA
>CM052440.1:40550478-40578489 GCA_028533085.1 Varecia variegata
GTCTGTTTATCCTAGGGTAGCTCACATGCCTTTTAGGAACTAGGTAAAAATTTATGTCTTTATTTTCATTTGATTCAGCGAGCAGTATGGGCTTCACATTGCTACAGATGAGGGGTTGAGAAGGGGAGGTATATAAAAGGATTTGTAAGATCTAACAGAATTTGTAATACCATTAGGGAAATAGAAAATAACACAGATTGCAGTAGAAAGGAGGTTTCAAAATAAGCGGCACAGTAGATGTTTAGAGAGCAATGAATTGATGCATGTTGGAGAGACCTACAAAGCTTCACGGAGAAGGTTAGGATGTGAGATGGGCTTCCTAGAACATGTAAGAAATGGCCAGATGGGAGAAGAGGCCAAGGACCCCTGAGCAGGAAGGAGCAGGTGTGAGTGAGCCCAACACTGAGGGGTGCATTGTAGTCTGTCCAAGGTAGAAGGCTCCTCCTGCGGAGATGAGGAGGAGTGGTGACACAGGATGAGATGAGATGTTATCTTGAGGGCTGTTAAACATGCAGGAGTCAGAGAAGTGTTGTACAAGAGTGCTTTAGGAAGATGGATCTGGCAACAGTGTGCAGGATGGATTGGAGTTGGGAGGAATCAGTGGGCAAAAGGCAGGAGATCGTGAAGACTGGGACTAGGAAGGTTCAGAGACTTAAAATGGAAATCCCATCCTGGAAAGCAGTTCATCCACTGCCATCCCTAATTTATAGATTTGGTGGTGGATGTGACTTCCTCAGTATGACACAGAGGTTCATGAAGGAACTGGGTGGCCCCAGAATACCCACAATTTGACTCTTAATCAGTGTTCTTTATTCTTCCATTTAAAGAAATTCAAAATTTTTAACCTAGGGAGCAAAGTGCCATTGGAATGAGTTTTAAAAGTTGGGCAGGGAGTTGTTAGTAGAAAAAGGGCAATGAATTAGATTTCATTGTTTATTTAAAGGTTTGGCTAATGAAATTGTAATGTCCAATCTAGCTAATTCTTTTATGCTGTGGTTTAGATGTCATTTCTTCTAGAAAGGCTTCTGTGAGCCCTGGGCTTGTTTATTTTTCCCTCTTCTGTGCCTTCACAGCACCCTACTCTTTCCCTACTGTAGCATTTCCCATGCTGGGTTACGATGGCTTGGTGTTTGGTCACGCCTTTGGGCCGAGAGCTCCCCATAGATAGGACTACCTTCTGTCTTGTTCACTGTCTCGTTCCTAGCGTCCATCACAGAGAAAATGTGCAGTAACTTCTTATTGAATGACTGAATGACTGACTTGATGAAAGAATTATTAGAAGAAAGAGAAGAGAGAAGTGAGACAGAGTGAGTGGGAAGGGAGAGGGAGAGGGAGAAAGAAGAGCCAGAGGGAGAAAAAGGAGAGAGAGAGAGAGAAAGGAAGGAAGGGAGGGAGGGAGGGAAGGAAGAAGAAAGGCAGGGAGGGAGGGAGAGGAAAAGAAAGAGCAGAAATGATTTGATTAAAGTTTAGAAATAAAAGAACTAAGTTAGGGTTATTACAGAAGAACTTTGTTTTCAACTTAGCTTTGTGTGTTGTTCCACAAAGCCCATTAATATTGGTTTAATATGATGGCATCATGGCCTTTGAAAGTTATATATGGTGTGAATCATACTGCTTATGACTGGTCCTATCCCCTGGTAAAGTAAATCAAAATTTTCAAATTAATGAGAGAAATTATGACATATCCAAGGATCAAACAAACTCAACTTGCTACCTCTTAAATGTTTCATCTAAAAGAATCATATTGCATCAACAAAAAAGAAATTAAAACACATACTGATATCCTATTTCTGCAATTTAAATGCTGTGGGAGAAATTTCATCTTGAAATGAGTTTTTAACATGCTACCCTTGGGTCTTGGGGTGTTTATGAGTCCGATGGGTGTGTCAGGCACTTTCTAAAGCAGAATTTGTGGCTATAATTGTTTCTAAAGTTCCTAGGAACAAGGATTTTGTGAACAGAAAGTTTTTACTGCACGATTCAGTAATCAAATTTAAAATGTCTACCTGAAACCTACTCTTTATAGGGATATATACAAATTCAGCCATTTTACCTTCAAAGTTCACATTAATGATGCACACAGTACTGTACGTATAATGGATAGCAACATCTTATTAATTAAAGTTTAATGACATTATTTAATTTGCAAAATAAAATTCAATCATATAACTGGAATTGATTTCAGATGTTCATCAAGGCCCTTACAGCTGAAATCTTCACAGCAGGAAGTACCTTTTTGTGAAACAAATAACAAGTTCTACATACATGTAGATAAGACCTAATAAGGTGTATGGTTGAAGGAAGCAAGTGCAGTTGTGCCTGGGGAAGCAGGAAGGGACCAGATTATCCAGGGGTTAATAGATCATGTTAGAGAATTTTGTATAGCTTCCATGGGATTTTAGGCGAGATTGGAGAAGGAGTTAGAAGTGGAGGAGAGTGACAACTGGGAGACCTTTAGGATGTCTATCGAAGTCAACAGTTCAGTTTGAGATGCTTGTGATAAAGTTTGTAAAATGCTGTATTGACCCAGTTTTGAGGCCCTGGCTAGAGACCAGTCAGTTCTTCTGAAGCAGCTGGTCAAGTTAACACTCCACCCATCTCCCTTGTTTGCGCTCTCACGTTCTGGGCCACTATGCACCTGCCCTATTCATGCCAGGGTCAGATACCAGACAACCAGGGGCAGCCTGCTGGAATTACTCAAACTAGCCCATCCTCGGCTCCTTGCCTTTCCTCCCTCACTCCTTCCATGGAAACTGCTCTAAAGGCTCTTGCCTACAGTTCCTACCTCTCCCTCTGCCTCGTCACTGAGCCTGGTGATTCTCCATGTGGCCCCCTGTCATGTGACATGGATTCTTTCTCCGGGGAATCGTAAGCAGAGTAAATCTTTTTTTTTTTAAACAGCTTTATTGAGGTAGAATTGACATGCAATACATGCCTGTATATGTTTAATATAAGCAATTTGATGAGTTTGGACATATGCATACACCTGTGACACCATCACGCACTTAAGTTAATAAACATCTCCATCACCTCCATAGTAACCTTATCTTTTCAATGTCGCCATCTCCTGATCTGTTGGCCTTACTACACCCAAGTAATAATAAAACATATTACAGCAATGCTGGACTGGGTTGGTGGCAGAGACAGCAAGAAGTTGGTGGATGCAGAGATATTTAGGAGGTAAAATCAGCAGAATTCCTCAATAGACTGTTATTAGGGATGAGAGAAAAGCAGATGATGAAGATGCCTCCTTTGTTTCTGGCTTGTGTAATGTGTGATAGGGGCCATTCACCAAGACAGAAAACTGGAAGAGGACCTGGTTTGTGGGATAATATCTTAAGTTCAGTTTGGGGCATGTTGATATTGGGGTGACTTTGAGATATTCAAGTGGAAATGTCAAGGAGACAGTTTAATATACAATTTAAAACTGGTGACTATATCTCATTGAGAGAGGAGGACATATGAGTAGTAGACTTTTAAAAAATGCTAGCAAGTGAGAAGTATAGGTGATAGTGATCACCACAGACAGCAATCTCCAAAACCTATTCATGAGGAACACTTCTTGGAGACATGAGCATTGTTGGCTTCAGGCAAGAGAACAGTAGGCAAGAGAAATAGTGTGAACAAAGGTTTGGAAGCAAAATGTGTGTTGCAAATTTGGATGACAATGAATAGCCCCACTTAATAAAAGCAGATAGTTTGTATGGGAGAGGTGTAGGAGTAGGAGTGAAGGTTTGGAGTACCTCCATACAAAATTATTCTACCCTTGAAGGCCTGGGAGGTAAGGAGTTTATGAAAGTGTCAGTGTCCTTTGGGCACTTCATTAAGAGAATTAAATAGAGTCCTCTCATCCAGGCTTTTCTGCCTTTTAGAATAGATGTTCCTGCAGGACACAAATTCTCCTTTGCCTGCCGATTTTGCTCAGCCAGTGGAGAGAGTATTAATGTTTGAGGCTCAAAAGAAGATTAACCAAACATTATTATGCTAATTTTATTTCAGTCAACAATCAAAGATTTATTTTAAGTCTACTGTGTACCCAGATCCTAGTACCCAGTCGCTGATCCCATGGAAACTGTAGTTTTGTTAGGAAGACAGAACTTATACAATGATTTAAAAAGAGAGAAGTGGAACCCAAAAATTAATGCCAGATAGAATGTATTATGAAATGTTACTGTATTTACCTTTAAACATTTTTATTGTATATTTCCTTCTTAATTTTTAACTGTGTAAAATATACATATCATAAAATTTGCCATGTTAACCATTTTTAAGTGTACAGTTGAGTAGTGTTAAGAATATTCACATCATTGTGCAACCAATCTCCAGAACTCCTTTTATCTTGCAAAACTGAAACTTCATATCCATTAAACACTAACTCACCATTCCCCACTCCCTTCCCAGTCCCTGGCAACCACCATTCTGTTTTTTGTCTCTATGAATTTGACTACTCTATGTATCTTATATAAGTGAAATCATATGGTATTTCTTTTTTGTGACTGGCTTATTTTACTTAGCATAATGTCCTTAGGGTTCATTCATGTTGTAGCATCTGTCAGAATTTTTTTCCTTCTTAAGGCTGAATAATATTTCATTGTATCTGTATACCACATTCTGTTCATCCATTGATAGACACTTGGATAGCTTCCATCTTTTGGCTGTTGTGAATAGTCTGCTATGAACATGGGTGTAGCAAATATCTCTTCAAGACCCTGCTTTCAGTTCTTTTGGGCATATTCCCAGAAGTGGAATTGCTGGATCATATGGTAATTTTAATTGAAATTTTTTGAGGAAGTATATATTGTTTCCCATAGTGTACCATTTTACATGCTCACAACAATGCATAAGGTTTTTACTTTCTCTGCATCCTCAACAACACTTCTTGTTTTTTGTTTCTTTCATGTTCTTGTTGTTGATGGTAGCCATTGCAGTATCTCATAGTTTTGATTTGCATATTCCTAATACTTAGTGATGTTGGACATACTCTCTTGTTCTAATTGGTCATTTGTATGTCTTTGGAGAAATGTCTATTCGAGTCCTTTGCCCATTTTAAATCACATTGTTTGATTTTTTTTGTTGAGTTATAGGATTCTTTATATATTTTGGATATTAACCACTTATCAGATATATGATTTGCAAATATTTTCTCCTATTCCATAGGCTGACTTGTCATTCTGTTGATTGTGTCCTTCCATGCACAGTTTTAAATTTCAATGTAGTCCAGTTTATCTCTGGACTTTTGTTGCCTGTGCTTTTGGTGGCTTATCCAAGAAATCATTGCCAAATCCAATGTCAGGAAGCTTTTCCCCTATGTTTTCTTGTAAAAGTTGTATAGCTTTAGCTGTTATATTTAAATGTTTGATAGATTTTGAGTTAATTTTTATATATGGTGAAAGGTAAGGATCTAACTTCATTCTTTTCATGTGGGTATCCAGTTTTCCTAACATTATTTATAGAAAAGACTCCTTTCCCCATGGAATGGTCTTGGCATCCTTGTTGAAAATCATTTAGCCACATACGTGGAGACTTAGTTTGGAGCTCCCTGTTCTATTCTATTGGTCTCTATGTCTGTCTTTATGCCAGTACTACACTGTTTTGATTACTGTAGCTTTGTAATAGGTTTTGAAACTAGAAAGTGTGAGATCTCCAAATCTTTTTCAAGATTGTTTTGACTGTTTGTAGTTCCTTGAGACTCTGTATGAATTTTAGGATGGATTTTTAAAATTTCTGCAAAAAATACCATTGGGATTTTGATAGGGACTGCATTCAATCTACAGATCACCTTGAGTAATATTAACATTTTAACAATAGATTCTAATAATCCATGAATATGGGATATCTTTCCATTTATTTGTGTCTTCTTTAATTTCTTTTAGCAATATTTCATAGCTTTCAGTGTACAAGTCTTTTGCCTTTGTGATTAAGTTTATTCCTAAGCATTTTTTGGATGTTATTATAAATAAAATTGTCTTCTTTATCCTTTAGCATTTTGTCATTCATTCAGGAATGGTAGTACACATTTCAGGAATTGGCTTTGGAGGTTTGGTCCCCAGTCTCTTTTGCTGTTGTTTTCTCTCCACAATTACTAGGTATTTTCTCAGATTCTTTTAGGGTGTTTTATTGACAATTTTGGGTTAAAACTCTTTGAAACAGATGAATTAATCTCTTCTCAAATACACGTTTATGTGATATTTTGACAAGTTTAACAACTTTCATTTTACTATAGCAATTGGTCCTATGGACTGTATCTTTTCTTTGATCCCAAGAACATAAGAAGCTAATGACTTTTCTTTTTTGGTTTCCAGATTCACATCTTACACATGGAAATAAATGAAAATGTGACCTATGACTCTAACTTAAAAACCATTGGTTTATTGATTCATAGATTAATTCATTCAACAGCATCAATGAAGTATCCATTATATGCCAACCACTAGAAATCTATGCAAAATTTTATTTCTGACAATATCAGAGAAATTCCTCTCAGTCCCATTGAGACATTTTTGTTTTATCTACACTCTTGTTCTGGCTTTTCTAGCTTCAAAGATATGCAAAATAATTTTTCATAGTAGCAAAAATACTAATAGTGAACATTATTGAGCATGCTTAATGTATCAGCCTCTATATAAGTTTTATACATATTATTAACTTATTTAAGACTCATGACAACACCCAGAGGAAACTGAGGCAGGGAGTGCTGAAGGCTACACAACAATAAGTGGAGGTGCTGGGATCCAATACAGACAGTCTTGCTGCAGAAACAGCTCTTGCTAAAATGGGCAAATGATTAACCAAATATGGAATATCCTCCCAATAGACAATCATATGTGTAACATATATTCAATATTGCATATACAAAATTTTATATAGAACATAAAACTATATATATAAGATCCTAACTAAGTTTTATATATAAGAGAACTAATAGGAAATATGAAAATGTTGTCAACAGGTTTTTTCCTGGGTAATTTTATGCATTTAAAATGTTTTTCTATAGTAGGCATATATTTTTATTTTTAGAAAAATTATTTTTTAAATATGTGTGTTCTCAATGAGGGGACTTATATCAAAGAAATTGAAATTAATCTCCATGCTGGGAGGGCATAGGTTCAAGGGTAAACAAATCATTGCTCTTACTTTAGCAAATAAAAATATCCAAGGCTATAAAGATTATAGAAAAGCTTGGTCCTGTACATATTTTTAAAATAAAATCTATATTTTGAACATGTGTATGTTCAATCATTTTGCCTACTTTGTCTTTGTAAATGTGATCTGCAGAATAGGAAAATATTAGCCTTGTGTTTGGCATTGGTGAAAGGAGGCTATTTGCCCCAAAATGGTCCCCTAAAGCCACAAAGGCTTCTTTGGGGCCAGGCATGGTTGTTCAATTTCTCTGGTCTGGGTGCTTTGTTTTATCAGCTAACTGTAGCCACCTTTATAGGAGTACTTTGTGAAAATCCCAGTTGAGACTTGAAATTTGAGTCCAACTTACAAAGGCAGGAGACTGAGCTGGTACCTGTAGAAAATAACCTAGGAAGTTGAAGGGTAGGCCTCAAAAATATGTATTAAAGAATGTGATGACTAATGAAAAAACATTGTGCAATACCCTGCTTTGTCTCACACTTCTTGCTATTCCTTTAAGGCCTAGCAGAGGGACAAAAAAGAGAAGAGGGTGGGGAAGAAGAGGAAACAAACACATGGGACACACCCACCAAATGCCAGTCACTCGGATCTTCAGTTTTAATTCCTTTTTGCCTCTTACCTCCACCCCGAGAATTTTTATTACATCCTTGAGAGCTCAGCTATACCAGGTTTTGCAAATAAAAATATAGGATGCACAGTTAAATTTGAATTTCAGAAAAACAACAAATAGCTTTTTTTAATGGAAGTATGCCCTATGTAGTGTTTGAGATAACCTTATATAATACTAAAAAAGTATTCCTCATTACCTGAAATTCAGATTTAAATTGGTGTCCTGTATTTTACTTAGCAACTCTTTTAAATTTTAAAAGAAAGGTTTTTTATATTTTAACCAGTTAGAAAAAAGTAGCTGGATGACCGGCCAGTTAAAAAATAAAAAGGCTTGTCTTGCATGTTTGACAGTAGCCTTGTCAGACAGACACTGAAGGACCAGAGGCTGGCACGACTCCCACCCTTTCCTGCCTCTCAGGCAGCCCAAATGGCCAGTTACAGGGTTGGGGGCTCCTGTTCTGTCATGTCTGGCACATAGTAGGAGTTCAATAGGTTTCAATCCAAACAAATTGCTCTGTAGTGTGAAAAATCTTAGGTATTTCAGCATTAATACTGCACCCTGATGTAAAATGAATTCACTTTACAAGGTGAATAATAACACACTGGCAAGAAAAATGTCAACCAATCAGCTAGGAAAAATTTTGCATATGCCTCGTTAACAGCGCAGCCCTTACTGTCATTGTCTAATGTTCCTGCTCCTTCCCTGCTCTTGTCTAGGGCAAATATTCCTTCTTTCTAGCTGCCTCTTACATTGTTTTGTTGTCATTCCCTAGCAGATTAACATTAGAATAATGTTGAATTTTCACAATTTCATTAGTGATTAGAAGCCACCACCCTAAACTTGTAGCTCTTTTTTATTCCTTAATAAGAATAACCCTCCACTGCTTTATACTTGAAATAATAGCTTTGGAGATTGAAAGCCCTTCAAATTTGCTTTAGTTGGCAATCAATACCAGGAGCCTATTATCCTTATTATTATTATTGCTTTAAATTACCAAGTAGTAGAGATTTTTCTTTAATTATACATTGAGGAGCCATTTTTCCCCTCTGTACTTGGGATAGCTACAGCTTGCAGTATTTATGGGCTTGAATAGGGGAGAATTTGTAAGCCTAAACTGTGAAACAGCAGTGCAGGACCGAAGCCTACAAATACAAATATCCAAATTAAAATGATTTCCCATTTTGGTCATGGATTAAATTATATTGAATTTGTATCCTTATGAATTATATTTGTTTCCTAACACACTTGTCAGAGTTAAATGGTGATAATAAGGAGAAAAGAGAGGAGATTGGCACAGGGGTCCAGATGAACATAGGAATTCATCTGGCTCTAGGTTAAACTGAGGCACTCGGCAGAGGCCTTGATCAAAGTAAGTGCAATTAATACTGGATGAGCTCAACTCTGTGTCCCCCTTCCCAAACTGACCAGGTGGGATACCTGCTCTCCTAAGTGAGCTGTCACTTAGCATACCACTACCTATACTGTTGCAGGGATCCACTGTGCTATGAATTCCTACTTTCTTTTTTGGCCTTTGAAGCCCAAGCTTATCCCTTTGGGATATCTCTTCATTGTTTCTCATGCAGCACAGCTGCCGAAACTCAAGACTTGACTGAGTTGAATTTTTCAAATGTTTTTTATATGATTGTGAGCCTTCATATCAAACATATATGCATGCATAGACTGAGGCATTCGTGTGTGTATGCAAATATTTATTTAAAATAAACTCACCGATGAATATTACATGCAATTAACTTGCAGAATTAAATCCTTTGGAAAATTCTCATCCCATAGAATTATGTCTATTACAGTTTGACCTCATAAGCAGGTAACATAGGAGTCATTTAGGCCTTTATATACTCGTTTTACTTTCTCACAGTGGTCCCTAATAGGTTCATTAGGGACTCTAGAATCACTGATTTGGCAATTTTGCCAGCTAAATTATTCCAAATGTCCATTTTTTACTGGCACTGAAGGGGAAGATTTTTTCTGTTCAGTAAATGTAAGTTTTTTCCTTTTGTATTTTTTTCCTCAAATATGAATCTATTGGGAATTAAATCCAAATTAGTCTAATTTTCTTTCATAGCAATAGTCATATTACAATAATGCTCATTACTGCAGTGACAAGCACTTAGTGTCTTGATTTCGTTGCTGTTTGGGATAAAATCTTCAAGTCTGTGGTAGAGTTCTTGGTGTATAATAGTATTTGTGACTGAGGCAGCTCGTTGTTTCTGCCTCCACTCTGACTTGCCCTTTACAATGTCTTATTCAGTGCTAAGTTTCAAATTGGCCTTTACACCTAAGAGGCTGCTCTTATCAATGACCCCAGTATTTTACTCTGACAATTCTGTGATCCCTATACCTCTTTTGTCATCTTTTCTTACTCAGTAGGCTTCTTTTTTTAACCTCTTCCATTTTCTCACTTGCCCAATCACTGCTATTACCAAACCAGAGAAAAATACCTGACTTGCTCGCTTATTCTTCTCAATCCAAATCAAAGTACATCCTGCCCCCTTATAAGGTGAGGCTCTGTCCTTGTACTTTCCTCTCTGTTATTCTAACCCAGTCACTGATCCCAAACATTCCTAATCAAGATTCCTTGGCTTTATTATGTCTAAGTTGATTTGTCCCCATGCATGAGTGAGTGTGTTGCAACTCTGCTCCTGGCAAGATTCTCGTCTGATCAGAGGTTTGCATCTCCCGTGTTCACTCCAGGCAAGCAAAGTCCTGTCTTATTAGTGTAACTTGATGCTCCAATCTCATCTCTCTCTTTGTTAACTATTTTACCCTTTACTTGATAAGCTTTTTCACTTTGAGATACTTGAAGTATTTTTTAAATTTTTTAGAATGTGTGCTCTAAAAAGCATAGAAACACAAATGACACCCGGTGACAGATTAATAAATGAAGAAGAATATTTTATATCTCACCTATTGCCACTCTGGAAAAGATGAACTCATTGCCTTTCTTCTCAAATTGGTTCTCCAGCCGGATTCCTTAATCCCCATTCTGAAAGAGCCCGAGCCTAAAACCAGAGCCTGGTTCCTGATGCCTTCCTCTTTATTCTGTGACTGAGGCTGACACATTTGACCTTTCTTCTCCTCCCCACTACTGCGTTTGTTCACACCCTCACCCCCTTGTGCCTTGACTATTGCAATAGGCTTCTGTCTCCCTACAACCCTTCTTTAGCCCATTCTCTATACCACCACAGGAGTGATTTTCTAAAGCTCATGTAGATTTGTGTTATTTTCCTGTTAGAAACTTTCCGATGGCCTTTCATTGCTTACAAGGCAAAATAGAAACGCGTGAATATGGCCTTTCATTACCGTGTCCTTGCCAACTTCTCCAGCCTCATTTCACTTTTTCTGCACACATACCACACTGAGCTAATTACAGCAGGCCTCTGGGCATTGGCGCATGTGGCTACGTCTGGAGGAATGCCCTTCTTTTCTGAAAGTATACCAAGTGCACATCAGTGATTGGCTGAGACACCTACTCCCCTCTTAAGTCTTCCTTGACCCACTCAGGTGGGGTCAATCACTTGCTTCTTTGCTCTTTCTCTGTGTGTTTTAGCTATTTTGGTTAATGCACCTCCTCCCTAAATCTGTCTCTTTCCCTTACTCTAATGTGAGGGTTTTGAAGATCAGAACAGTGTCTTATTTACATTTGCATCCTGCAGGCCTATGCTAGCTCATAGTAGGTCCTCAGTAAATGTGAGTTAAATTAATTTGAATGAGAGAATAAAGGCTTCTAACTTTTTCTTAGAAAGAGAAAAGCCATGAGGGGGAAAAGTGGAAATGACAGATTCTGATGATTCAGTGCACAATGGAAATGATTTCAGACTGGGTTGTTTGACAGCAATTATTATTTGGATTAAAAGCATGCATTTCCTCCCCTCCAGCCTCCATTTGAAAGAAGAGCTTTGAAGAGAAAATAAACAACCTGAAGGTACCCTTTCTTTCTTTGAAAGAGAGGTGTGCTTCTTTGATGGTGGAGATTTCCAACTGTGAGCACTAAACATCCTCCTCTTCAAATGAAATAATCATCACTCACACTTTTGGTGGGGCCACCTGCTGCCAGCCTGCAAATGAGGCCTATTAATGGTATTACTCATTTCAAGTCTGTACATGTGAACACAAGGGAAGGAGGACCCCACGCACTGCTGCTGGCCATAAATCCATGTTATTAATGGAGGCATTTTTATCAATGCCAGCCTCTCATCCTTCCAGGGAAGGGGTTCTCATTATTTCATTGTTTACAAATTAAAAGGTATGTGTGTTTAAAAACAGAGGTTCATGAGCAGGAAATAAAATATTACACTTGTGTATTGTCTCCAAATTTAGTGAAATCAATATAAGGGAGGGTGGTTGGTGGGGGGCGGGGGATCCTTTTAATGACCTTTCTACTCCAAGTGCTATGGCCTGTTTTAAAAGATGTACAGAAGAGCATGCTAATGTAATTGCCACTGTGTCACTGCCTGAAAGCTCCATGAATCAGTAGTCAGCTTATATAAAAGGGCCTAGAAAGTGTAGGAGCCAGAGAAGGCCAGAGGGAGATGAGATTGTGAGATTCCTGGACCTGTGCTCTTCTCGAAGCATTTAGAAATGTTGAGTTTTGTGTGACGTTATCCATAAGGAAGCCTTACTTATTATATCTTAGATGGGTACCTGGATCCTGAAATACACCAGGACAGTCAAACTATCATGTCAGATTTGATATTTTATTAAAACCTTAACTTCTTACCAACAGTAGTAGTGGGCTTACCTAAAAGGAATATCATTTTTAAAATAGGCTTTATGTTTAAGATGAGTTTTAGGTTCATAGCAAAATTGAGTGTAGGGTACAGAGAGTTCTCATATGCTTCCTGCCCCCGTACAGGCATAGCCTCCTCCATGGTCAACAGCCTGCACCAGAGTGGCAATTTGTTACAATTGAGAACCTACATTGACACATCATAATCAGCCAAAGTCCGTAGTTTACATTAGGGTTCTCTCTTGGTGTTGTGCATTCTGGGGGTTTTGACAAATGTATAATGACTTGCATCTGCACTGTAGTATTGTACAGAATAGTTTCACTGCCCTAAACATCCCCTGAGGTCCGCCTGCTCATTCCCTAACCCCTGATAATCTCCGATCTTTTTACTGTCCCTAGTTTTGCCTTTTCCCAAATGTCACAGAGTTGGAATCATACAGTATGCAGCCTTTTCAGATGGGCTTCTTGCACTTAGTAATATGCATTTGAGTTTCTCCCATGCCTTTTCATGGCTTACGAATTCATTTCTTTTGGGTGCCCAATAATATTCTAGTGTCTGGATATATCACAGTTTATTTATCCATTCACCTAGTGAATGGCATCTAGGTTGTTTCCACATTTTGGCAATTATGAATAAAGCTGATATAAACATCTATGTGCAGGTTTCTGTGTGGACATACATTTTCAGCTTTTTTGAATAATAGCAAGAAGTGAGATTGATGATCAAATGGTAAGAGTATGTTTAGTTTTGTAAGAAATGGCCAAACTGTCTTCCAAAGTTTGGGGCAGTACTGTATTGCACTGTCACCAACAATGAATTGTTCCACATCCTTGCCAGCATTTGATGTAGTCAGTGCTCTGGACTCTGGCCATTCTAACAGGTGTGTAGTGGTATCTTATTGTCGTCTTAATTTGCATTTCCCTGATGACATATGATGTGGAGCATCTTTTTGTATGCTTATTTGCCGTCTGTGTATCTTCTTTGGTAAAATATCTGTTCAGGTCTTTGGCTCACTTTTAAATTGGGTTGTTTTCTTATTGTTGAGTTTTAAGAGTTCTTATATATTTTGGATAACAGTTCTTTTATCAGATATGTGTTTTGCAAATATTTTCTCCCAGGCTGTGGCTTGTCTTTTCATTCTCTTATCAGTCTTTCACAGAGCAGAAATGTTTAATTTTAATGAAGTCTGGCTTATCAATTCTTTCTTTTAGGGATCATGCCTTTGGTGTTATATCTAAAAAGTCATCACCACAGAGCTTTATTTACCTATACATACAGTCCAGCCAATTGCATACTTCTAAAATGATATGTAAGTCATCAACAAACCTCAAACACTTTAAAGTACATTTGAGGCAAATACAGTGGAGAACAAGACATAAGGAATTGCTAACATGTTGGCTATTAATTTGACTATTACTAATCACTGTTGAAACCTTGGTTTTTCTTTGATGCTAAGGATCTTTAATTTCATTTTCCCCTTGGGATTATAAGCCTCTATGGTGCTTTATCTTGCATCTGTATTTATTTCGAGTCACTGTTTTCTCATGCATACACGGAGCTGTCAGTGAGGAGTGAAAGGCCATTGCTTAGTTATTTCACTCAGGCTGTGCAGTATAAGGGTTTGAGTCCTGTTTTTAGCACTTATTAACTGTGTGTAGCATGTGGTGATGTAATGTCTCAAAGCCTCAGCGTAATCATTTGTTACATAGTAATACCTACCTCATTGGTCTGTATGGAGGATTAAATTCTTTTAAACTTTTTTTTTTTTTTAGTAACTGTAACATAGTAAGCCCTTGATACATTTTGTCTTATCTCTTAAGTCTTTTCTCTCTGCTCCCAATTCTTGAGCTTGCTTCTTTTTTTTTTTTTTTTTTGTTTGATGTAGAAGATTTGAAAAAAAAGGTTGTGACTTGTTTTATTTGGTTACACACAGAATCCAACTTCATGATGATTTTTAAATTCCAATAATGATGACAAGAATCAGAATAATTCAGTTTAAAGTTGGTGGTAAGGCTCCCGTGTTGGGGTGGAGAAGGGGTACAAGTCTGTAGGTTATGAGTGAACTAGGGAAGAAAGGCAATCCCTTCAGGGCAGTGAGGGAAGAAGGAGAGGAAAGGAAACGGGAGATACTTGGTTCCTGTAGCACAGAAGAGATGCATGTTTGCCCTGGAGTGAGGGAGTCCACGTCGGTGTACTTTGGTTTCCTCAGCCCAGGGTTAAAAGAAGAAAAAAGAAGCAGAGTGTCTGAGTGACGTGAGGAGACCTGGGTCCGTATGCTGGGGGATGAGGGGGACTTTGTGGGTCCCATTTGGGGTTTAGGGAGGAGTGGCTGAAAATGTGGGGATGCTTCAGAAGAAAAGGAAAATCAACCCCACCCTTGTGCCAGGACAAAGAGAGTGACCGGAACTGGAGCGCTGCAGAGTACACACCCTGCTTCAGAACCATGGCCAGGGGCCCCTGTGAACTTCACAGCCTTTGCACCCCTCCGGGTTGAATCAAACACCTTCCTGAACCCCAGGGCTTGCGGCAGCAGCCAGGGAAGTTGCCTGCATCGTGCAGAGATGGACCTCAGGTTTAAAGAGGAACTTGGCTTCATGAAATTGGGAATTCCATAGTCAGATTCTGCCCCTAACTTGGTAGGTTCTATCTCTGTCTCTGGAAGCCAGGCGCTCACCCAGAAAGCCACCAGGAGGAACACATCTCAAAGAAAACTCCATTCTGCAGGAGGTAGAAAGAACTCAGAAAGCCGTGGAGTCCATGGTCGTGTTGTTAGGAACATGGATCAGAGACTTTAACTTTGGTGGCATCAAAGATCTTCCCCTGGGGAGCCACCTGTTACACGGTATTTCACAGTCACTGGTGCACTTTACTTACTCTGATCTCACTTGACGGTCATAACATGCCTGTCAAACAGGCTAGTTGTCAGCTTTCCTTTTTATGGGTTTGCCTAAAGCAAGATAAACAGTAAATGAAGAAGCGTGACGTGGAATCTGTTTCTCATTTGCAGTCTAGAGATTTTCTTGGACACCTTGCTACACCCAGTTGAGTACCCTTCCTCCCAACTTGCTCAATTAACAGGGATCAGTTTGTGGTAATCAATCACTTCCTTACTAAGTTGTGCAGTTCTAAAAGGAAAGTAATTTTTTTCCTCACAAACAGATGGTCTGGTTTTTATTAATAAATTGAGATATTCATTGGTTCCAAAGGGAGGGTGGGAGGAAGAAAAGATTAAGCATTGATTTAGAAGGAAGAATACGAGCTAATGTTTAAGAAGCCCCTTTGTAAAATAGCCTAGGTCTCTATAGGAAAATCCTAGATTGCATTTTATGTCTTCCTGACCTCGAGCCCAAGTGAAACAGGAGGCACTGTGCTCATGACTTTTGATCTATCCAAGTCTGACACCGGAATCAATTACCACAGAAAGCTATAAAATCTCTTTCTCTAGAGGTATTTCAAACTGAGGTAGATAATTTCAGAAGGGACCAGGCCACAGCTTGAAGATGAACTGAATGACCTCTTGATATTTTCTAAGCAAGAAACTAATTCAGTTGCAATGTACAGGTCTTAAGTGTTCCCAGAGCAAGTCTCAGAAGTAACTTGTCTCAATTCACAACTTGCCTTGCTCTTTTGCAAGTCTAAAATTTCTCCAAATGTGAGTTTGGATAGAACAAAGGGTAGCACAGAATGAGGAAAGTCTAACTTATAACTCAAATCTATAATAATAATGGTTAAAAACATGCACTGAATACCTTACTTTAGTCCAAGGACACTGCCAAACATTTTACATGGTAACCCATTTAGCTTTTGCTGTGGCCTGTGTGGACACTTGCCTCCTTGGTGTGAAATCTAGAAAGAGCATACATCTCAGAGATATATAACTCCAGCGTTGCCATTTTCCAGCTGTGTAACTACAGAAAAGTTATTTAACCTCTCTGAGTGTCAGTTTTAAAAACTGTAAGTGAAGATTAAATACCCTGCTTCGAGGTGTTGTTTGTGAGAACACACCTTTATAAAGCATATAAACTCACTAGCTATTATAATTTCAAAATATGTCCAGGGAACTAGATTGGGTCAACATATGACATTTTGAGAGGAGCTTGATTACTCTTACCTTTAATCTTGGGGTGAGAGAGTCAACTCATTCTTTCTCTTGTCATTCTTGAGAGAAATTGCTAATGTAAGATATCTCAAAGTCCTTGAAAATATCAATAACATTAACATAATGCTAATGTGAATAAATCAGCATGAACTAATCAGTATTCCTGGAAAAACAGAGCCAAGTGTCACCTTGTAGAGGTAAAACAGCAGCTTACTGTGCGTGTCTGAAGCTGTCTATGTGGCTAGCCCCCAAGTAGTTGGTGGAAATGAAATTCAGATGTTACTTCCTTGGAGTGATAGTTTCAGATGATTTCTGGGGCCTTGGCAGAGGATGCTGGGATCGGGGGTGGAGGGCAGGAGGGAGGGCAGTCTAGATCTAATTCCTATCCCCACCACCATCACTTTCCATCAGAGTGAAACAGCTTTGATGTCTTTTATATATTGGGGGGTTTGTGTATGATTTTGAAAAAAATAATTCTGTTGTTTTTCAAAAAATGTTTAGAAAATCACACTTATGAAAATATGTCCAGTTTATTCATTTAAGATATGAATATAGTACTTTCGAATAGTTTTGTAAAATGAGTACTAGTAACTAGTGTTTTTCTAAAAAGGTAGAAAGAAATTCAGATGGAGTTAGTGGAAGAGAGGCTAACGCTGGGTTTGAATCCTGGAGCTGCCAGCCATATATGACCTTGGGGCAAGGAGTTTAACTTCTCTGTGCTTCCATATCCTCATCTGTACAACGAGGTTGATAATTATATTAGTTTCCTATTACCGCTATAATGAATTGCCACAAACTTAGTGGCTGTAAAACAACACAAATTTATTATCTTACAGTTCTAGAGGTCACAAGTCTGAAATGAGTTTCATTCGTGCCAAAATCAAGGTATCAGCTCCCCCTGGAGGCTCCACAAGAGACTTTGCCTGTTTCAGTTCCTTCAGGCTGCGTGCACGCCTTTTCCCCTGGCCCTCCCTCTGTCCCTAGCCAGCTCCTTCTGGCTCTCACCCTCTGGTTCCCTGGTCATATCTCCTTCTGATGTTGACCTCCCCACCAACCTTTTGTGAATGTTTGTGATTCCATTTGGCCCATCTGGATAATCCAGAATACTCTTCCCATCTCAAGATCCTTCACCACATCTGCAAGTCCCTTTGACTATGTAAGGTGACATAGTCACAGGCTCTGGGGATTGGGACATGGGCATTTTTGCGGTGGGGGGACATTATTCAGCCTACTGCAATGACCAACAGCACCTGACTTACAGATTGTTGCAGGAACTAAAATGTTAATGTATACAACATACCTAAAATGGTATCTGACACGTAAAAAGGGCCCAACGCATAGTAGCTATGACTATTATTCTGGTACATTTTGATTATGGCAATGACACAGCCCGATCCCTGCCTGCAGCACAGTACGTGCAAAGCTCATGGGCGTGGGAAATGGACCCAGGTACCCCTTCACTGACTTCCTGCTAGACTTGCGACAAGCCCAGTTTGTACATCTGTAAGACGATAAAGTCTGCCTCACAGTGTCGCGAGGAACATGTGGAGAGGCAGCACGTGGCTGCCTCAGGAAGTCTTAGTTTCCTTTCCCAGCTGGCTCTGTGAACTAAGTGGGTGACGTACTCTCTCCGCAGGCTTTCCTAGCCTGCAAATTAGAGGTAACAGTACATACCCTGTTTACTTCACGGTATGGTTGAAGGACCACACGATTTGGGGAAGGGCTTGAACTATAAAACGCCACACACGTGGCAATGCTACGACAAAGATGTTCATCGTGGAGACAGAATTTAAATAGATTTGGGGGAGAGGAGTGGACAGAGAGACACGGTGTCTTTTTCTGTTATGATTGGAGAAAGGATCAGGGTTGGGGACTTGTATTTGTGTCCCGTGGCTGTTGTAACAAATTACCACAAACTTGGTGGCTTAAAACAATATAAATTTTTTCTCTTAGCGTTCTAGAGGCCAGAAATCCAAAATCAGTTTTATAAAGCTAAAATCAAAGTGTCAGCAGGGCCATGTTCCCTCTGGGGGCTCTAGGGGAGAATCTGTCCCTTGTTTCCCCTCCCCAGCTTTTGGTGGCTGCTGGCATCCCCTGACTTGTATCACATCACTCCCCTCCCTGCCCTCGTGCACATAGTTTCTCCTGTGTGTGTCTGTGCTTCAGAGCTGCCTCTGCCGTCTTTCATAAGAGTACATGTGATGGCATTCAGGGTCCACCTGGATAATTCAGGGTAAGCTCCTCCTCTCGAGATCACGCCCTTAGTTAGATAAGGTAATATTTACAGGTGCTGGGGATTAGGAAGTGAATGTGTCTCGGGGGAGGGGGCGTTTTTTCAGCCAGCCTCAGGGGTATAAAGGAGGAGAGGCCTCTCTGAAATGATGAAGATCCTACCATCGGTGGCTAAATGTCAGCTTGTGGGTCGCCTTTGTCAAACGCTTCTATGAAGAAGAGCATTTATGAGGCATTATAGAAGCAACCTCAAACAAAAACATGTGAAATTAATTCCTTTCCTTGATGAGGCTCCCATCTAGCGAATGAAATATAAAACACGCTTGAAAACAACTGAAATTGGAGAGCAAGAGACAAAGCAACACAGACGTCTCCGGTGGAGAATGCAGAGGCAGAGGTATTCGGTCACAGAGTGCAGTGTGACACTCAGAAGGCCACCGCACCTGAGCAAACAGTTGGAGCTGACTTTTGAAGAGAAGGTACTCATGTAATTTCTGTTGCAAAAGAGAGAGAAAACTCACTACATAGAACAAAAGTCACACTGAAAAATGGCAGGGGTAAATCGTACTTGATTCTATTTTTACTTACCGAAAATGAGATAACAGTTATGAATGTGTTTTGAAAATGTAAAAGCGATGGAGATGTGAGGTGTTGGTTATTAATAATGCTGGTAATCTCCATATCATATTATTTAAGTACTATATGTCAGTAGGTTAGAAAATGAATAGATGGTGTAGCCTTAAATTTTGAAGGGTGAACTCAATGTCAAGAATTCCAAGTATCATGCCTACCTATTAGGTTTTGTTTGTTTGTTTTAGTGTAGCCTTTGGTGGTCTTTTTAACCTTATACTGTCACATATGGCATTATCCGTAATTGTGACCATATCATCTACAATTCACAAGGACTACAATCCTACAACTTACTAAAGCCCACAGAAAAAGTGCTGTTGTGTAAATGTTAAACTAAGGTGAAATAATTGCCTCACCACAAAGCTAGTTTATGCCATTTAAGTGGACCATATATTAGCTCCAAAATGATAATATTTGGTCCATTTTGGACCCTGAGGCCTAGGAATCCCAGACTTAGGGCAAGTCCAGGGTTTTACAGTGATGTCTCTGCTTCCTGGTCGGGGCTGAAGTGTCTCCCAGTGAAAGATCCATGGTGAGACAGTGCCATGTTTTCTCCTCAGCAGCCTCCAACCACTAATCAAACACTCAGAAAACTGGAACTTGCCGCACTTGTTCTGTACTGGCCAAATAAGCAAGACGTGCTTTTATGAAGGGAGATTTATTTTTAAGTTTGGACGACAGGCAAACGTGTGTCTAATTTTCACAGTAATTTCAAAATAACACATCAAAAGAGGGGAAAAAGCAAAATGTGGAAGGCAGAATTTTTTCAGGCTTTTCAAATCAATTTGGTCCTTCTCCTCCACTGAAGATGAGTCTCCTAAGTATTAAGATAGATGAGTGTTGCCGACAGACTTAAGGTGGCCTGCATGACTCCAGCCTCCTGGAATTCATGCCCTTGCACGAGCCCCTTCCGTTGAGTGTGGACACGACCTGTGACCTGCTTCCAACCAACAGAACAGGGCAAAGGCGACAGGATGTATGTGATTATTTGTACCTCATTATGTGATTGTTGCATAAGTTTGTAGTATCTCACTCACTGGGGTCTCTCTCCTCTGTCTCCGTCTTTGTGTCTGTCTCTCTCTGGTTTCTCTCTCTCTAAGTAGCTGCTTTTGGGAGGCAGGCAGACTCTACAAACTGAGGGCAGCCTCCAGCTCGTATCTGATACGAAACTGAACCTCTCAGTCCTACAACTGCATTAAATTCTGCCGACAACCTGAGTAAGCGTAGAAGTAGACCCTTTGCCAGTTAAGTTTCAGGTGAGAACTCAGCTCAGGTGACACCGTGATTGCAGCCTTGTAAGATCCTAAGCAGAAGACTGAGCTAAGCCTTGTCAAGACTCCTGACCCCACAGAAACTGGGAGATAGTATATGTGTGATTTTAAGCCACTTAAGTTTGGGTAATATTGTTATGTAATTACAGAGGCTAACACAATGAATTTGAATTTTCCTCTCTACATCAGAAAGTTTACCTCAAGGAGGAGAGAGAGAGAAATCCAGGCCATAGGCATTAAATAAGTTGCTAATCACTTTGGAAAAATTTAAATATACTTGTATTTAGGATGTATATTGTTTATATATTAATTTCCCTCTACCCATACTCTCTTTGATGCATTTTCAAAAAACAAATACAGAATATACCTAGTGAATATTTAGAAAAGAGGAGTTGAGCTTGTAATATATTTAGGACATGAGAATTCTTCCTTCACTCCAATTTTAATTCAGTTTAATGACATTTAAAATTTTGAGCTTTGGGGAGAAATTACTCCTTGCTCACTTTTAAGTTATTTTTTCATTGGCTAAAATTTAATACCTTGTGTTTTTTTCTTTTTCATGACTTTATTTTCATCTAATATATACAGGGTAGAGATTTCTCTAAATGATGTTTTAAATCTCTAATTCCAGTAGCATTTGAAGTAGTAATAGAAGTGAGGACTTAGATTCAATTGCCATAAAATAACATTTTGCTAACTTTTCAGTTCAATCTGCCTAATTCTTTACAAGTACGTTAGGATCATAAAAACTCTGTATATTAATTGAAGGTTTAGTTTCTTAATTCTTAATCAAAATTTTTATTCCACTGATAAAGGATGCTTTTTAAGATTTTTAAATATAGTTTTATTCCTTGAAAAAGAAAAAAAGAGATGTGCAATTAATCATTCAAATGGCACTCCCATCGTTATATTACAAAAAGAGCAGCTGCAGAGTAACAGCTGACATTTATTAGATGCCGATTACTTGCCAGGCATGGTACAGTCATTTAATCCTCACAAGCAGCTGGTGATGTAAATGCTATTACTATGTCCATTTTACAGAGGAGGAAACTGAAGGATAGAGGTGAAGTGCCTTGCCTGTAGAATGGCAACCAATAGAACCTAAGATCATATTTACTAATTCCTAAAAATAAAGATGGAGGCATATCTACATCAAACTATCTTCCCCAGGAGAAAAGGCAGCTCTTTGTACTAAATAATATGATCCTGCATATTATAAGCAGACTCTGTATTTAACCTCTCTTGTCTTATGTATAAAGTCACACAGCGAAAGGTAATAATGATGCTGTAAGAATCCTTTTTACGATGAATTGCAAAGCAAAAATTTGTTTTGCTTATAAACTGACCACTTTAAAATTTGCCCCTATAAAAATATCTGTTCTGTCTATACTTTTTACCTTTATCTTGTCAGTCTTTTCCCGTCAGTCTCTCTTCCTTGTTAGAAGATGCCATAAATATATGCTGCTACTGAATACTCTTCTTGGCAATGAAGAATAGTGTAAATTGAAAATCTTGCAAAAGATTCAGTTTCATGAGTTTGATAAAGAGATGTGGACAAATTGTTCAAATCTAAAGATAGAATTGGACTAGTTAAAAATTGAAGATACAAAGTAGATAATATTGGTAATATAGGCACATCAAAAAGATAAGGATTTGGGTATCAAGGGACTAAGAGAGGCCTTTGGGAAAAATTAACAAAGCTCTTGAAAACTTTTACAAAAATAACCTCTTTTAGACTGGGCTGTGAAAGTCCAATATGGAGTGAATTATGTTAAATTTTGCTATCATGTAATTTTGTGCTATCCTACATACTTCTAGTAATTTTTAAAAATTATGGCCCCTCTTTAAAAGAGATATAAATCAATACTTTATTCATTTTCTGTTCATTTTTCTAGCCTTCTTATTTCTACTCTGAACTATGAATTTAGCTTCTAAGTGGATTTATGTCGAGTGGCCTTTTCTTGGTATAATTATCCTTGAGAAATGAGTCTCCCTATGCTTCCTCTAGACAGAGCACAGTTATTTAACTCTAAATGCATGAGCCTCTCATCATTGGACATATTGAAGGAGAAAGTGGACCACCATTTGTTCAGATTACGCAGAGGGCATTCAGCTTGGTGGGGAGGGAGCTGGTGTTTGGACTTCATGATCTGTAGGTCCTCTTGCAATGCCAAACACCTATCAAATCCTCTGAGCTACGTCAAATCAAAAAGACTGAGTAAAAGCCTGGAGGCATGCAGCAACTGTCTGGTGCCATTTAAGGACTGACCAATCATATGAGGCAGCCCTAGTATAGAGGCTATACCCAGACCTGGAGCTTCAGCAGCACCTGCTATGTCTTCATTCACATTTCTTTTCTCTATCTAGCATTACCTTTTAGCTACCCTAAAACAATCTCTGAGACTGCCTTTCAACCAGCAACTCTTGCTTCTTTACTCCCCATTTTGCAGGGCGGGGAGGGGGTGTTAGTATGTCTGGTTTTCTGGTTAATGATTACAATGCCTTATCCTGAACCTTTTAGTGATTGTATCCCACCCACCTTTTTCAAATCCTGGCTGACTCAGGGCACCTCTGCCACGGTTACATTCTATCATTGCTAATGCTATTAACATTTGAAACATGTCAGGCTTGTGCAAAGAATGAAACATTAGGTTCATGTGACAGCTGGAGCCTGATTCTGTGTACTCTTCTGGAAAGGACAGAGCTATTAGCAGAATTAGAACTGGTTACACTTGGGAATCATCAGACTCCCTGTTTCAGAGTTTGAGGTTGGCTTTGGATTTTCTGTTTTATATATTGTCCAGTTGCTAAGAATTTTAGTCCACACTTGGCAGTAAAAAGCATGCAGCTATCTGTTGGTATTTAGGAGGAGTAAGGGTGGGAGGGTTATGCTCTCTCCCTGAAATCCTTTCAGAATCCTCTTTTTCAGGAGCATGACACCCCATGAGTATTGTTAGTGCTAGGATTCTCAGGTTTAGGAAAGCATTTGTACGGAGAAATTATTTCCTGGCATTACAGGTGCTGTTTACTGAGTAAATACTTGATTTCCAATATTGCTTCTATTAAATATGTCTAATTTTGGGGGGGGAATATAAAATCTTAATTTTTCTGCTGTAGAGAGAGATAAGTGGTGTGTTAGGTGCTGGAGTATTTACTAAATACTGATGAAGGAGAAAGATGAATCTTAGGAGGTTTAATTTTTTTTATAAACCAAGAGAAACTTTAAATGATCATTGATCATTTTTATCATGAAAGTGTTAATGTGCAAAGCACTTTACTAGACATTATTGGGTAATTAACCAAATAGAAATCTAGAGATCTCTATCCTCAAGGAATTTTAATCTCCCAAAACAAATACAAAGGCAGCGACTTGAGAACCATTACCAACATGTACCAAATAACACATAATTGTAAGAAAGAATTCTTTATAGAATTCCCTTAATGTCCTAGGAAATTTTGATATTTAAGATGTTTACATGTCTGAAGATATATAATCAGAGTATTGTAGAATTTTAGAACTTCAAAATACGTAAGCTATCATATTGTTCAATCCCCTCATTTTACAGATGAAAAAACAAATCTAGAGAGGTGAAGTTGCCCAAGATCATGCAGTGGGGTTTGTGGGAACTAATTACCAGGTCTATTTTTGGTAAGACACCTATTTCTGCATCCCTGGCTTTGGCTTTATAAAAGAAATGGAATGCTGACCTTTGGAATCTTTCACAGGTATGCTGAGAAAGTGTGTGGTTCTATTAGTTGTAAAACTTTACAGGTGAAAATAAGAAAACAAAGGATGAAGCCACCTTCTACCAGGTATTCTGCTTCTCTGTGTGTTGCAATATGGTTTCTGAGCTTTTGTAAGTCACTAACAAATAGTCAGCTATTTCATGTCTTCATAGCTCACCTACGTTTTTCAACTGCATGATGTTTTTTGAATACCAGATAATTGAAAAGAAAAGGAGGCATATTTATTGGGATGCTGTGCGCGCGCGCGCACACACACACCCACACACCCACACACACACGCACAAAGATAGACATGGCTCCATCACTTAGCCCTTATTCTTCTATCTCTGGTCCAAGGTAAAAAATGCTCATCATCCAGGTGCTCTTCTTGGGATGAATGTGGTTGTCCAAGGATGTGACACTTACAACTCCTCTTTAATCATGTCCTGATTACAGCAGAGCCTCTCCTTTTTTTGCTTCATGAGATGTACACAGAACCCCCCAATTCTGATGGGGTCCAAATCTCATATTCATTCCCATTCCTTTTCATCACAAGCCACCTCCTTCCAAAAGATTACTTAAGAAGAGGGGAATTGCTGATGATCTCCATAGTTTATTTGTTTATAAAACTCAGAAGAGTGAGTATGTGTAAGAGAGATTTCTAATTACTATATGTTCAATTTCTCTAGGGATACTAGTAAGCACCACTAAAAATTAAAACATAACTGGCTAAAATGCATTGACAAGGATAATATTTTTTATCTTTGCAGATTGGCATTTGTTTAATATTTTCTCAACCTAAGCTAGAAAATTACAAACAAAATCTAAAAAAATATTCTTTACTTCTTATGTCAGAAAGCAGTAAGTCAGGGGGGAACCACAATTATGCATGTCATGGTGTTTCTGAATTGAGTACTTATGGTATCTGTAAAGATATAACAATTATCAAGACCTTTAATCATCTATATCTTTCTATATTCTTGCAGCGATGCAAAATCTTTAGCCCCATTTTCATAGTACTCATTATCTTAATGTTAAATTTAAAAAACCACGTCAGCCAGTCCCAGTGGCTAACTCCTGTAATCCCAGCATTTGGGGAGGCTGAGGTGGGAGGATCACTTGATGCCAGGAGTTTGAGACCATCTTGGGAAACATAGAGAGGCCCTGTACCTAGAAATAATAATAATAAAAAAGTCAAATAAATGTTTTTGCTAAATTTTACTTGTCTCTACCAAGTCTATAATTTTACTGTAAGTGCTAGAAAAGGATGAGGTTGTATTTATTTTCTTCAAATAGAATTTATGTTTTAGACATCTTTGGTTCATAGCAAAATTGATCAGAAAGTATAGAGTTCCCATGTACCTCCCACCCATACACACATACAGCCTCCCCCACTGTCAACATCCCTCACAAGAGTGGCACATATGTTACAACTGAGGAACTTACATTGACACATCATTATCACCCACAGTCCATAGTTTACATTAGGTTCACTCTTGGTGTCGTACACTGTATGGGTTTTGACAAATGTATGATGACATGTATCCATCACTATACTATCATACAAAATAATTTCACTGCCCTAAAAATAAATCTTCTGTGCTTTGCTTATTCCTTCTCTATTTATTCCTCCCTCCCCCTGCCCCCCAGTTCCTGGAAATCACTGATTCTTTTACTGTCTCCCTAGTTTTCCTTTCCTCAAATGTCATACAGTTGGAATCATACTGTGTAGTCTTTTCAAATTGGCTTCTTCCACTTGGCAATAGCATTTAAAGTTTCCTTCATGTCCTTTCATGGCTTGATAGCTCATTTCTTTTTAGGACTGAATAGTACTACACTGTCTGGATGTACCATAGTTTATCCAGTCATCTACTGAAGCACATCTTGGTTGCTTCCAAGTTTTGGCAATTATGGATAAATATGATATAAATATCCATGTGCAAATTTTTGTATGGACATAGCTTTCAGTGCCTCTGAGAAAATACCAAGGAGCATGATTGCTGGACTTAATGCTAAGAAAATGTTTAGTTTTATAAGAAACTGCCAAATTATCTTCCAAAGTAGCTGTACCATTTTGCATTCCCAGCAGCAGTGCATGAGAGTTCCTATTGCTCTGTATCCTCACCAACATTTTGTGTTGTCAGTGTTCTGGACCTTGGCCATTTTAGTAAGTGTGTAGTGGTATCCCATTGCTGTTTTAGTTTGCATTTCTCTAATCACATATGATTTGGGAGCATCTTTTCATATGCTTGTTTACCAGCTATATATCTTTTTTGGTGAGGTATCTGTTTAGATCTTTTGCTCATTTTTTAATAGGGTTGTTCTCTTTTCTTTTCTTTTCCTTTCTTTCCTTTTCTTCTCTCTTCTTTTCTTCTCTTTTATTTTCTTTTCTTTCTTAGACAGGGTCTCTCTCTGTCACCCTGGGTAGAGTGCAGTGGCATCACCTTAGCTCACAGCAACCTCAAACTCCTGGGCTCAAGTGATCCTCCTGCCTCTGCCTCTCACTAGCTGGGACTACAGGCATACACCACTATGCCTGGATAATTTTTCTTTTTCTTTTTTCTTTCTTTTTTTTTTTTTTAAAGATAGGATCTCACTCTTGCTCAGGCTGGTCTCGAACTTTTGAGTTCAGGCCGTCCTCCCGTCTTGGCCTCCCAGAGTGCTAGGATTACATGTGTGAGCCACCACACCAAGCCATGTTGTTCATTTACTTATTGTTGAATTTTAACAGTTTCTTATATATTTTGGATAATAGTCCTTTATCAGATATGTCTTTTGCAAATGTATTATCCCAGTCTGTGGCTTATCTTTTCATTCTCTTGACATTGTTTGCAGAGCAAGTTTTTAATTAAATAAAGTCCAGCTTATCATTTATTTCTTTCATGGATCAAGCCTTTGGAATTGTACCTAAAAAGTCATCATCATGTCCAAGGTCGTCTAGATTTTCTCCTAGGTTATCTTATAGATGGTTTAGTTTTACATCCTATATTTAGAAATATGATCTATTTTGAATTAATTTTTGTGACAAGTGTAAGGTCTGTGCCTAGATTCATTTTTTTTGCATGTGGTTGTGTAGTTGTTCTAGCATTTGTTGAAAAGACTATTTTTGCTCCATTGTATTGCCTTTACTCCTTGCTTAAAGATCAGTTGATCATATTTATTTGGATCTATTTCTGTGCTGTCTATTTTGTTCCATCCATCTATTTGTTCTTTCATCAATACCACACTCTCTTGGTTGCTGTGGCTGTTTAGTAAGTCTTGAAGTTGAGTAGTGTCTGTCCTCTGACTTTGTTGTCTTTTAATATTGTGTTGGTTATTCCGGGTCTTTTTCCTCTCCATATACACTTTAGAATCACTTTGTTGATGTTCACAAAATACCTCACTGGAATTGGGTTAGGATTGCATTGAATCCATAGAGCAAGTTGGGAAGAACTGACATTTTGATGATATTGAGATTTCCTATTTATGACCATAAAATCTCTTTCTATTTATTTAGTTATTCTTTAATTTCTTTTATCAGAGTTTTGTAGTATTCTTCATATAGATCTTGTACCC
>CM052440.1:40578989-40609130 GCA_028533085.1 Varecia variegata
TTCGAGACCAGCCTGAGCAAGAGCGAGACCCTGTCTCTACTAAAAATAGAAAGAAATTATCTGGCCAACTAAAAATATATAGAAAAAAATTAGCCGGGCATGGTGGCGCATGCCTGTAGTCCCAGCTACTCGGGAGGCTGAGGCAGTAGGATCGCTTGAGCCCAGGAGTTTGAGGTTGCTGTGAGCTAGGAGGACGCCATGGCACTCATTCTAGCCCGGGCAACAGAGTGAGACTCTGTCTCAAAAAAAAAAAAAAAAAACAGGCTTAATTTTGTTTAACTTGGTGTTTCTTAAACTCTTGGACAAAATCCTATTTGTTTTCCGATGGAGGAATATATTTTTGAAAAATAGTCTTTTGCAAATACTGCTGTAATTACATCTTATTTCATAGATCCTATGCCTTGCATAGGCTAAATATTATAAACCCCACAGTACTGTTGTATATAATATAAAGAGTGGTGACCTTAGTCATGAAGCCAATGATATGACAACATTTAAGGGGCATTAGAGGCTGAGGATCTAGTTTTTGTTTTATCCAAAATGCTTTTAAGATTATGTAAGAAGTCCAGTCTTTTTTTTTTTAAGTAATAACCTTCTTTAATTAAAAAAAAAAGTTTAAAGCCTAGCACTTTCTGAATACAAAGCAAAGTGGCATTCTTTACTAAGTGGTCAAAAAAGAAAAAGCTCATAGTTTTCTTGTTCATTGTTTCCATCACAAGTAAAATATGTAAAAGCTGTTTTAATTTTTAGTTTTTTTAAAAATGAATATATCAAAGATTTTATTTAAATCATTAATTAATGAGGAAACCGGTAATATGCTACAACTGGTTTCAAACGGAAAATTTAAAGGACTACACATAGAGAGACAATAAGGAATGCCGAAATGAACTTACACCTATAGTAAATGCAATCTGGACTACCCAGAGGGCAGCAATCAGTTGCATTCCACTGGATATAATTCATTCGCATTTCTTTTTTTGAAAATTATTTCAATAGATTCAGGGGGTATAATTCTTTTTGTTATATGGATGAATTGTATGATGCTGAAGTCAGGGCACTTAGTGTACTTGTCACCAGAATAATTTACAGTGAACTTGATAGGCAATTGTTTATCCCTCACACCCCTCCCTGCCTCCTCTCTTCTTAGTTTCCAATGTCCATGACACCACTTTATGACCATATATACTCATCATTTAGCTCCCACTGAAAAGTGAGAACATGTGGTGTTTGTTTTTCCATTACTGAGTTACTTCACTTAGGATAATGGCCTCCAGTTCCACCCAAGTTGCTGCAAAAGACATTATTTCATTCCTTTTTATGGCTGAGTAGTATTCCATGGTGTGTGTGTGTGTGTGTGTGTGTGCACGCGCGCGCACGCGTGTGTGTATCACATATATATATAACACATTTTCTTCATCCACTCATCAGTTGATGGGCACTTAGGTTGATTCCATATCTTTGCAATTGTGAATTGTGCTGGGATAAACATTCAGGTGCAGCTGTCTTTTTGATATAATGACTTCTTTTTGTTTGGGTAGATACCCAGTAGTGAGACTGCTCAATTGAATGGTACGTCTACTTTTAGTTCATTGAGGAATCTCCATACTGTTTTCCATAGAGGTTGTACTAGTTTACATTCCCACCAACAGTGTATAAGCATTCCCTTTTCACTGCATCCATGCCAACATCTATTATTTTTTAACTTATTGATAATGGCCATCTGACAGGTGTTAGGTGGTATCTCATTGTGGTTTTAATTTGCATTTCCTTGGTGATTAGTGATGATGGAGCACTTTTTGATATGTTTCTTGGTCATTTATGTATCTTCTTTTGAAAAAATTCTGTTCATGTCTTGTACCTACTTTTTGATAGGGCTATTTGTTTTTTTCTTGCTTGAGTTCTTTATAGATTCTGGATATTAGTGCTTTGTTGGATGTATAGTTTGCGAATATTTTCTCCCATTTTGTAGGTAGTCTATTTACTCCTTTGATTATTTCCTTTGCTTTGCAGAAACTTTTCAGTTTAATTAGGTCCTGTTCATTTATTTTTGTTGTTACTGTATTTGCTTTTGGGGTCTTAGTCATAAATTCTTTGCCCAGGCCACTGTCCAGAAGAATTTTTCTGACATTTTCTTCTAGAATTTTTATGGTTTCAGGTCTTACGTTTAATTTTTTTATATGGTGAGAGGTAGGGATCCTGTTTCATTCTTCTGCATGTGGCTATCGAATTTTCCCAGCACCATTTATTGAATAGGGCACCCCTTCCCCAGTTTATGATTTTTGTCTGCTTTGTTGAAAATAGTTTGTAGCAATATGGTTTTATTTCTGAGTTCTCTACTCTGTTCCATTGATGTATCGTCTACTTTTATACCAGTACCATGCTGTTTTGGTTACTGTAGCCTTGCAGTATAATTTGAAGTTCTGTAATGTGATACCGCCAGATTGGTTCTTTTTGCCTAGAATTTCAAAATCTTTACCATCAGAATTCATGTTTTTCATCATTCAGAAATATTCATTGGTATAGGATAAAATTAAGGCTCTTAGTCATCTGAAAATTCTAACACATCTCTAATCTAAGGTTTTGAGGCTACATTTTTAAAAGATAGTCTCAAGTTTTGATGTTTACTCAAAATATACCAGTGTGGTTTAGTGTAAAAACAAGGGATTTGAGCGGTCATACATATTTGGTTTCAAATACTGAATTCATAATTTATTGAGTCTTTAATGGGTAGGTTTATAAATATCAGCACCTGTAAAATGGAATTATGATAATTACCTCACTAGGTGACTGTAAGAAGAAAATAATTTTTATAGAGCCCATAGTACAATCCATACACAGGAATTGAGTGCTTATCAGAGCCCAAGCTCTATGCTGCTACCAGGGAAACAAAGATGAATAAAATACTGGCTCTTTGCTAAACAATCTTTGAGATCAGTTCCAGGGAAGGCTAAGAGGGTCTTAATAACAATAGAAAGATTGTTATTAAGTAGTGCTACAATAAAGTAAGTGAGACAATTGGCTTGCCCTCCAATACCTATTCACCCATTCTTTGCTCATTGGAACTCCCAAATTTAGAGACACCACATTTCCCTTCCTCAATTGCAGTACGATGTGACTGTAAGACAATGGCATCTGCACAGAAGTGACAGGTGGAACTTACTGGTCCTGTTCTTACATGAAAACTTTGCTCTTTTCCAGCAAAGGACAGAAGGAACCTAGATCCTTGGATGACCTCATATAGCAGCGCCACCTCCTCTCTCCCACCACCTAGCCGCCATCTACCAACTCAGACCCTCATATGAAAAAGAAAGAAATCTCCCATCTTGTTTAAACCACTCTCACTAATTTCTTAAAGCACCCAAACCAGTTTTCTAACTAGTAGAGTAACCCTAGGATGCTATAACTCTCAGGCCTAGACCTCTTGGAAGAGATGGGGAAGGGGAGAAGCAGGCAGTGCTTTCTGGGAGTCCCTGGGCTGTGTTTTGGAGGATCATTGTGATTTGGAAAACACTACTCTCTAGGTGATTCTGACACTTCCCTCTTATGATACCCCTGAGTCATGAGAATGAGGTTTGACTTGTCCTTTGTTAGTAATATTCCAGTAGAAGATCTAATTATTTAGTAATTGCTTCATTCTTCAAATAAATTATATGGAACACTTTCTATATACCCATAAATAGAGGATAGAAATATTCAATTGTAGATCCCCCTTACTTATTTTTGTTGTTGTTGTTTATTTACTTTTTCTATAAACTGTCATTCTCCTTCCAGAATCTAAGCTTTGTTAAGACATGGTCACTGTCTGCTTTTTGTTTTTTATGGTATCAGTAGTACTTAGTGCAACTGGACACATAGTAAGTATTCAGTACACTCTTTGTTGAATAAATAAAGGGGAAAACATATGTTAAACAATCAGCACATGACGTTGGACAGTTTTGCCTTAAATTCACAGTTAAGTAAGCAGATGATTGCAAGGTTGTGTAAAGAGCACCTATAATAGGGTTAATGAAAATGACAAGGCTCTTCTCAGTAAATTAACCCTCAATAACAACAAAAACAGCATATTTAACTATTTCTTGCTACGTGGCAGTCCCCAAGAGCTTCATGGACTGGTTTAATTCCTCACCACAGTCGCGTGAACCCGGCATGATTGCCCACCCTCATTTGTAGATCAGGAAGTGAGGCCCAGGAGAGCTTGAGTAACCTACTCTCAGTTGCACAGCTGAGGGTGGCAACTTTGCTATTCTGAAATGGAATTCGTAGATTTATGACTATATATAAAATAAGTACATAAATAATAATATATATATAATATATAACATATTTCAAGGCACAGCCCTCAAACCTGTATCTCCTCCATTATTCCCATCATAGTAATCAGTATTATCCTTCCAGTTATTCAAACCAAAAACCAAAGCATCATTCTTGATTCCTTTCTAAGAACCCAATTTTCTCTCTTGCCCATTTCCCATAAACAACCAGAATGATCACATTAAACATAAATTAGAGCATGTCACTTCCTTACTAAACACTCTGCAGTGAATTCTTTGTGCTCCAGATGCATCTAGAACAAAACCCCACGATTCTTATCCAGGCCCGTGAAGCCCAGGCAGAGCTGGTCTCTGCCTACTTCTCTAGCTTCCTCTCATATTACTCTACACCGTGGTCTCCATCCTGTCCCTGGCACAATGCCAAGCTCCGTGTCTTTGCCCTTCTTATTCATGCTGCATCAAAAAGGTATTGCCCCCACCCCACCACCCGTCCGGATTTTTGCACGGACGGATCTTTTTATGTTATTTAGGTGCCTGCTCAAATTGCATCTCCTCCTGCTGAGGCCTTCCCAAATGCCCCCATTCTAATATAGCCCTCAGATTCGCTTTCCATCATGTCATCCTGTCACTGCTCACTATCGGAAATTACTTGGTTTGAGGATGTGCTTACTTGTACATTATCTGTTATCATCTCACCTATAAAATGACCTCCATGAGAGTGGGGAGCACTGCCCTTGAGTACATACATTGCTCTGTCTTTAGAGTGTGAACAGTGCCGGGCACTAGAGACACACAGGAAACATTTGTCAAATGAAAGAATCAGATTTAGTGTGAGATGAGCACATATTATTTATGGTTCATGGAAACATACTATTTAAATTATCCAAGGACCTTTACAGTTTTCTTCCTAAAAAGTGTGTTAAACACCAAAATCAGCCTGCGAGGACATGAAATAGGACCAGTTCTAAAAGTTGGTCAAAGCTGGCATGGATTAAACATCTAGCATGTGACAGGCACTAAATACATTTTATAGGGTGAATAAATGGATCCTTAAACCGTAGACATTCCAAAAGCCATGTTTAAGCTAATGATTTAAGACTCTTGACTAAACTTGCAACTAAAGCTACTATCGAGGAGAATGATGGCTTAGAATTCTTTCTCCATATGCTGTTGCACATCCACTGCATAGTAAATATTGAGTATGTAATATGTATGTGAGACAATTGAGTGAATAAATGAACACATAAATGAACCAGCTAAAAGTTCCGTAATAAAAGAGGAAAGGCAAGAATGTTGGTTAGTCCAAACTGGATAAACAGCTCCTAAAAAGTCGAAAATGCACAAGTACTTTAAAATATTTGATGCCACACCAGACAAGTTTGCTTGTAAATGGTAGCTCGAATGGGGGGAGGAGTCTAAGAAATGGCTTTAAGAGAAAAAGGCCAAGAAGGTAGGAAAGATGAACCATATGGTAATACACTTAGAAGAAGAAGAAGAAAAAAAAGAGAAATTTAAATTAGATTATTCATGACAACTTAGACGTGAGACCATAGGTAAATATTTTAAATACCAAGAAAATGTTCCTATAGCCAAACGAATCAACAAAAATCCTGAGATTTTTGAAATTAAGTGCTTTGGTAAAATCAACCAACCAAGAAACAATCACAAATAGATAAATAAATGTGTGCCATTTAAAAATAGATTTTTCTTGCTCTCTAAGTAGCTTGAAAGGGCAAGTCTGGGAGGAGGAGGAAGGGAAGAAGGGAGGGAAAAAGGAAGGGAGAAGGTGGAGAGAGAGAGAATGAATGAAATGAATTCCCAGGAAATAGAAGCCATTAGGTAATACATTCTTCAGAACCATCAATGTGGAGCTTATATAATAGGTCCTATGAAGTCTCACAGTTACCTTCATAATCAGCACTATATTTTTCATCACTTCAAAGCATCTAGCTGCACAAAAATAATAACATCTTGTAGCTAGAAGAGATTTTCTAGTCCAAGTCTTTTCTCTTAAGACACATTGCATACACCTTCAGGGAAAAAATGAATTCTGATACAATGAGCATGTGTGAAACGCTTATAATATTCAGGCAACACACTTAGCATTGCAAATTCAAGAATTATTTTTATGCTTTTGTTTTTACTTCTCTATACTCATTCTATACTTACTGAATGAAAATATTAATTAATTCTACATGGTAGGAAAAAATAGAAAAACAGTTTTTGAATGCATAACCTCAGTTACCTGAGCCCTTTGAAGCCTAATATATTTGGAATCTCAGAATGACTGCCTGACATTTCATTTTGCAAGAAGTCTAAACAACCAAAATAAATTTACAAATGCAGACATGCCACAGTAACATTTCATTTCACGCTCAGTAAGCAAACATTATCAAAATATAAGCACTGTCCTCCACAGTCCTTTTAACTCAAAATCTTGTAGCCAAAGGAGGGTCGACCTTGAAGTATTTCACAGATGGATGAATTGGCTTAGTTTATTCATCAATTTGCAGACCAATAAACTTAGGCTGTATGTATTACTGTTTAGGCAGGTGGCTCTATTCTTTATTTAATAAACAACGCAAATGATTAGTGATTGGACAGAATCAAATTAGAGACCCAATTAGGAATTATTCAGGGAAAAAGTCTTCTAAACATAATGAGTGTTTTTTCCTATATTTTGGGTTGTCACAATGCCAGGGGCGGGGGTGGTACCAGCATTTTGTAGATGGGGTGCTAGAAATACTGAAATGAGGGAGAAATGCTTACAAACTGAAAATATATCCTGCATCCTTTACAAGTCTTACAAATCCATATGAATAAAAATTCTTGTAAGTGAAAACTTATTTACAATTATTTGAGCCCAGAAGCTAATCCTGTGATGTAGGCATAAGGTATTTTTCACAGTTTTACTGTGAACATACTAGTTCCCACTCTGGTGCCCGCCTACCTGTCGACCTTTTTCTTTTTTGTAGTTGCAAGCATCTAACTACATCTTTTGTTGTAGTCATGCCCTTAAAGCCACTTATTTAAATACATATTATTAAACATATTTAAATATATATTGTTATTAAGACATTTTGTTTAAGTTATATGTTCATGAGTCACATGATCTATGAATTTCATTTAGTTAAGAGGGGTATTAAAAATCATTTGCTACAATAAAGCAGTATTGGGTCTGAAAGGGTTAAGAATCCATACTGTTACTCAGAAAATACTGTAACCATTACTCAATCTAAAGATGCACAGAAGGATACTTCTTAATCAGTGATCTAGGGAAGGCTGTAAATTGAATCCCAATAGTTGGTCTATTCCTCTTTTCTTAGAAGGGATGGAGAATCTAATTCAGAAGAGTGTAGAAACCGTGTAAATGCTCTATAGGCAATTGCCTACTTCCCAGAAAGAAAATAATTATTGCTTTGAAAAAACTTTGTTTACATATATTTGCTGTTCTTGGTGCAAGTCCATTTTGTTGAATAATTCAACCTGCTTTATTTTCTCATGTGAACAAATTTTTCTAAGAAATTTAATATTATAGTTTAGTGAACTTTTCACTCAACTAATATCCAATTTGTTATAATAACCTGCTTTCTTTATGTGAAAATATAGGGGTGTTGGAATTTCTTTTAAGGTAATTATTGTTTTGGGGCTGGCTAGTCAGGATAGTACCTCAACCACAGTTCACAAGCATAAATGCCTGCAGGGACCAGGTGGTAAGTGAATGAGAGAATTGGGCCCAGGGGAGGGGACTGTAGCTAAGTGGAAAGCAAAGCACATATTTATTTATGGGTGGCAGCCACTACTCAGCTCTAATCAATAGTTGCCGTATTGGAATCAGGCCTAGGGTTGCCAATCTTTTGATATTTCAAGGAAAAAATCAAATGCTTATTTGTGAAATTTCCTGACTTATAGATGCTGGCCGAGTTTTAAAAAACAAAGAAACAACAAAACCCCAAACACTTGCGTGAGCCAAACAAAACATGTTTGTGGGAAATAGTTGTTCTATTAACCTCTAAACTATTCCATCTGTTTAGACTGCAGAATGCAATAACTGGTAAACAGCACGACTTACTGGTGTTTGTGCTGTGGGGTGAAATTCTCTGTACAGGAGGAATAGTACGCCTAATGGAAGGGACTTGAACTACACTTGCTACTTTGTCAGTTGTTGGGGGTATTAGCTAACTGTTGCATAACAGCAAGGCCTTAAAGATTTTAGGCTGGTCCTTCATTGGTAAACATGGAGCATTTAGTTTAGAAGATGGGAAAATTCAGAAGTATGGACCCAGGAAGATTGAGGAAAAGGATCCCATCCACCTCCACCACCCCACAGGCAGAGCACCAAGTGTCCTGCCTTCTGTCTTTAGGGTTGTGACACATACACACATGCTTCTCCTCACTTATGTTGTCCACTGCTACCTCTCATTCTTCGTGACCCAAGTAGACCTCCTCTAAATAACAGCTTCCCTATTTCTGTTTCCCAAGCATATCTGATTGTTTTAATAGAGGTTGGCATACCCTCCATCATACCCCTTCAAATATATGACTACACTCTGAACTCCTCTCCAGCACCACCAAACCACCTCTTATGTAAAAATTGTGTTATTACAATCAGATACTGAAATGTTAACCTCCCAAATAAAATTCTTCAGAAATAAGCAAATAATAGCATGGTGCTTAAGCACAGTTTCTTTCTGTTAATATTTATTTCTGAAGACAAACAGTTCAGCATATAGAAATTTTACTTTGCATGGGTTCTTGTGCAAAAATGGTTGCTTACCAGTGCTTGAGAAAATCAATCTCTTTAAATTGAAAATCAGTGAACTCTAGTGGAATGTTTTAAGTTGTTCTATACAAATGAGATCTTCTTTCTATTAAAGTATCTTCTTTTCTATAAGTTAGTCCTTTCAGATAGAACTGGGAGCTTATAACTACAAAACTTCAATAATGTGGACTCCACTAATTTAGGAGTTATAATAATTCAGATGTAGTTGGGTAAAATTGTTGCCTTAATTATCTCTGGACAAGTGGACTTGTTGAATTAATCACATAAACCTAGGATATATGTTTGGTCCATTAAAAATGAAAGTCAAAAACTGTTTTTAAACTGCATTTCAAGAGCAAACTTACATAGAAAAGAATGAACTTGAATGCACATAATTCATAGACAAGATAATCTCTGAATTTTTATGAAAAAAGACCTGATATTACCTGCCTTGCCAGTGTTAGCTTTATGATCTTGGATAAGCCACAAAAACATCTTTAAACCTTTCCTCATCCGTAGAGGTATAATGATACTTCCCTCATTATAAGGGCTGTTAGATTAAATTAAAAGAGTAATATATTATTGTTATCATTTATTTAGTGATCTATTCGAGGTCTAAAATCCAGATCTTCAAATTTCTAGTTCATTTTTTTTTTTTTTTTTTGAGACAGAGTCTCGCTTTGTTGCCCGGGCTACAGTGAGTGCCATGGCGTCAGCCTAGCTCACAGCAACCTCAAACTCCTGGGCTCAAGCGATCCTACTGCCTCAGCCTCCCGAGTAGCTGGGACTACAGGCATGTGCCACCATGCCCGGCTAATTTTTTCTATATATATATATTTAGCTGTCCATATAATTTCTTTTTATTTTTAGTAGAGACGGGGTCTCGCTCTTGCTCAGGCTGGTCTCGAACTCCTGAGCTCAAAGGATCCGCCCGCCTCGGCCTCCCAGAGTGCTAGGATTACAGGCGTGAGCCACCGCGCCCGGCCTAGTTCATTATTTTTTAATTGTTCTAGTTTGTTTAGGTTGAGGGAGTCAGAATAATAAAGAAAGGATTTGGGTCCCAAGGATAAGTAATTTTTTTGTTTAAAGATACTCATAAAACAGTTTTTAGCATCTTTTTGTGAGCATCATTAAGTTGGTGCATTAAAAAATGGGAAATCTCTAGGAATAAGGGAAATTCATGGAAACATTAAGGTAACTTTACATATTTCAGAGCTGAAATGTTCTTGGCTGATAAATATTTTCCTCTCTAAGTAAATGTCTCCCTACTCCATCATTAGCAATTAATACCTACAAATACAGAACTGTCTAAACCTAGAAGAGAGACAAATTGCTTGTGAATCTAATAACAGATAGTGCAAAGTGCAATCCATTCCCTCTGGGATGGTCCTACAAGGTTGATATTACATGGATATTGAACAACCTGTATGCAGTAAGAAGCCATTTTTTAAATTATATTTCTGGGAACATAGAGCTGCAGAACATCATTAGTTTAGTAGGTAATACGCTGATATACTTGATTAATTATATGGTAAACAAATCAAAATTTTCCTGGTGTTAAAAATTCCCACTCACTTAAAGACCTGAAGAAGAAATAAACCAGACAGAAAAAGATTATCCATGATTAATGCTCACCCGTCTGGACTTTAGAGTACCTCTTTTGTCTAGTCTGAAGTGTTTCTGATTGTCATACTTTAAAAAAAATTTTTTTAAAGCTTGAGATTTCTAGAGATAAGGATGAATAGGTTGTAAGCATATTTTGAAACTTCTCTCTTTCCACTGTCTTCACCAAGAAGAATTAAATTCTGTTTGCTATTTAGCCCATTTGTTTTCATATTTTTTTAAAAACGTAACAACTCAGCTAGATTTATATTTGAGTTCAGTGTAAGTAGAGTTGGATTATTTGTATTTCTTTTCCCTAGAACCATGTAGTTTCCTTATTTGCTGATTATGGTATGCTGTTACTAAGCCTAAGAGAAGCTTCTCTGTGAAGTGCATTTTAATATTTAGATCAAACAACGATTGGAATACATGAATGCCCAGTGGGTGAACGTGTCATTTGAAAGCAGCTGCAGAGCCTTCTCCCTGCTGCTCCAATTAACACATACAGCACACTCTTGTCAGCAAGCGGGCTGTGCGTATGGATGAAACCACTTTACTGCTCCTTGATATGATGTGCAAGAGAGCACAAAGGGTTAATCAGCCTGCCCATTGCAAAACAACAGCTTTTCAAGAAGTTTCCCAAGCACGTGCTTGGAGATTAGGGGTGCTGGGATTAGGGGGTGGGAGCAGCAGATAGGAAAAAGTCTATAGTTGTGGTTCAGTCCATTGACTAGCGTGTTTCCCCGCCCCGCCCTTCTCCCGCACCCCCCACCCCTGACGATGGGGACCTTGGATAGTGAAATTCTAGTGCTGGGACTCCTTTTGCCTCAGCTGAATCTCTTGAACTTTGTTTTGTTGTGTTTTCAAGCTATTTCAAGTCCAAAGGTTTGCTGTTTATTTCTTCTTTTAGTCTTTCAATATCATTTCACTTTCTCTTTTCCTCTTTTTTTTTTTTAATTGCAAATTTGACAGTTTGTTGAGCTAAATGAGCAATCTTGTCAAGGTAAACCCGTACCGCTGTTATTTTTTCCCCCTTGCCATGGCGAAAGTGTCTGCGTGGACGGTAGCGCGGAGGCAGATGGAAGGGTAGCGGTCCTGGTCCCGGGTCGGCGTTGGTCGTTCGTGCCCCGCCGGCTCCCGGAGCAGCTGCGCTGTGGCCGTGCTCTGGTGCTGGCGGTGCCCGCGCTGCGCACCGCGCGGAGAGTGCGAGATGGACCGCTTCCTCGGTTTTGTCAAGCAGATAAGAAGATCTAGGAGAAGAAAGGGGAAAAAGTACCGACCAGAAGAGGATTACCACGAGGGCTATGAGGATGTCTATTATTATGCTTCAGAGCATTTTCGAAGTAAGCACTTCCCTCCACCCTCCGGTTCCTTCTTTCCTGCCGAGGATAACAATAAACCTTGTGCGGAGCTTTAATCTTAAATGCAAAAGGTTTCCCAGATGGTGTTCTCTGTGAGCAGTAAGTACTGAAGTGCTCTGTTTTGCTTAATTTGGTGCAAGAATAGCCATCAGATAGGATCTAGAAGACAGTGTCACCAGCCAAGGTCTGTACACATGGTTGATATTTTGGGTGCAATTAATTGATTATGTTATCGTTTTAATGAGCCAATCAAAAAAGTATCTTGCAAGTGAATGTTGTAGGTGGCAAGAATATGTTCTGTTGTAGTTGCTTTTCAATAACTAGCTTTCTTTTTCTTTTAGAATATGGAAGCCTAGCTCATTTGGAAGAAATAATTGTTCATGTTCAAGTTGATGCTGATGTTTAATGCTTCTGATACAGAGTTCTAGATGGTTATCTGTGATTAATCTGTAGTGTTGTTTGTACAAGGAAGCTCAAATGTTTTTCTCTGATGCATGTTTATAATTTTGTTATTAAATTAAGGGAATTTTTATTTGCTGTCAGCTAGAAGCAGTGATACCTGTAGTAGCAGTGATACCTGTAGTATCCATAATATATCCATATTGTAAATTAGCTTATAAATAGCAGAGAACGAGAATTTTTCTTGTACCTGTCAGTGCTTTAAGTTTCTGATGAGGTTTAAACTTGTCCCAGTAGATTAAAAATGCCCAGAAGTGCCTCAGGGTACACAGAGGAAGCAGCTACATGCAGAGATCACTGAGTTTATGGTGTGCCCTAAATGGAGGGAGATGATGACATTTATGTGTGAGCTACATTTTTTAATTAAAATTTTTTTATCTTCTTGAATAAGGATCTTTATAAACTTGTATTTCGATCCTAATTTCTCCTGGCCTTTTGATGTCTAACCATGGATTCATCCCACTTAGAAACTCTGAGTATTAACTAATAAATAATTTAGATTCCAATGTTTTTGGTATTGAAAGCCATGAGAATTTTTTTTAGTTCTAAATGGCAGAGATTCTGTTATGATTAATGACAGTTAAGGCTTGAAAATTCATGTGGTGGCATTAATACAATAATGCACAATCGTAGTTCTTTGGTATTTCCTTGAATAATGTGACTATGTTGCCTTTACAGAGTAATTTCTGAGTTTTAGAGATGTTTCTTTTTTATAATGCTTTTACATGAATAATCTCTTCTAATGTGACAGTCTATGTTTCCTAAATTTAGTTTCCATAATATATTCTAGAATTTAACTATTAATAAAATTTGTGTCACATCAAAAAATACTGTCAGCTTGCTTGTGTAATTCTAAAAACTTAGAAATTAGAAAAAAAGTAGTTTAGGAATTTTTAATTAGATTGGTATTTGTTGTGAAAATTTTTTCAATCAATATATACTAAGTCAAATTCACACTTTCTCCAGTTTGTATTGGGATGCATGTTTGCACAAACAGAATTGAACAATATCTCTGAAATGTCTGCATCCTACTACTTTTGGTAAGAATTTTAAAACAAGAGAAATACTCTGTAAGTTTATGAAAGGTGCCTACAAGAAGAAATATTTATAGGTTACGTAAGAAATATCCCCAAACTAGATTTAGGAAAATGATATAACTAAAGTAGTAGTCTTTATACATCAAGTGCAATAATTCAAAGAGAATCATGTCTTATTTGTCAAGGTTGTGCTAAGGATAAGATGTTAAATATCAAAAGTTATTTGCTTTAGATGTGAAATTGACATGTTTTCTCTGTGATTACCAGAAGGCACCCATTATGTAATATATAACTTGTAGAGTTAGTGGCAAATTGAGTCCCCAACTTCGAACTGCTACATCATAAATGGAATGTGTCACAATGGGCTCAGGCACTTGGGATTTGGCATTTCATCAAATGTCAGATAGCCAGGGCTTTTAAAGAAGACAAGTCATTTAATATAATGACCTCTCAGTGCATCTTTTGGCTTTAGTTTCAGGACCTCTCTGAATTGGGTAGGGGAGACATCCACTTACATTTTACAGCTGTAGGAAAGCATTAAAGAGTGAGACTGATCACTAAAACCAATCCTCTCAAATGGGTAATTTGGTTGAATTCAATTACATCTACAGCATATCTATCTTAATTAGTTTTTGGCATAATTTGAAAGTTTATGCTCTGTGTGTTTCCCTAGATAACTTAGAAAAGCTATGTACATTAAGGCTCAAAACTTGGTGGAATTTACTGATGACATTCACATCTTAGTTAATGGTGCTATTGATAAACCAGAAGTGCCATTCTTATTTTTCTCCTTATAGTGTTTGTTTTGTTTCTTGAAAGAAACTTAATTCCTTTTTTTTTTTTTTTTTTTGAGACAAAGTCTCATTCTGTTGCCCAGGCTAGAGTGCCATGGTAGCCTAGCTCTCAGCAACCTCAAACTCCTGGGCTCAAGTGATCCTCCTGCCTCAGCCTCCAGCTGGGACTACAGGTGCTTGCTATCACGCCCAGCTAATTTTTCTATTTTTCGTAGAGACCAGGTCTCACTCTTGCTCAGGCTGGTCTCAGACTCCTGACCTCAAGCAGTCCTCCTATCTCTGCCTCCCAGAGTGCTAGGATTACAGGCATGAGTCACTGCGCCTGGCCAAGAAACTTAATTGTCTTGTCAGTTTTTCTATTAGTTCAGATTACCACAAGGACTTTATACATATAATAATGATAGATTGATTTAGAAAGAACCCCTCCAGAAAATTCTCCAATAAGTTTGCCCTTCGTTTAGTACATTTTCAAATGCTTACTGAAATGTAACTTTATCCTAAATAATGTCTCTTCTATTGTGGGTTCTGATTTAGAATTTCACCGTCCTTTTCATCCTAAATACAACATCACTTAAGATCTCATTAAATACCAAAGCCTGAAATAAAATGTCAATAGGGTCAGATGCTATGAAAGAGAAGTTATTAAAAAAATGGATGATTTTACTGAAACTGAGTTTTAGCAATGATGATGATAGACTGATTTTAAATCTTCTCTAACTTTATATTAACTTGATGTATGTCAATATTTGGCTTTTTAAAAACTGCTTTCATCACTCTATCTTTTCATAATTCTAGAGTTAGAGTTTGAATAAACTAGACAGGTGCTTTGGGTAAATCACCAAATATTTCAGCGTTTTCATTTTCTAAAATGTGATACAAGGTGGCCTTATTTCTAAAGGTTTTTCAAGTTATAGAACTATTAAACATATGATTCTAAACTTTACTTAATTGCTAAAACATTTCAGGTAAAGGTATTGACTGAAGGATTTTAACTGAGATTTAAACCCAAAAATTCACTTGAACATTGAGGGAATTGTTTTTCTGGCAGGAATTGTCAATAGAGGGATTTCTGTTACTCTAAGATCATAATCATTCATCATTGAATATTAAGGAGTCCTAGAGAATTTTGATAAAGCTTTGAAATTCTGAGCAGGTTGGTAAATCCTACACCACATCTTTTATTTAATATCCATCAAGAAGTTCCATTTACTCTTTGAAATTCTCACATAGATGATTCATTCGGTATTTTTCCTTAAGAAAAACTTACTTTGATTACAAAACTATCATGAACTTGAATGTAGCAAAAAACTAGAAAAGGACCCTAAAATTCAGTTTCATGTTTAGGGCTTTTATTTATTTTTCACTAAATACTCTGTTATAGTAATGTCTTTTTAAAAGCTCTGGCAGGTAATATTTAATTAATCTGGCATACAAAAATAAAACGGCTGACCCTATTGTTATGCATATTTTTATTTGACCACACTGGACAATGTGCAAGCTATAAAACAGACAATGTATATTTTATAAGCATTCTCCTAGCACTTTTCTTATCCATGATAAAAATCCTGACCTCCTGCTGTCTATACAGTTGAATTATTTGAGAAGGAGGAATTTGTTTATCTCTTATGAATAGAGGTTTGTGAGCTTCTTGCATGTATGGCCCTGGCATCTTTTGCACACATACAATGGTGTCGAATTAGGCATGGGGTTCCTCCATGGTAACTGCTCTCCTTGGTTTGCATCCTGAGTCACCTAGGCAGAAGAAAAGCTGTGTAGGAAAGCTGCTGGGGCAGTCATTAGTGACCCATTAACTTTTCTTACTGAAGTCATTTCAGAGAAATGGGAGAAGAGGAAGAACATGAATATGGTGTAGACCTTTTGAAATAAAGGTCATTTGTATTTACAAATTATTTCATTCGTTGTTTTGTTGTTGATGTTTGCCTTTTCTAATAGATATTGAGCATTAATTGTTGTAATGTGTGTGTATAAAATCACACACTTATAAAATAAGTTGTTTACTTAAGCAGTGGATGAATTTAAAATTCCTACTTAGGCAGTTCAGGCTTCAAAGTGCCTTAGATGTTCAAACTGCATTTTAAAAGGGGTGCTTCACTTTCTTTTGTTTCATTGAAAAAACATTATGCATTGTTCTCAGAGGAAAAAAAAACAATATTGGTGGTGGGTGTTTGTAGAATGAGAATTTTTAGGCATTGGTGTGGGTGATTAGACAAGTAATTTCTTCTCACTAGTTCCTTTAACTAGATTTTTTTTTTTTTATTTTGGGCAAATTTATGTAGCCATACCCTTTCTGCTTCAGGGAACTGACTTCTATTAGGTATCTCCCTCTCCCTCCCTCTCTCTCTCTCTCCCCCTCATCCTCTCTCTCTCCCTCTCTCTTTCTCTCTCTCTCAGTAAGTGTGCCAAAAGGCTAAAGTGAGGATTTTGACATAAACTTTGGAAAGATGGCTGATCCCTGCTGTAGTGTGTGCAAGAGCTAAACACATAATCAAAGGGGCTGTTGCTTTCCTCGGCCTATGGGGAATGAGGAGGAGGAGGGAGGAGCAGGGGAGGGGCATGGAAGGAGAGAGGGAGGCACCTTTCCTAGGCTGTCTGTCCTTCTCTAGTGCTTACAAGCATAGAAGCCATTTATTTCTTTGTTAAAAATAGTGATCATCAAACTGACAGGTCTTGGATGTGAGATCCTGGATGATTCAAGCTTTAGTTGTATTTAGTTTGACTCAAGAAATCCCAAATGAATTAGATGAAACATCGATTATAAAGAAATAGGGCAAACTTGCTTGTTTTATGACTATACTGCTTATATTTCTGTCCTAAGAATTGCTTTTCATCTATAGTGTTATTTGTTTTGTTGAAAATTGATTGGCTAGCATGTTCCATTTGTTTGTTATTTTGTGTCACCAGCTTTATTACCTCAAGCTGTATATTTTTCCACATGGAATAATTTAAAGGAATATTAAAGGTGAAAAGGGACCTTAGAATTTATTTTGTCCAACCTGTTTTTTAGAATAAAGAAACTAAGATACAAACAAGTTAAGTGACTTCTGCAGAGCCCACTGATCATTGCAGATCTGGGACTAGAAGCCAGACCCCCTTGGGTCTGATCCTGCATCTACAGGATGTCCCCAAAGTGCCATACAAATTTTCCCCTATGTGTATTATTCCATACTTCTATTTTGGCTCTCTGACGACCCTGCTGGTAACACTTCTGATCCAGGATCCATCTACGTATGAATTAGAACTATTAATTTCCTTGATAGGTTGCTTTATTCTTTTGAAAATGAGTCATCTTAAATTAAACTCTTGAACAAAAACTAACTCCTAATTTAATATTACAAGTCAAAGTAACATGGTATCATATCTATAGATGATGTTAATGACAGTGATTGTCAACGACTCAAAAAACCAGCTAACAGCATTTTTTGTAGTACCTCTCATTGGCTCTGTGGTTTGCAAATACAGCTACTTTTATCAATGAATATCCCTTTAGGAGACTTAGAATAGCATAATCGTGTCACAGAATATTAGGAGGGACTTTGCAGTTTAGATAGTGAGGTGTGCCATTCGATATGGGAAGTCCTTCCTCAGTATCCCAGCTTTTGTTTAAACCTCCCTGTGTGAGCACATGTACTTCTAGACAAGGCAAGTCACTGAATAAACCTATGCCTCTTTTAAATAAGTTCTAAATTGTATGTTAAGTTGCTGGTATATTCCAACAAATACAATATGTGTTCAAAAATCTGTATCTTGACCCAGATAAATATAGACTTTATTGAATTTAATGTGCAGTGAGATTTCATGCCGCCTCTCTGTTCACATTACTCTTTCACGGATGTAACATATGGCATGTGGAGGTGAGTAATTCCTTCAGTGCTATTTTTGTTTTAACTATACAAACCCAGAAGAGCTCTGTGTTGGGCCCACATCCATGTGGTAACTTTTTTTCTTTCTTCCTTCTTCTTCTTTTTTTTTTTTTTTGGTTTATTTCTAAAAGGTTACCAAACCTTCCATTTATTTAATGAAAAACACATTCCAGTACTTTCTGTTTGCATGATGCAGTGGTCATTCATTTGTCTGCCTTGAAACTCTCCCTATCCCACCACTCTGGGAAGAGCAATGTTCATATTTAAAATACCCTTGTTTCTACTTCAATTCTGTCATTATTGATTGATTAAAACTGTCATAATTATAGAAAATTACCATTTTCTAGCTTTTGGTGATTTGTCTGGTAATGGACACATAAACCAAGCTGGGTCAATCGGAGCGCTCCTCTGGAAGTTTGCAGATTGAGTCCAATGTCCTGTGTCACTTGGAGAAACCATTCTGGAATGGGAGGGAATGAAGCCAAGGTGAAAAAGAGATGGAGATGAAAGATCGAGAGACTCCTCCCAGCTGTAGTCACTAGTTCCAGTCCTTGAGGTCTCTAGGGCTGCCAAAATTAAAGTTAAGATACTTAGAAAGAACCAGGATTGGAACTCAGATCAACTAGTTTCTAGTTTGGTAGTGTTGGTGATGTCTTAATTTGGAAAATTCTTTCATTATTTTCATTTGATAGAAATAAGTGCCAGAGATGAAAATTAGATTGTTTCCATCAGTTTCTATCCTCCAAAAATATAATTCTCCTGATGAGACTAAGAAACTATGTGACTCTGGATGAATCACTTGGGTCATTATGCTTCTTTAGCTTCTCATTTGTAAAATGAGAATACTACATCCCATTGCAGAGGGCTACAGACTCAGCAGAGAGGACTCACTGACAGGTCTAGTCAGTGGAGCTGCATCTCCCAGGACATCACACAGCCCAAACAGCTGCAGGAAGGGGATAGCTAAGGGGCAGATTTAAGCAGAAGATGTTTTACTTAGCAGCCTAACCTCTGTGCTTTTGACACTCTTTGCCCCCACTTTCTGTGTAGAGAGTTAAATCTTATTTTAGAGGAGAACACACAACTTCTCCCTGTACCTCTCACTAGGTGATTCACTTCTCACCAGATGATGCCAGAGGGACACACTCCTAGTGGTTTTTTAGAATATATAATAGAATCAATTATCTGACTTCTTTATTTGAGGTGTTAGAATTCTACCCCAGTGTCCCATTGATTATTACATAATCTTAGAGCCAAAAAGCTTTTCTGAAACATTCAACCATAAAACTGACTTATTTGAATCTGCAGATTTAAACTAAATATCAGCAATTAAGTCTAGAGATGTGTAGAAATTGAGTTAAATTTCAGTTGATAAACCAAACCTTTGAAGACCTCTGTTCTAGAAATTGCTTCAACTGACTCCAAAATATTATGAGATTATGGCCAAATAAGTATTTATAATTAATAGTATCTTAAATAATAAGATATAGTATAATACTTGAGTTTACTTCTTTACCCTGTCAAGAATAGGATGATTGAATTTATGGTGAGCATCCCACCATTTTTCTTGATTCAGCAAATACTTGATGATGGACGACATGTTAGGCATCATCCTAGATGCTGGAGATATAGAAGGCAGAGAAGGCCTTTGCCCTAGGGGAACCAGCAAGCTAACAAGGAAACAGAAAATGAGAACTAGTGGGAAGTGCAATGAAGAAAATCAGATCAAAGTTTTGGGATTGAGTGTTGGAGGTATTGAGAAGGGTGAGTGTTTTAACCTAGGTGATCCTTCTTTGAAAACAGTATGTTGAGCTGACTCTGGTTGGAGACAGAGCCACTGTGTAATCTGGATAGGAAGCTGGGACATAAAGCCCTCTAGAATTGGAATTTTATTTATTCATTCTAATACAGTATTTCCCTTGACATCTCCCGAATGGGTTGCTTTCTTTACATTCACTTGTAAAATCAGTTGTTTGGAGTTCAGAATGCATTTCTTCCTTAGAATAATGTACTCAAAATAGAAAAAAATATAGATTTAGAGCCAGGATTAATCATAAAGTCTTTTGCAATATTTCACTAACAGATAGACTATGGCTGTGGCCAAAGGGGGCATAGTTACTGAAGAAAGTCTATATTTTGCTGAAAAAAAAAAAAAAAGAAAAGGGCTGTTGTTGCTCTTCATATATAGGGGTCTTCTGTTAGTCTAATATTGCCAAAGTAGGGGTTGCCTAAAGTGGAGGTGGTATTTTGGGGGTATAAGAAAATGGTTTGCTCTGCCTTTAGAATAGTGTCAGTAAGTGTGTCATAATCCTCTTTGTACTTGGAGTCTAAACGTCCATTGAGCATGATTCTTAGACTAAAAGTGCATTTGTCATGTAATCGGAAGATACAAAAATATATGATTGTTTTCTAGTTTGTTTGTTTTCTGTAGAACAAAAATATATCATGCTTCTTCCTAGTCTTTGAAATTCACCCCATTATAAAGATTCTTAATGGCTTTGTATGTTATAGAAAAGATTATATGTCAAAGAAATTATTTCCAGAGAGCGAGCAAAGTCGTGCAGGGCATTTCTGGCTACAGCCCACAGCGTCCCCATCCTCTGTGCTTTGTGGAGAACCAGGTGCTTTACATTACTGCTGTTGATCATGTTACTAGCAATAGATAACCAAGGAATTTTATGTTGCTTATTGGAATATTAAGTTATTTTCTGTATCAGTTATTGTTTGTTAAATATGATTCAGAGGATTCATCTTTTATATTTAAAAATAAATTTAACGTAAGATAAAAAATCTTTCTGCTTTCTGATGATCATCTGAACTGCTTTTCAGGAGAGAAGTCTAACCAACACACCTTTAAAATTTATGCCTAATTTCAGAACAGTAGCAAACATTTTGTGAAAACAGGTGCTTTTGATTATCGCTGAGCTGGTCTTACGTTCTCGCATTGTGCTTCCGCTGGCAGTGGTATGTGGTTCATGAATTTTCAGGTGCAGAAAATAATATTTGATTTGTGAAGCCCCATTTTTGAGATAAAACCAGGCACATGTCAAATGTGACCAATATAGAATGGAAAGCCAACAGTGGCATCCTTGCTGATTCTAAAAATTGGATGTAGGTTAACAAATAGCTGTAGTGGAGAGTTTTACAAATGATTACAGCTCTGGTTAGCACTTGTTTTTGTAAACTGTGGTCTGCATGTGAAAAAATGAACTTCTGCAAGTATTTTTGAAGACATGAATGAATATGAACTTATACCTTGGAAACACTTTGCTCAGTACATTTCACCCTCCTATAATCATGATCACTTTTAAGAGAACAGCTGTTGAAATTTAGGGTGCGATGTACGGATTCAGCAGTTGGTTATAAATTTCTGCTTTATGGATTTACAGTAGCCTTTCATTGTGGCAGTAGAATTGTGGAATTCCCAGCACCTGAGAACTGTTATATATGGCTGGTTTTATCTACCAATACCAAGTTTTCATGATTTACAGGAACAAACACCTCTTTCATTCTTAAAAATCTCAAAGCTTTGGTGTAATGGTGTTTTTAGGACCATTTGGAAGATGATCAGGCATAAAAGGACTCTTAAAGCTAAGAAGAATTGTTGGAACCTTCCATTCCAGCCCTCTGATTTTACATATGATTATTATCTCCAACAACATGGTCTTTGCTCAGTAGTTTTTTTTTTTTTTAAGAATTAAAGGGAGAAAATATCTAAGTCAGGATTACATAGTCAGCTAAGAACAGAACTGACATAAGTATTTAAGTCTCTGAACTTGGTGTATTTTTAATCTTACCCTCCCCCAAACCCTTCTTACTGCTTCAAATGCTGCCACCATGTGAAGTTCCCCCCACCCTACTCGCTTCTCCAAAGGGTAGATCTGGGGCTCCATGTACATGAATGGCACCTCACCCCTAACTCCATAGTTCTGTGATTACCTGTATGTGTGCCCTTCTGTGAGTTCTACTTTATCACCTTTATATTCCAGCACCTAGGACAGTGCCTGGGCCATTCTTGGCCAGGCCAAACACCCAGTGCCTGGGTGTTTCTTGCTTAAAAGTTGTGAAGAAGACTAATTTGCATAAGCCACCCACAAAAACCTATCTTATTACTTTATAGTCACTATTCCCATATCCAAATGATTGGGAAGTTTAGAAAACAATACTCTTTGGCCGTGAGAATTGTTTAGTTGCCATATCCATAATTCTGACACTATCCTTCTCCATCTACTCCATGTAGCATAGGAAAACACAGCTCTTAACAACAGATTTGTAGAGAATTTAAATGCAAAGAAAATAGAAGGGGGAAGAAACATTTATATTTCATAATATTTTACAGACCTACCTTTTTTTTTTCTCAAAACATACTTGTTACAAGCTTCCTGATGCTTGGTCTACTGAGATTAGCACATCCTGTGCCCTATACTGAGCATTATCTAATTTATATATGCACATATAATATCTATATATGTGCATTATCTACTTTAATCCTCACATCTCTATGAGACACATATTATTATTCTTATTTTTCTAGATAAAACTCAGACCAAGAGAGCTTAATTAATTTTCTCAATGTGACATAATTATCTATGTTAGATATCATCAGAAAATATTCATTAAGCACTTTGTGCTGAGAACCATGGCAAAAGCATCACAGCTCCCAGCTGCAGCACTGTGTGCCTTCCTCCCCCATGTTGTCGGTCAAGGGTGACTTCATGATAGCAACCTCAACCCTCTTGACAGGTTAATAAACTCCTGAGTGAGCTCGGATATCATTCCATGTCTCTGAAAGCAGAAAAGAGGCAAATGCAACCTGCTGTTATGGCTAACTCTTTTTGTAATAAGATAAATTTTCTTCTCAGCCCTGTTTATTCAATTATTTTGAACTCAGTTGTGCTTTGAACAGAACAGTTTGCCTTATATTCGAGTGTGACTTTGTTGTTGTTATTGTTTTTTTCCCGCTGAATCTGAAATTAGGAACTGATGGTATATAATTCACAGCACATTTGGACTGGAAGAAAAGTTATTATCACCAAAGTGATCAAACAGACCCAGTCTAGGGTGGGGACCTTGCCTAAGCCTTGTGTATAATCCCTCAGCAACTTAGAACAAGAACAGGAGGGCCATGACACTGTCCTGTGTCACATCTGGCCATCTGAATATCTGAATATGAATGCATTTTATTTATGTCATATCCAGAACTCAAATTATTAAAAGTTAAATAGTACAAAACCGATGCATCTGTATGAATGAAAATGTGAATGTGAGTATAAATCTGTCATAAAAGCGGAGAGTTCTCTTAGGGGTTCCAAATAAATCTTAGCATTCCTGAGAATTGGAAAGCAATACAGGAACTAGTTTTATTTATTTATAGCTTCTATTACTAAGTTATACATGAATCATAGTGTCTCCTCCCCCAAATAGAATAAATACCCACATATCAAATTTACTGATGAGAAATATTTCTCAAATAGAGTGAAATTATTTTCTATAAAGTATAAGCATTTTGAGTGAATATTACTCTGATTCTTGACAGCAGTGGTAAAGAAACTCTTAGTGTCAGGCTATGTCATTTACATTATCCAGGTTGAGCTTGGCTTTGTCACAGTGTCTTAGTGGGAGTGTTGTAATTGGCTCAATTACCTTCGTCTTTTTTTCATTTGGAAGGTTTTTGTTTTTTACTATTTAATTTTTTCTTCCTAAAGTTGATGTTTCTCAATCAGAAATTGCAATGCTTTATTTAAACATGATAGGGATCTCTTATTAATAGTTTGAGATGTAAGACCAAGACTCAGAAATGACCTCATATGACTTGGAATTGTTTAATTGTATGAGCAAAGTAGAAATTTTAAGCTTTGTAGAGAAAAGTCATAGTGAAATGTGTCCTTTCTAGAAGTTCAGAATCGATTCTTTTGCATTGTTAAGGCATTTGGAAGCTCTTAATTTTATCAGGTTCTTTATTGTAATATCTTTATTCTCTTTAAAAACTCCATAGAATCCCATTTTTCCATCTCTTCCTCACCATTAAACCTACCTGTCCTCTCCACCTGTCAGAATGTTGTTGACTGCTCATTCTTTGATTAGGCATCTGGTTCCCTAGTAAGTCAGCAGTCCCCTCAAGTATTTGTCTCCCCTCGATGCTTCAGCCACATGTGCATGCCGGTGCTTGACCTTAGCTCCAAGAAACCATCATGTCTTCCCTCCTGCTTTCAGGCTACTGACATTATTGGAAGAAAACACTAACTGCGGTGGCTGGGTACGTGACAAATTTATGAGTTCCAGCCTCAGCTGGGCTCTCAACACTAGTCATCAATCTTTTGCCTTGAACTTCAGTCATTCCTTTCCCTTTCCCTGAGCAATTATTCCCAAATTTCACCTCTCCTTTGAAATCCCAACTTGTTCCTCTCATCCCTGAATGCACTCTCAACTGAAGAGGTGGGCTAAGTTCTCTTGACTCTGCTTCCCCACCTCCTCCCACCTTCCAAATATTGTTCGCAAAACATTCCGTATATACAGCTTGTACTTTCCCATCCGCAAAAGTACAGGTGCTCAGTTAATGCTGGACTGAGGAGTGAGGCCTTGTGGCCATCTGGATTCCGTACCCACCATTCCACTGAAAGTGATCCAGCAGAGCTCGCCAGTGGTCTTCTGATTCTAAATTTATGGTCTTTAAGACGTTCTTAACTTAGTTGCTCTTTCTGTAGCAATTTTAATCGGTCATTATCCTGGCCCTTGAGTCTCTCCTGTCTTGGTTTCTGTGGTCCATCTTCTTCCTGGTTATCCTTCCCCTCTCATACCTTCTCCTTCTACCCCTCCTTACCCTGTTACTCTGGAGTTACCTGGAGTTCCTACTGGCTCTTTTGCCTTCTTGTTCTGTAAACTCTTCCTGGGCAATCTCTGCCACCCTCTTCTTTGAAGTTTAGATGTCACAAACGAGCTCTAGATCTATATCTCCAACTGTTATCTGGGTGCTCCATCACCTCCGATTTCTACTTTTCCTAACTGAACGCAATACTTCATCTCCTATGCCCAACGTGTTCGCTCTATCTTCGAACCTCTCTCTTTTAGCTAAAGGCATTGTCCTCTAAAAATGTATCCAAACTAGGAACCTCAAATTTATTTCTCATTCCCTACATCTTCTAAGTTTTTCTATTATATTTTATCTACTTCATCTACTTTCTACTTCATCTTTGTATTCCCTCTGCACCTGGGCTAGCCCATAGTTAGAGCTTAATAAATGTTTAATTTTATTTTATTTCACACCAAACTGTAGACAACTAGAACAGTGGATTCCAAGGGACATATCTATCTTCAACTTTGAAGTATATATTAATATTTAGGCCCACTGGAAAGATACTTGGCAGTTTATGATGTCTCAAGGCTAAAATTTTTTGAGGTAAAATATTCTATTAGTGTCATAGTATTTCAATTCATGATTTTGACCTTGTTCATTAAAAGCAAAGTGGGCAACTTGAGTCTCAAGGATCTGTGTAGCTGGAAATATTAGCCTGGAGTCCAGAATTCAATAACCATTGATTTCTCAGTCCAAAGCAGTTTATTGTTGATATCTTTTCCCTAAAATGAAATCAATTATTCTTGCCTGTGCATTTTTATTAAGGGATCTGCTGTTTGCACTAGAATGATGAATTTAAGTACAGTCGCATATTGAAAATAAAGTGTTTTTCAGTGACCTCAAAATGTTGATCTAATGAATCATAGATTATATCAGAGGAAGCTTAGTGGAAAAGGCAATAGAACTAAGTAATGAGAACATTTAATGGATTCTAAATGGTGACTCTAAACACTGTTTAACATCAAAGAACATTTTGTCTTTTTTATAGGACAGAAACTTTTTGCTTATAAAAGTTATTAATGGACCAAAATGATTAGCATTTATAAGTAATTTTCACTCAGTTTTTCTGTAAATAATTACTGTAACTATCTTTTCACAGACCATAAATTAAGATGAAAGTATGACAGGCTTAAATTCAAGGGAGAAGTAAATCAGATTGTGTGGATTTGAAAGGAATAATCAAACAGCTACCCTTAGAGTATAAATTTCAAACTTAAGGATGTGTTTAAATAGTTAAAGGAAAAAAATTTTACATGCCAGTAAACAGCAAATTAATTATGAACCATTCTTAAGTATTGTTGTAGTAAAACCTGTATATTACAGTTTTGGTAATGAGCATTGTAATAGGTATAGTTTTATTTTATTTTAAATATTTAAAATGCTTTAATTTTCCTTTGTGATCCTTCCAGCAATCTTGTAAGTTGGTAAGTCAGCATTGTTATTGTTATTCTCATTTTATAGATGAGAAAACAAAAGCCCTGAAAAATTAAATGGCTTATCCAGTGTCACACAAGTGACTGGTGAGTAGTGGCGCTACTCTTGATTCATTTGTTTCCAAATCTTATGGGGTTTTCTCCTCTCTTGAATGAACTTTGAACTCTTTAAAACAAGCTATCCATCCTATTTATTCTCCTGTGCCTGGAACACAGCAGGTGCTCAATGTGTATTTATAAAATAGATGAGTCTAAATTAGAGTGGAATTTCAACTGTCGGCCTTTCTCATAAAGAACTTTACTACTCAAATAGCACATTTTATCACCCTAATAGAATTATGCCGTGAACTTGAATATATTGAAATTGCATTTTTAAACTCTATTTATTACTGTTACTTTATTTATAATAAAGTAATTGAGAGTAGCTTTGGGAAACATAACAAAGGGGCAAAGGATGAGTATTTTATTGTTAATCTATTTAAGGTTAATTCCATTCTATTAGTTATCAGTTGCATGGCAATTTATCCCAAAATTTAGCAGCTTAAAATCACAAACATTTCTTGGTACAGCTTAGCTGAGTCCTCAGGCGCACGGTCTCTCAGAAGGCTGTGACCAAGGTATAGGCTGGGGCTGCAGTTGTCTCCAGGCTGCAAGCGGGTAGCATCCCCTTCCCAGCTCACTGTGTGGCTGTAGGCAGGTCTCAGTCCCTTGATGGATATTGAGTAGAGACATCAGTTTTTTGGATTTTTCCCAGGTGGCCCTTTCCACTGGGCAGCTCCAACAAGGCAGCTGGCCTCTCTCAGCACAGATGAGCCAATAGAGAGAAAGAAAGGGCATGCAAGACAAAAGCCACGGACTGTTTGTGACTTAATCTTGGAAGTGACAGCCCATCACTCTTGCCTTCTGTTCATTAGAGGACAGTCACTAAGTCTGGCCCATACTCAAGAGGAAGGGGTTATACCAGATTGTGAATAATAGTAGGCCATAAACATTGGAGTCATCTTAAGGCTGCCCACCACTTCATAGTAAATGTTATTGTTCAACTACAGTACAGCAAAAGGAATAAAATTCCAACAGACTGACCTTTATCTTGTCCAAATTTTTTAAAGAAAAAGTTACAGCAGCTCAACTCAAATTGGCTTTAGCCAAAAAAAAAAAGTTATTTATTTATTTAACAAAAAAGTCTTGGGGTTGTCCTGATGTTAGGTCCAGCAGAATTCTCCCCTGTTCTCCCTGACACTCCACTTTGCTTTCTAAATAGTTTTGAGTGGATTCTATGGATCTGTCTGTGCCTGTGACCATCCCAAATAGCCAGAGGGAATAGATGCCCCAGTTGACCAGTGCTGGGTCACCTGCCTACCCCTGGAACCTAGAGAAAGTGACGGGAGCAGAAAAGTAAATCATAAGAGGAAAGTAGAGGAAAAAAACCTGAGGTGCTGTTACCTCGCTAAGACACGTTGGCTGGCGGGTGGGCAAATCACCAAGGCTCACTGCACCCGGCTGCCCCTTTAGCCCCTACCTGTTCTAATCCACCTGGTTTACTGTGTCTGTGGCTATCTTAGTCCATTCAGGCTCCTATAACAAAATACCACAGACTGGGTACCTTATAAACAATAGAAATTTATTTCTCACCGTTCTGGAGGCTGAGAAGTCCAAGATCAAGGCATCAGCAGTTTCAGTATCTGGGGAGGGCCTGTTGCTCGTAGATGCTACCTTCATTCTGCGTCCTTGCATGGGGGAAGGGGCAAGGCAGCCTTCTGGGGCCTCTTTTATGAAGGCATTAATCCCATCCACGAGGGCTCTGCCGGCATGATTTAATCACCTCCCAAAGGCCTCACTTCTTCAATACCATCATCTTGGGGGCCAGGAGTCCACCAGATGAATTTTGTGGAACACAAACATTCAGACCATAGCAATGGTGAACTTAAAGATGTACAAGACGACATATCTTGTTTTGGTGGCAGGAATGGGAAGAGAACGACCCTCCTCAACAAAAGAATTCATGCTAAATAATGGTTTGAAATCAATAACAAAAGGTAAGCCACAGTTTCACAATACAAGTGTGTCTCACAGAAGCAAAATGTTTCCTAAACCTTTTTGTGTAACCTTTAATTGCTTGTAGAGCACATCCTAAGGACTGAATCCAGCTCATCTATCTGGAGTTTTCACATGAAAACAAAGCCTTATTAATGTGTTGACTTAGAGAAAACACAGATGTGTATGTGCACAGATAGTAATTGGGCTCAGCTGGGGCCGTTTAGGGGTCAAACACTAGGTATCCAAGGCTACTCATGCGTAAAATTAGACCTAATAAGCTGTAGTCACAGCTTTCTAGCAGCCTTTTTGTTGTTGTTTTGTTTTAGACTTCTTCCCCTCCCTCCCCAAACTCCCCCCCCCACCACCACTTTCTGGTATCTACAAGATTAGACCTGAGGGTCAGCTGTGGCTCTTTTTCAGAGAGAAAATAGAATCCTTTGACTGCCATTGTGATTAAATTAAATTGTATGAGGTCGATAGCAAAGCCAAAGATCATTTGTCAGACCTTGGTACAATTTTCCACCCCGGCATCCCCTATAAACCGGGTCCTGCTCAGAGACTCATTCTCTATGTGGCAACTATTGGCTTCTCCTCTTGTGGGTCCTGTTAGGGCCCCTGGAGTCAGTATGTCCTGGGAAGCCAGCAAACCAAGACTGTCCCTGTTCTTCCAGCTGTAGCACCTCCCAGGCAGGATATTTGGTGGGAGACTGTTCCAGCAATATTCATCCTTGAGTGCTCACCACTAGCCGTTGTGTGAAGTGCTGGGATGCTGAGGAAAGCAGAACACAGTCACTGAGGATGTGATGAGAGACAAGTGACATCTGCACTTCTCAGGGAGAAGAAGAAAGCACCAGCTTAACTGGTCTTAGGTCCACGGGCTGCGAAGGAGAACTTGCCTCCTGAGGTGCCCACAGCCCTCCTGCTGGCTGCTGGTTGCCAGGAGGCTCACACGGTGCTCTTCCCTCCAGGTCTGCCCACCAAACAAGTTCTTACGGCCTGCATGTGTCTCAGGTGTTTGGCTACTGTGCTGGTTCAAATTCCTCTTTCCTCTGTCTATCCATGAGTACTGATTTTTGTTTTGCAAAATGTGGTCTTCATATCCATCCACTGAAATGGATTTTGGCTCTCCACCCCCCTAACCCCCAAATTCCCGGTCTTCTTCACCTTCTCCCCAACCCTTTATCTCGGTGAAAAAACTATAATTTCAATACCAGAACTCAGTGTCATTCACCAAACCAAATTGCTTTCTTTGTAAAAGTCACTTAAGCCAGGTATGTGATTGTCTGATAATCCACATTATTACAGATGAATTTTTTTGTTTTGTTTTGGTTTTGTTTTTGTTCTTTTTGCTTATTAATGAATCTCTAAATGGTGGAATTTCAGGCAGAATAAGAGAATTTTGGACTGGGTCACTTTTACCAAATTTTGCTAAGCATATCCCATTTAGATAAGGGGAGACCTGGATATGGGGGAACTTGCAGCCTGTCCTGTCAGAAGTATTTCTGTCTCTTCAGCCTTCTTTCTTCAACCAGTTCTTGACTTTCTTCTACTTTACGTTTTTTATATCCAGCTTTCTATTTGGAGTTCGAGGTCTATGCTGACTTAGTAGAGCATTAAATAGTCAGTACAGGTCAATAGAGTTATGAAACTG
>CM052440.1:40609630-40631662 GCA_028533085.1 Varecia variegata
TATTTTTTACCCTTAATTTCTAAAGTGTGTGCACTAGATTGGGGTTTGGGGTGAGTACAGAATGAAGAACATGGGGAGAGATAGCAGCTTCCCAATTATGCTGGTTACTTCTGCCCATACTTTGAACATCCTCTTAGCTTCCCTACTCCCCACATTCCTCACTGTGCCTTAGTTTTCTTAATCTTTTATTCTTCTGTTCTCCTTTTCCTCTCTGTGACATTCAGTGTTGATGGAGATAAAATTGTTCAATGATGGAATGTAAAATACTGTTGGGGCGGCCACTCCAATGTTCCTACCTTAAGGTCTAATAATAAGAACTCTGGAGAGTTTCACAAGCTACATCTATAATTCTTTCTCAATTTCTCACTTGGACAGTAATTTTATTTTAACTTAAAACATTTTTTTAAAAAAAAATCGATGCTATCCTCCCAAAAGTAGACTGCTATGATAAATATATGAAGATGAAAGAGAATAAAGTTATAGCAACCTTAGAATATTTTAGTCTTTATTGGTTTAAATCAATCTTCCTATTACTTTAGGAGACGAATTGCTGTTCATTGCCTATGCTGTTTTAATGATCACATGTAAAGAATTTATTTTAAATTCTCTTTGATATCTGTAGTTTGGTGACTTAACCCCTATTTCACAAGTCTTTTGCTTATTCTATGAAACTCTAGAATGCTGTTAGAATGTATCATTTAAGACTGGTTTTAGGGTTGTATTCTCTTTGTGATCAGTAGATATTTTGGCACTCTGTTCTGATTTCACAGACTTATTTAAAGTTGTTATGCAAAAAGCAGCTAAATGTCCCTAGAATTGTGCAGAGTGGCAAACCTGGATTGACCCTGTTGCCTCTGGGTTGACTGGACTAAGCCAGCTGGGACAAGGCAGAGGAGGATGGGTGGCCTCCTTCTCTCAGTGTCTGAGGTTATGCCTAAGCTCGGTTTCCTACAGGACCTGTGACTTCCTGCCCTTGACAGCTCCACTGACAGGTGCTTGGCTTTCTCTGACAGTGCATATAAACAGCTCGCACCCTCCACTGAGGCTGCCTGGCACTGAGCACTGACAAAGCTGCTTTCAGGCTTAACCTATAAAATGCGGGGACACGGAAGAGTGGGATTTCTTCACTGGAACTGAGACTCAAACTGCAGCAACCGCAGCACCCTGCCCCAGCACCCTTCTCTGTGGGATGGTGAAAGGATCAAGGGGACCACCCTTGGCTCATATAAATTTTCTTAATAACGCCTATTCCTTAACTCATACCATGGATGTTGTAAAAGTCTCCCAAAACCCAAGTGCTTGACAGGTGGGATTCACCTCGTATGACAGTACTGGGCAAAGGGAAGTAAGCTAATGTAATCTCTACCCATTAGGAGAGAAGAAAAAGGCACGAACGTAACCTATGGTGTGCACTCTAGACGTATGTCAACTGGAATGCCTTGTCTCCAGTTTGCTGGGGCTGACTTGGTAGAGGTAGTGGAATCAGTATAAGATACCTCTACTGGTACTTGGTTTTTAGCCTGAGAAATGAGACCAGTCTGAGATGAAATAATCTGCTCTTACACTAGTGAAGACATTAGTTAAGATAGAAATTTATTTCTGTTTCGTGTAGCCACGTGGACACAAGCAGTCCACAGTGACAGAGACCCAGACTCCTTCTGTCCTGCTGCTCTGTCATCCCCAGGGCACTTTCTTCATCTCCGATGTCTCACCGCCATCATACCTGCATTCCGGTCAACACGAAGGGTGAAAGAGGACAGGAGGGACATCCAGAGGACGCACACATCAATTCTGCTCGGATCCGGTTGCTTCAGCGGAGGCTGGGAAGTGAAGTCATCCTCACTTCCAGGTGGCAAAACTGCCAAATTACCTCCATAGGAAGTCTAACTATATGCTATACCAGTTAGTAAAATGGATGACAGTTTTACAAAATCAGCATTTAAGAAGAGTCCGTAAAACACCACAAAAAATATACCAATTACTTATAGAAAACTCATTTAGAGAGCAGAAATAGCCTCATTCGTTTGCTCAAAGATGAGCCATTGCCTAATACACAACTAAGAAAAGGCAGGTTATCTGGGGTGAATGATAAGGTAAGAGCTGTTGAGAACTGACCTGGTTTTTTAAATTATACTGAGTAAACAATATGGGAAAACAGGTAGGTCAATAAATGGTGTCATCAATTCAACATTTATTCTATGCCTAATAGATGCCAGAGACTGTGTTAGGAATAATGAAAATGAGATTGAATGAGGCATAGTTTTTGTTCCTGAGTAGTTCACATTCTAATGAGGGAGACAATGTACTAATTAAAAGATTATATTGAATATACCCAACTAAAATCAGGGGTTCTACAAAAGATGAGTAGATGAGAGGAGTGAATACTGGTGGGCAATCAGAGCAGCGTCTGATGCAGTTGGCATATTAATTCATTTACTCAACAAATGCTTATTAGGTGTCTGCTAAGTGTTATCCCTGCTTACGGTTACAGTAATGATCTATCTATCTATCTATCTATCTGTCATGTGTTTACAGTGAAAAGTCTGAGGTTTATAAAGTCTGTAAGAATGGTTACCTATGGGAGTGGATATACTTAAGTATAATACAAATATTTTATAGAATGCATGCTTTATCCTTGTTATTTAAAAAATTACTTTAAAATGGTAGTACCAAACAAATTAGAACATAGAGGCTAAAAAGATCGAGGAACATCTGTATAAGAAAAAAGAAAACGTGGAAAATCCACACAGCCAACAATTAGACCATTTGTAGTTTCAGGGCTGGACACTCATCATTGTGAAGTGTCTAGCAGCTTTAATTTTCTGCACAACAGAAATAGAATTGGACCTTAAGTCTCTCTAGATCAGTAAACCACATTCTAAGTCTGCTGGACGCATACAGTGTTCTCAGTACAGCTTGGGGTTGGTTACCGATGGAACTTAGGACACTTGCCTTTGACACTGGGTGATGAAGGAATGTGCTGCTGCCATTTAAGCAGCGAAAGTTAAGAATAAATACCACGGGAAACAGGAGATGTAGGGATTACTCTTAGTCTTATTTTACAGATGAGCCACCGGGAGTTAAATATGACTTCTGAGATTGTCCAGTTTTATATGGTGATGATGCCAGTACTTGCATTCAGACTCTAGAGTCCTCATGCAAGTAATGGATACTGATGGCTTAGAACTGTACAGAAGTTACAGAATAAGGATGCAGGATGAAAAAAAAAAGAAATACCTATACATGTATGTACCACCAATAAGTGAATATATATTTATACAGACATTTATAATTTTATTTTCACATATGTAGACTTATACGTATACATAAATGTTTTATCCCTTCGCTCTTTCATTACTTTTGAGCTATTAAATGTGAATTGTAGCTTAATTTATTCAAAGCATTATTCTAACATACCTTTTTTTCTCTTTGGAGTTAAACAAAAGATCAAATATTTATTGAGTGTTATTGAGCCAGACACTCTGCATTTTTCATGGAGTCCTCAAAACAATCCTGAAAAAAAAAAGTAGGTTTTGCTAAACCCATTTTGCAGATTAAGAGACCGAGTCTCAGAAAGGTTAAGTACTTTAGCTCTTGCTGCATGTAAGCTTCTGCTCAAATCTGCATGCAGATTTATCCCTGTATAGCTTTTCTTATTTTGTGTGCTCTCCTGCCCAATTTTCCATTCTCTATTAACCTGAAATAAAATTCCTTTTGAAACTTTCATTTTTATCTTAAGCTTTACTTATCTGTTAGTCACCCAGTGAGAAAGCAGAAAAAAATGCTTCTTTTTACTTCACGTTTATCAAAGGTAATTTAAATTTTGGGTCTCTGTTAATGTGTGCTTGCTTGATTTTAGAAGCTTCTACTGAAAGACATTCTTTTCATGTACAGAATTGCCTCTTAGATTGTGTGGGCAGTAATGCTATGGTTCTTATACAAGTTAGAAATACCTTCGTTTGATATCTTTTTTTTTAACCTAGTTTCCAATTTTTAAGTAGTATATACAGCCAAGTAATCTGTATATAACTTTTGTTTACTCACTTTTTAAAATCCCTTATTGTTTCTAGAGATCATCTTATAGTTCATTTTTTAGTACAGAATATATAATATGTTCATTTCCTTCTCAGTTCACTTCTTTTGTACATCCAACTAAATAGACTCTTTCAGTTTTTCTAATCCTTAATCCAACACGGTTCTATCTATTTATGCTTTTTTTATCATAATATGTAATTTAATCTTAGCTAGTTGGCTTAACCTATCATCACCATTATTGCCATAACTCAGATGAATATGGTTTAATTTATTATAACACTATTTGGCTCACAAGTGGATTCTAATAATTTATTGTTCTGCTAACAGTAGTCTGCAGTGGGCGGGGACAATAGATAACTGGAAGCCTTCCCAGCTGAAAAATAACTCTTTCCTGTAAACTGTCAATTAGAAATCCATTTGGATTAACAAATTCCTTTAAAATGTCAGTGCTTGCTGGGAATGTTAATCCAATCAGCCTTTCACACCTTAGTGCAGAAGGTATTTTTTTAAATGAGATAATCATATTCTTTTCTTCTTAGTAGCTAATTAAGCTCAGTCACAGTGATGTAGACATGTAGATAATGTAGGTATTCTGAGGCATTCAGGGAAGCATCTGGCAGCAGCAGGATTTCAAGTGAGAGAGCGACATGAGGGTACCAAAGGTGGAGAAGGGCGTGTCCCTACACAGTGCCTTAGCAACAGCCTCTTTGCTCATTTTTGTAGCATGAACATTTTCCCCAGTTCTGTAAAACAGTGCTTCTCAAGCGTCAGTGTGCGTGTGATTCATATCGCGATCTTAATGAACTACAGATCCTGACTCAACAGGTCTGAAGTGTAGCCTAAGTCTCTACATTTCTAACAAGCATCCAGGGGATGTCAATGCTGCTGGTCTGGGAACCGCATTTTCAGTAGCAAAGGCCATAAAATACCCAGTGTGCCCATGAAGAAGTAATGGAAGTAAGTGACTCTTCAGATGCTCTTCCATTTCTACATTTTCTTTTATCTCTTCTTACAGAGATTGTCTCTTCTGACTTCTTTTCTCAGTAAGTTCAGCAGCTTTATTTTATTTTTCAAACAACTAGACTTCTGATCTAGTTGCTCCCCTCTTCTCTATTTTTGTATTTAATAGATGTGACAGGCAGCAAATCCTGCCAGTGCAGAATTTGCCTTTTGTTATGGCTGGACTGGTCCTTCAAATGATGTTTATTTGTGAAATATCCTAAGCTCATATCTTTGAGAACTAACTTCAAGCCAATAAACTTACCCCTTTTCAATTTTAAGCTTTCAGTATACTGCACAGCAGCCAAAGTACCACCCAGCTCTGACTGGGTGTTGTTAGATCATGGGGCCTTGCACGTCACTGACCAAGCTCTGCCACTTACTACCCTGTGGACTACACTCTGATCACTGGATGTCTCTCCTCTAGTGGCTTCTGGGACACCTCCATGTCCTGCTTTTAAAACGTCTTTTTTCAGTGCACTTTTTATCTATACCTCTTTCCTTTGGTGTTTCCAGCCTCTCTTATACTTTGAAATGTCCCCGTCCCTCTCTCTCTGCATGTCAGTCAAGTCTTACTTCTTTTTATGCTGTTACTCAAAGGGTACTGCCTCTTGCTCCATGAAGCTGGTCATTTCTCTCTGCCCTGCAAAGTGCTCTGCATAATTCTACTACAGCACTTACCATCTATTGCAATCTTTTATTTATGCATTTGTTTTATCCACTGGGATGTGAACTGCTCAAGAAGAAAAACATTATCTTTTTTATTTTTAGAACTCCTAGTGCAATATCTGGAACCTACCAGGCATAGAGTAAATGTTGAATGAATGACTACGTATATCGATCAGCCTGTTCCTCTTTATTATTTACTCTGTATGATTCCTAATTTACTATGTAACTCATCTCTCTTTGCTTTGATCCATCTACAGTCTTGGCCAAAGCAATGAGGTCTTTCTGTTCTCTGTATGAATTATCTGAAAGTCATTTGTATGTTTTCTGCAGGGTTTTACTGACCACGCCTGAATACTGATTCTGTAAAGGTGAAATCCTTTTTACTGAGTAGTTTATATATATTGTAGTCTGACTTCCTACAGAGGTAATTTGGCAGTTTTGCCACCAAGGAGCAATAGAAGTTTTGATGTGGGTTGCTATCTACGGACCTCATGTGGTGGAGAGAGCCTTTCAGTTATAGCCATCAGTTGATGCATAACATGTTTTGTCCCTGACATTAAAGTGGGCCCTGCAATGCAATGCCTCCTACTTTTGCCTTTTATAGGACCAGAATGACTGTTAAAACCAGAAGCCCAATTCATTAATTTCCTGATGGTGAAAGATAACATAGCCATGCAATACTATGTATTTAGTAAATGTCAGCAGTATTAATAGGACTGTCTATAATATAATTGGGTACAATTTCTGTGTATAAAACTAAATTATGATAGATGAGTTACTCAAGGGATGAAGAAAAATAACCTTTAGGTAGTAGCAGAGGCTGGATGGCGCTGGGTTGCCTACACAGAATGAGGTGCGGAGACTGAAACACCGGTGGCTGGGCTAACGTGCAGAGACAGGAGTTGCACAGTATGATGGCCCAGGCCTCTGGGGGACCTGGCAGTGAAGGGTTAACATGGAGCTGGAGGTCTGCAATGCGCTGAACAGTCCAGAGAAGACTGCTTCACAATCAGGGACTCGCATTCAGACAAATCTTAGAGGTCAGAATGCACAGTAGGACCCAAACGCAGGAAGACAGACCAGACAGCTGGAATCCAGCTGAGGAGCCCTGGAGCAAGAGGAACCAGAAACTCAGCAAGGTATCTGTGTGGGAGGAACAGGGCACCATGCTTTTTATTATCTCTCAAGTATCAGTACCCAGCAAGGGGTAGGCTAAGGATTGCAGAAAGAATTTAATGAGTAGAGAAGGTCTGAAGGAGAAGGGAAAGACTATTCTTACAGGAATGGACCTGTTCTTTTAGGAAGAGAAGACTCTTGAGAAATGTACTGGTGAGGAAATGAAGGGGAAAGGGGATTATAAATGCGATTAGTTTTAGGCAGTGTTTAATATCTTTGGTATTTAATATGTTTATGTATATATTCATTTGTTTATTAATTTATTGTGCTACTTGCTTTGGGAACTTTCCACTGCCACCCCCTGGAAGAATGAGAGCTAGGTGGCTCTCTAGAGAGCATGCTCATGGGATGAAGATAATATTTTATTTCTGACATAGGAAGCGATGAAAAAGGACAGAAGGAACCTGAAAAAGAAATCGCTATTACCATAGGTAAGGACAAGGAATTCTATACAGCTATAGGGTCTGTAGTTTTGAGTGGAAGGTGGAGAAACTACTGTCAATGAGAATTTGCCTCCTTCCTCTTAAACATGTCATGGAGGAAAGGTCCCCTACAAAGATTTTAGTCTTTCCATAGCTGTGACCCTTGTGGTAATCCATTGGAAACTGATGATTCTTAATAGAAGATTGATTAATTTATTGACACACTATTTTTACCACCAGTAGCTATGTCTGTTTTTATTGTATAATGTTAACTTTCTTTGTCTTCCTTGTTATCCCATACTTTGGGGGGTTTGTACAACATCCTAGACACTGCAGAACAGGATCCTTGTAAAGGTCAAGTGCACAGACCCCCAGAAAGCCCATTTACATTGTGGAAATCATTTATTCAATTTGCGCCATGGAAAGTATGGTCACTATTCTACACTGGCTGCCGTGTTGACTTCCTCCAGGTCCCTGGTCCCTGATCTATGGCTCTAATTGAATCAGGCGTACATTGGCTTCTGACAGGGTTCCTCCTCATCATTCCTACTCTGTTTGAGATTCATAATAAAGTGCCCTTGGTCACTCCACCAATTCAGATAATAGCAAGACTCCCTCTTGCTGCCACCCAAACTTACCCCTTCCACTTCTGGGGAAGTTGCCACTAGCCCAGTGGTTCTCAACATTTTTTCTACCCTAACATATTTGGAGATAGACATATGCCTACTAGTAACCTGCAGCTGGAGCTATTCCCCAAAAGTCTTTTCAACAAATATTTAATGAGTACCTGCTACATGCAAGGTATTCTGCTAAGCCCCAGGGTGGATATTAGTTGAATAGGTGCAGTCCTTGCATTCTAGCTTCAGAATGGTTCTCTTATTCATTTCTCTTTTGTGTCTATTGTTATTGTTACAATGAGGCTTTGAGGGCTACTTGTTTGCCTTAAGAAGTAGACATCTCTTATTAGCCTATTTATTTGCAAAGTCCAATCAGAAAAGGCTGCTGGTAATGTGGCACATTGAAAAGTTTCTTTATCATCTATATGTTAACTATTCTGATGACAGAGAAATATATACTGCGCTTTTTTCAATATGAATTTAAGTCTTACATTGACTGTTTTGCCTCCTACTTCTGCTACTCATTAACTGCCTTCAATTAACTTTTATTATTTTTTTTAATCTTTATTTTTTTTTTGAGACAAGATCTTGCTCTCTGACCCAGGCTAGAGTGCAGTGGCATCATAATAGCTCACTGCAACCTCAAACTTCTGAGCTTAAGCCATCCTCCTGCCTCAGCCTCCCTAGTAGCTGGGACTACAGGTGTGCACCACCACACCTGGCTAAGTTTTCTATTTTTGATAGAGACGGAATCTCATTCTTGCTCAGGCTGGTCTCAAACTCCTGGCCTCAAGCGATCTTCCCACCTCTGCCTCTCAAAATACTAGGATTACAGGTGTGAGCCACTGATCCTGGACTGTTATTTTTAATTGTCAAAATATAGATAATAAATTTGGCTGACATTCTTTATTTTTTATTGCCTCATCATGTTTCCTTTGCCCTTTTCTTCTCTCAGCTTGCAATTTCATATTATTATCAGGGGAAATAGCAGCCATTTCCTCAAATGTTACTGTTTTCTGTTTCCCCTTCTATCTCTCACTTGAAGCAACTTTACAATGCAATCTTTTTTACATTTTTCTGTGTAAATGTGTACAGTGTGATACACCACACATGGCCACAGATCCTTGTCGTCCAAATAGTGTAAATCTGTTTATTACTTCCTTTCCAATTAACCTTTCTGCAGGACAATCCTGAAAATGCTGTGGTTGTTTTTACTTGACTTTCTAATCACCTTCCTGTAATAATACATTCTACTTCCAGAGGGCTGGTCATCTTGTCTGGACGCCCTTCTGGGCAGCATAGCTCCTTTTGGCAACTTACACTGGTTCCTTCACGATTACAAGCAAACGTTTCTGTCTGGTATCAGTTTCTTTCTCTCTCCCCCCGCCTCTCTCTCTCTCTCTCTCTCTCTCTCTCTCTTTTTTCTAAGGAAACTGTTTCACTAGTAAACCATTTGTAATAAATATCCCAATTTCTTTGAAAGAAAAGATGAGTTGAGGCTTCCAGTAAACGTGCAAATAGAACAGAGCAGTTAACGTCAGAAAGACAGACCAGACCTCACCGAAGGAACTCTTTATGGAGTTTCAGTAGTAAACCTTTGAAAATTTGTCAGCCCTTATAAATCAAAGGCAAGAGGTATGGAAATGAAATAAAACAAGGCAAGGATATAACCTAGATACCGTACAAAGCAGAGAAGAAAAGGTATAATGGTGTATAATTCTACACTTCAGTATTGTGATCTGTTGACAGAACATTCTTCTCTCTCGTGTGAATTCAGTGAAGAATTGGTAGAGAGGATGGGAAACACTGAAAAGTGCCAGGCAAAGAAAAGGGTGAGGAAAGAGCTAGCTATTTTTTGAAGGGGGGAAGCCATGATGTTCCAGAAGCTTGAAGAGTATTCACAGATCTGTGATGGTCTAGTGCTGTGCTAACACCGTAGCCACCGGCTTTGTGTGGCTGTAGAGCACTGAAAATGTGGCTGTCCAAATTAAGACGTGCTGTAAGTGCAAAACCCATGCCAGATTCCAAGACTTCGCACTCCCCAAATAGAAGATATCTTACTATTAAATAACTGTTAGATTGATTACATGCAGAAATGGGAATTTTTAATATAGGGGTTAAATAAAATGTTAGTAAAATTAATTTCATTTTGTTTTCTTATATTCTTTAAAATGTGACTACAGAACATTTAAAATCACTTAGGTGGCACACATCATATTTCCACTGGATGGTGCTGGTCTAGCCCTGCACCATGCAGTGTGACTGTCGTCCATCTCCCTGGCAAGTTAACTTTCTGTGCACCCATTTTACTTTCTCCTCACGGTTTGCCTGGAGTCGGTTAATTTTTTTTATAGGTAGTTGTTTTATCTATTTTGGAAATTTTATTTTTAAAATAGGAGGCAGATATGAGTAAAGAGAATGCACAGCATAATTGGAGGGTTATTTTTATGGACGGGCCCTGGAGACAATCCTCTGAAATAAAGAGTTTTTAAGTACTCTTAAGAACTCCCAGCAAATTTTCATGATTGATAGATACACCACACAAAAAGCACCTGAGAGAATAAATTGATTCAGAATAATTCTCTTTTATTCTTATTAGTAGGGGTAGATGTTGCATCTTCTTTGAGAAAAGAGAACTGGGAACACTTGTGAAAGAGAAGGGAGCTTTTTTCTGAGTGTTGTTCTTCACAACCAACCCTTTTTCTCATAGATCTGAGAAGGCTTGGACAAATTGGACTCTTTTTCTTTAATTGCATTTCTAAGTTTGAAAATTATATTTGCATACATTTAAAACACATGTGCGCATAGCATGTATGCATCTGGCTATGCTGAGAGAAAATGTGAATTCTTCCAGCAAAGGTTGAGAAGGAGGCCTTTGGTTGTCTCCTGGCTCCATCGTGTCCTAGCTCTGTGATCTGACTTACTCCCTCTCTCTAAGCCAAATTTTTCTCAAATATAACATTTAGATAATTGTAATAACTACTCAAGGATTGTTGTAAGGATTAAATGAGATGATTATCCAAGGCATTTAGCATGCTATCTGGCACAATAAATATTATAAATAATAAATATGAACTGGTCTTAACAGATATAACTTCAATTCTGAAAACAGTCTTCATTTACCTCCCTATGGTTGGGCCCTATATTCTTCTAATAGGATAAATCAACAGAAGGCTAAGTGTTTTTTCCAACATCTTTAATGAGTTAAAAGCACTCTTGGCATTAGAACTCAAGTTTCAACCCTTCTGTGGCCTGGGCCAGGAGCCAGAAACTACTGCTGGCCACCGTTCAGATCCTGGGAGAGAAGCTGGAGTGACTGCGGTCCTAACATCCCTTTGTTGAAGTCAAGACCCTTACTTGAGGCTGACAATGACATTTGTATCACTTACGCCTCGTGGGCACTGACAGGGCTGAGCCCGACCCAGTGAAATGCAGACGGCTACAACCAGCTGAGGGAGGCTTGACCTGGGATTAGATCTTTTCCATTATAGGGTGCAGGTGGGAATAGGAAGGCCAGACAGAACACAAAATCAGTTATTTTGGCAACAAAGAGATGTCTATTCAACATTAGGATCTAACAGACCTGGCATAGCAACAAGGACCTCTGACTGCCTGACCACGCCTCCCCGCCACTTCTTGGTGTGGCAATATCTGAGGCTCTACGCAGTTCCCATCAGGGGCATCTGTCAGAAGAGCCTAGATGAAAACGACAAGACTCTAGTCTGCAAGGGAGAGCTGGCAAAGGGAAGACACAGTCCTAGGGATACTGGGCTGGATAGTGGGGGAGAGATTCGGCTTCCTAATCTATTGTCTAGAATTCACATGTAAGGAAGATGGGGAGGACGGAGCCTCAGCAGACTCGTAGCAAGATTAGCTTGATGCTGACTTTTCCTTAAGGAACAATACTCACCCAGTATTGTTCTTAAATCTCTCTTGCCTGAGTCCCAGAACCTGAAAGGAGGCTAGGTTTGTGGCTAGAAAGAGTGGATTGAGTGGAGGATTATTAATGCCCCCCTCTCTAGGGGAAGAGAACAAAGATAGGGATGTAGTCAAGTTATGATAATCTCAATAGTCAGTTTGACAAACACAGCTATCAATGAGACTGTGGAAAGTCTCAGTAATGCCTTTAATCGGTGCATGGGGTTGTGGACAAAGATTCCTTCACAGAAGAAAAGCTGCTTCTTGTGAGATGTGTATTGCCTTAGCAAATAAATCAGTCAGTTGCAGAGTCAGACTGCTGACTCCACTACACACTTGTTGTGCCTTTGTGCAAATTACTTTGCTTTTCTAAGCCTCGTCTCCTCATCTGTAAAATGGAGATAAATTATAGCATCCACCTCATAGGAACTCTGTGATGTTTAAATTAGATCAAACTATTAATAGAATACCTGCATATGCCATATTTATGCATACTCAGTAGATATTAATAATAATGATAAATATCTACTCTCAGTTCTGTTGGCAGGACTTACAGTAGACAAGGTACTTCTTTGATGACTTCAGTAATGTAATCCTTTCAGTCCAGAATGTTATCATGACCAAAGCAAATTTTAGACCCAGTGTTTACAGTCACTGGAAAACCTACTGACTTTACTAATCACGTCAAATGTCTAAGGTTCACCTGGTCAAGGATCAAAGAAGGACACTGAATATGAATGTGTAAAGGAGGAACTGGGGGGCAGGGTTTCTAGCACAAGTGGAGAGGCGACTTGGGAGGGTGAGCTTCATCCAGGCACAGATGTACACCTTCATGTCACCGTGCTAGGAGAACATCAAGGGCATGGGTAGCCGCCTTCGTTCTCCACGTTCACGTCTCTGGCTCCCACCCACTTCCGCTCCTCCTCACACCCAGTAGGCTACATGAGCTCCCACCATCTCTCCCCCGGATTGTCACTGGGGCCTGCTAGCTCGTCTCCCCGTGTCCCCCCCTGGTCCTTGATACCCATCTGCCTCATGTCACCGGAGTGCTCTTTCTCAAAACATAGAGTGGACCTTCCCTCTTTTTCCTGCTTAAAATCCTCCACTGGTTTCACATCAGTCTTGGAATGAGAAATGAAACCTTTACAAAACTTACCAGGCTCTCCTGTTCCAACCCCTTCTCCACTTCTTCCCAATGCTCAAACACCTGTGCTTCTCTGCCTTGAGGCCTTCCCTCCAGCTGCAGGAGGGCCTGGGCAGCAGAAATGAATTCCTCTACTTCCCTTCCCTTCTCCTGCTTTTCTTCCCCCGTGAAGCCTTCCTGATGCCTTTCCTCTGGCAAGCTGCTGTTGGTAGATGCTCTCTTTGCACCCTGCCCTGCCCTTGTTAGCACATTATACAGCTGCCTTAGCTAATCGCCTGTTTAATGACTGCCTTCTCAATTAGAATCTAACCTTCATCAGTCTGCCGTTTTCCTGTGCTATCCTGAATGCTTAACATGGCACCTGGCACATACATGGTGGGCAATTATTAAATATTTGTGGAAGAAATGGACAAAAGAAAAGGGTCAAGAAACAGATCCAAGACAGAGCGAAGAGATGTGGCAATCTTGTTAACTTTTAAAAATAACCTCAAAGGGATAATGAGTTGAAGGGAGAGGAAAAGGAACAGAAGTTGTGCTGGAAACACGAGAGAGATGAGGGTGATGAGGTGATTTTTGGAGGTGAGTATGTGAAAGAGACTGAGTACCCTGGGAATCACTAGAGATGAAACAGAGGACAATTTGTAGAACCCAGAAAGAAAAAAGGCAGTCGGTCACAGGGAACTGCAACCTGAGCAAACAAGCCTCTTGGCAGCCAAGGGTGATGACATAGTAACCGCCTTGTATCGAGGGGAAGGACGCTGGCCCGTGTTTAGCCCCGTGCTTTATTGAACCCACCCAGGTACATACGTGGTCATGGCCAACTCCTTGCACATTGGTCCTCTTTGCCACTTTGCAGCTGTATTTAAAAATCCTGGATGAATAGTTGTCAGTCAGCATAGCCCAGTGATCGTTAGGGTATGTTTTAACAAAATGTAAAAAAAAAAAAAAAAAAGCTTGCAAAACAAGCATGGATGTATATTCAGTTAGAAGATTTCTTTTCCAGAAAATACCATAATGAATCTTGTCTAGTTCCAATGTATCTTTATGATACCAATTTACCTAGCAAAATTCTTTCCCAGCATCTCTTTAAGATTTTGATAGAACTTTTTAAACAAGGACTTTTAGCAGCAGATAACCATCAATTCAGATATTTAAAATACAGATGACCCTTGTACAACATGGGTTTGAATTGCGTGGGTCCACTTAGACACAGTTTCCTCGGCCTCGGCCACCCCCAAGACAGCAAGACCAACTCCTCCTCTTCCTCCTCCTCAGCCTACTCAATGTGAAGATGATGAGGATGAAGACCTTTTTGATGATCCACTTCCACTTAATGAATAGTAAATATATTTTCTTTTCCTTATGATTTTTTAAATAACATTCTCTTTTCTCTAGCTCTGCAGTCCCCAAGCCCCTAGCCACAGCCTGGTACTGGTCTGGGGTCTGTTAGGAAACGTGCTTCGTTGGCATCACTGAGCTCCGCACCACCCTCCCCCCACCCTCAACACCCCGCCCCACTCCACCCCGGTCCGTGGAAAAGTTTTCTTCTACAAAACCGGACCCTGGTGCCAAAAAGATTGGGGACTGTTGCTGGCTCACTTTATTGTTAGATATACATACAATATACAAAATATATGTTATCAACTGTTTATATTGTCGGTAAGGCTTCCAGTCCACAGTAGACTATGAGTAGTTAAGTTTTCGGGGAGTCACAGTTGTATATGGATTTTTGACTGTGAGGGGGTTCCATTCCCCTAACCCCTGCATTCAAGGGTCAATTGTATGTGTCACCCTCCCTCTGCTTTTCCTGGATGCTGCATCCCATCTGTATCTCAGGGTTCCTCCTCTTATCCAACTGTGTGACATCCTAGGACCATCCTTGCTTCCTAGTCAGGGGGCAATGGAGGGGAGAGCCCGCAGTTACAGTTTAATGTTGAAGCATATTCCCTGGGGGCTGGATTCATGCCGAAAATGATAAGAAACAGGATCATGAAAAGATTTGTCTTAGTAATGGCAGCTTTTGTATTTGGAAATTTCGCTGCTTGTGATCGATTGCCCTCCTTGTTTGGCCTATTTTCTGAGACAACTTCTCAGGTCTTTCCCCTGACACCTTACTCTCGCCATCCTGCCACTTTTGTTCTCAGGTTTTCTCCTCTCTTGTCACCTCTATTCTTCTTCTTTTTTTTTTTTTTTTTCCCCTCCTGCTGCCATTTAAATTTTTTTTTTATCTTCCTACCAAGTTTGATCAGATTTTCCCTTTTGTCATAAAAGAATCTTAGAATGACTCCAGGCAATATGGAGCAAGTCAGAAATTTATGTCTGGACTGTGAGCTTGTCATCCTGCCGGGCTCCCCTGCCACCACTGTCACCGGGCTGCTGAGCATGTTTATTATTGACTTCACAGTCTCTTTTAGTGACTTTGTCCCTGTAACTTTTCTTGACTCCAGAACTCTTCTTTCTCCTTTGCAATGTTCTTTCTATGCCTCAGAAAATTCTTGTTATTATTTACTTCAACATTACAAACATCATTTTCACTTTCTATATGAATATCTTACAGCCTGTTTATCCTTCTTTCATAAGACCCCCGAAGTCTGTTGTGATAAAGCTTACTGTTCAATAGATCTGCACACGACCCAGGGCTATCACGCTCCTTTAAATAGTTTTGACAATAACAAAGGGGGCTCGACTCCTTACTGCCCCTCCCTGCTCTGAAGACAGAGTTTCCCCTTCTGTGAAATGGGAAGAATAAAAGTACCTTCCTAGCAGGATTATCATTAGCATTAAATGAGTTCATATATATAAAAATATTATCAAAAGATCCATTCACAGTTAATGCTCAATAAATTTTAGTTATTATATTAATTATACTTATTATTATTGAGGCTTGACATAATATGCAGCCTTTAATATAAAATCATTCTTGTAAAGAGATTTTACTCTTCTTTAAGCCTCAATTCTTCTAGTGATACTTCTTCCTTATAATGAATCTCTTTAATGTTGTCTTTTTGCTGTGTTTTTATAATACTCTTTCTACCACTCATAAAACATAGATGTTTATTTCCACCCCTCTATGGGGAGTTCTGTTTCTGATGTTATCTTCTTCTTACACTGATCTAAGTCTATCCTTTCTTTAAATCTCCTGCTCATTTTGTTCCTCACAAATCATTCCATAATAGATCTGTGTACCAAGAAAATAAATACTTCTACATCCTGACTCTCGTTTCCTTCTTTAAAGTACAGTTCAGGGAGGTGATTTTAATTTTTAAGCACTAATCATTCCGAGCTGTTGTTACCCTAGAAACCACATTTCTCATCCTGAAACATGACAGCGGTGATCGCCCCTGACAGTTCACAGACCTGAATTTCAGACAATCAAAGGCAAAGCAATTTGGAGGTCTGTTCATTTAGAATTTTCTCTTTCACAATTTCAAGGAAGCACAGTGTCGGTTCTCTTCCAATTTGTCAGAAGCAAGGAAAAGGAAAGCGTGTAGATGGATAGCTGAATGCCAACTTTCAGCCCAAGGTATCAGTGCCAAACACACTTTTATTATTCTCTTGGAAATAAGGTTGTAAAAAAGTAATTGCTGACACAACCTTAATGATAGCACTTTAAGTATGCTGCTGTAATTAAAATAGGAATTTTATTATACTAGACCTCTGAGAGCCTCATATATATACCATTCAGATCTCAGGATTTACAAAGCAAGCAACTTTGATTCCTGCTGCTTTTGCTGTGTGGACCACACTTATCCTTTGTGCCTCTCCTAGTTGCAGCTTATGTGGAAAACCACCTCTCTCCTGCCAAAAAGCTATAAGCATCCGTGTTTAGAATGATGCCCTGCAGTGATGTTGTCGTGGCTTTCAGCACACTTACCTCTGAAATGTCACTGAAGGAGCTGCTCTCTCCTTTGATTTCCCTTGGAATAAAACTTTCATGTATTATGCAATGAGGTTAAAATCCTACAAGACATTTTGGTTAAAATTTGAAGAGGGCTCTCTTATTTCAGTGGGATGTCGTATCCATTTTATTCCTGTTTTACCTGATAGATGGGTTAGAAATTGTATACAGCTGCGAGTTATAAATACCCAAAGATAATCACTTTAAAAAATTAGTTGATTATTTTCTCCTGTGATGAGAATTTTAGAGCTTGTTGGTCCACATACAGTGATGCCACAGTCTCCAGTGGGACCCTGGAGCCTTCCATTTTTCCTGCTTGGACATCCCTAACATGTGGTTGTTGCCTGGGGCCCCAAGACAGCTGCCTGAGCTACAGCCATCTCATCCAAGTCCCGGGGAGGAACAAAGACAAGGGAAAGAGCCACTCCCAGCTAAGTCAGCCCTCTGCTTTAAGAAAGTTTCCCCAGAAGTCTCATCCAAAAACATCCAGTCACATCTTATTAGCCAGAATTTAGTCATTTGGAAAATATATAGTTTATCAGCTGAATATATCTCTCTGAAAAATCAGTGTTGTATATTAAGGAAGAAGGGGCAAAGGGATATTGGCTCACCAAGTAACAGTCTTTGCCATAATTGATAATGTATAAAAACAAGTATAAGAAGCGGACCCTCCCCCCGCCCCCCCGCCACACACATACACGTTGTGTTGCTTTTCCACAGTAAATACTTATTCAGTATATAGATAATCAGATCCAGGTACAGTGGTGCAAATGCCTGTAATCTCGCACACTCGGAGGCTGAAGCAGGAGTATTGCTTGAGCCCAAGAGTTCGAGTCCAGCCTAGGAAACAAAGAGAGATCCTGTCCCTAAAAAAAAAAAGTGAAAAAAAATCAGAAAGCTGCAATTTTTTCCTGTTGGTAACAAAATTACTCTTCATCATGATAAAATTTAGGCCTAGCTCAATCTTTAATGACTTTTCTGAATCATCAAATCTTCTATTTTTTAAGTATCATTTTCATGTTACCTTAGTGTTTTAAATTACGGTTGACTCTGGAACAATGTATGGGTTAGGGGTGCCAACCCCTGCACAGTAAAAAATCTGCATATAACTTTTGACTGCACAAAAACTGAACTACTAACAGCCTACTGTTGACCGGAAGCCTTACTGATAACATATGTGGTATGTTGTATGTATTTCTATACTGTATTCTTACAATAAAGTAAGCTAGAGAAAAGAAAGTGTTATTAAGAAAATCATAAGGAAGAGAAAATATATTTATTATTCATTAAGTGGAAGTGGATCATCATAAAGATCTTCATCCTCATCATCTTCATGTTGAGTAGGCTGTGGAGGAGGAGGAAAAGGAGGGGTAGGTCTTGCTGTGTCAGGGGTGGCAGAGGCAGAAGAGGTGGAAGGGGAGGCAGTAGAGGCAGGTGTGATTTTTATTGGAAAAAATCTGCATATGAGTTGACCCACACACTTCAAACGCATGTTATTCAAACATCAACTGTATTTGATATAGGGCCATTTGGATATGATGCTTTGGGTACCAGTTTAAAAGAATGTTTGATTGTCATCAACATTACATTTCTCAATTTCTTAAATTAAAGCTGTTTTCTTATAAACCTAAAATCTGGTATAAATATACTTGAAACCTTAGAAGTTATGTCCGCCACACATTTCATGCACTAATCCAAATAGACCTTGCCTCTGTTATTAGCCCATAATAGTCCATTTGATCCACTCTGCCATGAAGAATTCTCTCAAGATTTCTTTAATTGTGATAAAATATACCTAACATAAAATTTACCATTTTAACAACCGTTTTCAGCATACAGTTTAGTGACATTAAGTACCACATTGCACATTGTTGTGCAACCCCATGCTTTTTTGTTTGCTTGTTTCTTTATTATGACCTAATCTTTTTGTCTACCACAGTATTTGACACTGTGTAGTTCTCTATCAATGTTTGTTCATTCAAATGGATTTTCAGGTAACAAGTAGTCCTTTTCCCACCATATTTATCTGTAATTGCAATGATTCAATAGCAGATATTTTATAAATGGTTATAAACAGATCTAATTGGATAACTAGACAACAAATTACTTAACAGTAAATTCTTCAGTCCAGAACAGTGCACAGGAGCTTACGCAGTTACAGCACCTTCATCCCACAGTCCCTAAAACTTAATTTAAGACGTGGAAATGCCAAATGGCAAAGATCGTTTTTATGACACGAATAATTTAATATTTCTTCTCAGTCTAGTGTGTTATAATACTGGCTTAACGATAGTCTGAAAGTGATTCTCATTTTTAATCTTTTTAAATGCCAACTATAATGAAGACCTCTTTTTATATTTTATTTCATTTTGTTTTGTTTTAATCCATGAAATCTATTTTTTTCTTTCTTTGCCAATCCAGTGGTTCTCCTTAAAATAATGAAATCCACCAGCAGAGAAAATATCTAATGAGATCTCCCTAAGAATAGATATGTGTGTCTAGAAGACCTCATGGGCTCTTAATGACTCCAAAGCCAGAAGAGTAGGCTTACAGTCTCCCTTTGTTATTTAACCAACAAGGATATGAATGACTTTAATGTTAACAGTCATGCTTTCACACTTGCTTAGTGTCTTTTCTTCCCAAGAGTATAGAATATTCTATTTTGATATAATGCCATTAAATTTTCAGTGACACGGAGGGCAGCTGAAGGCACATAGAAAGAGAAGGGTAAAGGGAGTTACATACAACATAATTTTTTTTTCAAATTTGAAATAAGTGGTCCCTTTCCCTGCATTCCAGCTCAGTGACATACTCTGGGAACTTCCCACCTGCATACAATGGGTACAAGAAATACCACATAGGAGGTGCATTCTTCCTTGTGGATGACCCACCTGGCATCTTAGTTTTGGATGAGGATCCAGTTGGCTCTGGGCTTGTGGTTAAGAACAAGCATATTTTAGATTAACAATTTGTGTCTTTGGGCAACGCACTTTTAAGAAAAGGATGTGTTTTTCACCTATGTATTTGAAATTTGAGCTTTTTTTGGACAGATAATTATAACTCTTGTAAACTCGGGAGATTGCTATTGATCTTTAAGTTAGAAACAGAAATTGTAAATATGATCTTAAGCAATAAATAATGCATTTTCCAGTCATTGCTCCTGCCCCTAGAATGTTTCAGTAAGCTATATATACATAATTCAAATATTAATCTATTTGCAATTATACTATTTATGAAACAATTTGCAGTATTCTAAAGCCTCTACTAGCCATTAGTGATAGATAATATTTTATAATAGAAACTCAGAGTGGTGGAATTATGTATGATGCTGGGAAATGTTTGTACTTTTTAAGTGTTATAAAATAAAAACTATTAGTATGGTACAAATGTATTGGAAAGTAGATTAAAAATAGAACCACTAATGAGTAAAACAATTTCATAGTCCAAGTGGGCAAAAGATATGATCAGAAACTTTTCAAAAGAAAATAGACTAATGGCCAAGAAAAGCATGCAAAAATGTTCAATGTCTCTAACCCAAGGAAATGCAAATCAAAACCACAATGAGATATCACCTAACTCTTGTGAGAATGGCTTTTATCAAAAAGTCCCAGAACAGCAGATTCTGGCAAGGATGCAGAGAGAAAGGAACACTTATACACTGTTGGTGGGACTGCAAACTAGTATAACCTCTATGGAAAACAGTATAGAGATTCCTCAAAGAAATAAATGTCCACTTAGCTTTCAACCCAGCAATCACACTACTGGGTATCTACCCAAAGGAAAAGAAGTCATTTTGTCAAAAAGACACCTGCGCTCAAATATTTATCACAGCACAACTTACAATTGTGAAATCAACCTAAGTGCCCATCAAAACATTAGTGGATTAAGAAAATGTGGTGTGTGTGTGTGTGTGTGTGTGTGTGTGAGATAGATATAGATATATATGTATATATATCAATCTACTGTACACTGGTTTTGTGATGAATTACAGGCACAATTTTCTGACTATTCCTTTAACTAGAAGATGATGATAAGACAAAGAGAAGGTATAAAAATAAGGGCAAATGCAAAAGTATCTAGTTATCTCCCAAATGCATACAATTTTCCTTAAGATATTGATATGTGCTACAATAAAGTAGTGGTTGAGCTTGAGTCTTGCAGTCAGAGATACTTAAATTTGTATCCAGGTTTTACCTTCTATCATTGAATAGCATGTGACCCTAAGCAAATTACTTACTCATTTCAAGTTTCTGTTCTATAAATGGGAAGATATAATAGTCCCTTCTTCTAGGTTTATTTTGGAAAAAGGAGTTAAGTGAAATAAGTAATGTTAGATGCCTAGCATTATGCCCGGTGCCAGGCATGTAGCAAGTATTCACTATATGCTCACTATTTATCTTTATATTTTCATTACAGATATGCCATATATTTTTATTGGAAAAAGCTGCATATAATCTGTGCAAATACTAATGTATGTTCAAAATAAACGTTATATATGTAGGATAAAGATTAATTCAATATGAGTTTTCTTACTGTTAACCAAAAACCTAAAGTTAAATATCAGAAAGCAAAAGATAATTATGTGCCTCTTTTCATCAACTTTAAACCATTCATGCTAGCAATCAAGATCAACATGTTTCGTCTGAAGAAAGCGCCCTTAACCCAGTTAACCCACAATCCCTTTTTGATTTGACTAGTAAGATGTTTGGATGTTAGTGATTATTGGATTTTTAATCTGTGCCAATAAAGGAAGGAAGGAAGGGATGTATGGATGTCACCTTAGTCTTATGTATGCTGGGATTCTATGGGCTAATTTTGTTAGTGTTTTATGTAGATCTCAAAATAAATTACCATTGTTTTATTTCTGTAAAGTTCTTGTCTTGGCTTACCATAGTGATTTAGGCATGGTGTTGAGATTTTAACATGTGGGCTTTTTGTTTGTCTATATGTTACACTCTATATAATAAGAGTTGTGGCAGAGGCTACTGGTCTCCTATAGCCATTCTTCCCTTCTTTAGTAAGAACTCCCAGTTTTTCACCTGGGTATATACCTTTAAAGGTACCTGCAAATCTAAGTTCCGACTAATAAGGCATAAACTAAAATACCACCTTGAATGTCTGGGAAATGCCTTTTCAGAGAAAGGCATGATCTTC
>CM052440.1:40632162-40654310 GCA_028533085.1 Varecia variegata
ACAGCATACTGGACAACCCCCAAATCTCAGTACTTACAACAACTTCTGTTGGTGTTTCTCACTCCTGAGTCTGTGGGATGGCTGGGACAGCTTCACCCCAGATGCAGGCTGGGGTCAGCTCTGCTTCATGGGCCTCTCATTCTGCAACTGGCAGCTACCCAGTTAATACTCTGGCAGATGGCAAAAGAGCAAGAGGACTGAGAAAAAACACATGATGTCTCTCAAGGCCTCACCTCAGAACTGTCTTTCTGTCACTTATGCCAGAGTCCACTGGCCAAAGTCAATGAGGCAGGGATGTCTACACCCACCTATTCCGAGGAGAGGCATGGAGGCATTGCAAATTGCATGGCAAAGTGTGCAAGTCTATAACCCTATTACAGGAAACTGAAAGTTTGAAGCAATACTTCATTCTGCCATATCATTGAGAGTGAATGTATGCTTTCTCTCGATACCCACCATATACACACAGAATCATCTAATCTTGACTTAAAATCCAAATGGAATATATGAACTTTGAGAGGTTTGAGCTGTACCTTAGAGAAATCTTTATTTTTATAGTCTTTAGAAAGAGAGATTTTATATTTTGTACTATTATGATATAAATGGTTTGGACAGTTAACCGAACTACATACTATATGTGTTTAATTCTCAATGCCAAGACTACCAGCAAATCTCCTGAAGGGCACATCGGGTCTCTTGAGGAAGTTTGCTTTTGCTTCTGATAACTGGTGTCACTTCATTTTAGGATCCAGCTGATCTTATTTAATGGACAAAATGAAGATAGTGACTAACTTTACTGCTTCCAATTCTTCCAGCTCAGTGATGCTTTGAGAACTGTGCTAAAAATACCCTGCTCAACAGAGTGTAATTTCTATATATGATTGCAATATACTTTGGGGCCTCTGTGGACATAAAATATTACAGCTCCATGACAGGCTGCTTCATTAGTTGACGGAGGTCAGATCAATTATAAACAGGTGCTTACGCTTTTAAAAATTTATTGTTCATGCCCCCAGATCACAGTTTGAAAAACAAGAACACAAATCATGCTGATGTGTTGGGCACTACAGTTTTAGAGTAGTGAAGCTGAGGAATTTGCCGTAATATAGTTCGTGATATTATAGTTAGTTGGTTTCTAACAATTTTGGCACCATTTCCTGTGGGAGAGACAGTTACTGCTCATGGCATTTCCTAAGGCTCCCCATATTTTCTGGTTCTCTTGCAGTTGGGTAGGACCGGTTACTGGATCTAGACAATGATCTCTGATTGTGGTGACGCTGCTTGGCCAGGCATTTAAGTGCCAGCATGCCACCCTCCAGCTCTCTTTTTCTCCCTCTGCGTTGACCCAGAAGCCACAGGTGGAGGTGGTGGTACCACAAGGTTGACGCAGCTTGGGTCACAGAGTTACCACATGGAGTGCAGCCACCTTGGATTCGCATGCAGCCTGCACTAGAATTGGCAAAACAAGAAATAAAGGGTTTTTGGGGGGGAGTTATTCCCCGCATTCTTTCAAGGGTATATGGCAGTTGCTTCTATTTTATAGATAAGGAAAGTAATTGAAGGTCATAAAGTCAAGATACTTAGCCAACCTATAGAGTGATAATTTCACATATTCCACAGTGTTGTGGCTTAAGGTTATTCGGATTACTGACTTGTGTATGTAGTAGTTTGATCTTTATTCACTTGAAGAAATTGCTGGACCTGCTACCTTGGAAAATTGTAAAACAGTGTGAGAAAATTAACTCATGGATCATAAACTAGCTATTATATTAATTTATTGTTCTCTTGGAAAATGTTGAGCATCTTCCTATATATTTGGGGGTGCTATATATTTTGAGATTCCATCAGCACTGCTACCAACACACACACACACACACACACACACACACACACCCCTCTACCCGTAATTAGCGTGGCTAGGAGATGAACAGATAGTGTGGGCTGGGAACAAGAAGTTCTGGGCCTAGTTTTAACAATGTCATTTATTCACTGTATGATCTTGGGAAATCACTTAACTTCTTTCAGCCTGTTTTTTTCTTTTTAAAAGAAGGGCTTCATTAGATGAGTTTTTTTCCAACTGTAGATCACAACCCAGTAGTGAGCTATGAATCTACAAAAGATCTCTACCAGCATTTTTTAAAAATATAATAACAGTAAATTAGAAGTTATCAGAGTGTTTTATGTATATTAGGGGTAAGTGTTGGCATATGAAATGTGTATGTGTATAATAAATACGAATGTGTGTAATGGAGTGCAATGTAAAATGCATTTTTAGTGTAGTGAAAAGTTTGAGAAACACTGGAATAGATAGTTTCTTACATCTTTTCCAGCTCTAATATTCTTTGAATCTATAAGTTTTCATACACATGAGTTAACGACTTAAAAAGATATTCATACTATACCAAGTGAAAAAAATCTCATTTTTATAAAAGTAATATATATATATTTGTGTATATGTTATACATATGGTCAAAATATGCTTATTTATACATAAAACAAAAAACTGTAAAGTTAATACCAAGATTAGCTCTGGATGATTTAAAAAATATTGTTAGTGTTTGCCTTTACATTAGGTGATGTTCATGTATTATTTTTATTTTTTTAAATGTATTTTTAAAAGATTTTCTTGTTTTAAAAGGAATCCTCAGTTAGTGAGCTTTTCATTTGGGTATCCAAGTGGAGGGAAGTGACGTGGGTGGTCTGAGGAGGAAGCTCTTGTAGTCCAGGGATAGACAGACCTGCTCTTCATGCCAGCACGTCTGACCCGGGGTCAGCCCTCCCGCAGATTCTGCTTTCACAAGTGTCCCTCCCACTCCTGCAGGCAAAGGTTCTCTGAACTCCCCCGGGTTTTTCTTGGAGCAGCAAATGGTGTTGTGGTAAACTGAGGTGGCAGTTGGCTTTATTTATCTGCCACTACAAATGGATGCAGAAACTCAGAGTAATTTCTAAAGGAAGGGCTCTACAGGTACAGAACAGCACGTGGTTATCAGATAAATCCCTGAGATAACCTGTTGTCAGCATTATCTCTAGAGTCCATTTTGACATCAGATGAGTAGAGTTCCCTGACTCTGAAGCAAAAGGAGGTCTGTCTTAAGGTACATGGAGCTGAGGCTGGCTAACTTTTCACTGAAATAGTCTGTGCTTCTATGATATATTTGATGCCGGGCAAGAAAGAAAGAAAGATCTGTAATACAGAGAAATTTCCAGTTCCTCAGTTACCTAAAGCACACAGCATAATGCTCAGTGCAGCTCAGCACTTCTGAGCCCTCTACCCTGGCTCTGACCAGAAAGAGGCCACCTTAGTAGTCTGTTCCCATCAGTGTCAATGGCATCTCATCCGCTCCTCTTTCATGAAAGTGTCTTAGCCGTGGTTTGCCAAAATGCATCCTGATAAGTGTAAAGAAATGACTGCCAGCCCTGTTTGAATGTGTCAGAAACTTCTCAGTGTGGGAGACCAGAACAAGTTTTCCAGAAAGCTATTTCCAACTTAGCAGACCTACGTACAAACCATCTTCTCTCACTACTCAAGTGTGAATTCCCAGAGTCTCCTAAGTGTAATTCGGTACTAATCCAACTTCCAAACTATTATTTGGGACTGGAGGAATGTCAAGGTGTTAGGGCACAAGGGCATGATGCTTTCCCACCCTGTCATTTCTACAAAGCACTATTTCTGTTTTATTTTGTTTTTATTTCTTAACCTATCTTTCCCCCTACCACTTTGCTACTTAATTTATAATGCATTGATCTAATGAAAGAAATGCCCATTTCATTGAACTATTAGGCTTTATTCATCAGACGTGTGTTTGCAAAATGACCCTCCAAATTGGTAGCTGCGCTTGAATTCTTTGCATTGAAACTATCTCAGACAATTTCTGATTTTGTATTTCTCCCACTTTTTCTTGGTATGAAGCATTTCAGATTGTTTTACACATAGAGACCTTGCCATTGTATTGCTTTATAATGTCACAGAAAACTCCATGGCAAAGCCATGTATGGGTGCAGAACTCCTTGTTTGAATTTTCAAGCCAACAAGAAAACGAGAAACCGCTATTTGATGGAGGATTCGTATGTGTAGAAATTTAGCTGATTATGTTCTTTCATTTGTTCTTATTTTTTTCCCCAAAAGATATTTAGTGAATGATGCCCAAAGACTGGGCTTTGAGCTTGTTGCTCTGGTAGGTTAGAAAGAGCAAGTAAAGGTCTGAGGACAAATGGACTCAGTGAGGTAGGGTTTTCTGTTATTCTGTATTAATTTCATTAAAGGGCTTCAATATCATGAAATATTAAAAATAACTTTGGCAAAACAAAAATGATTATAAAAGACAGGCAAGCATAACAGAAATACTACTGTACTTGTTTTTAAATGATGTGACTGGACTTAGAATTCCAGTTCTACCATTTTATCTGTTTGATCTTGTTCATATCAATTACCTTCTCATCTGCAAAATGGGGAATTCATTAGTAAGAACATTAAAGCTGAAAAGATTAATTACTTCCATATTATCTTTATTTTGAATTTTCTTTACCAGGAACTGGAAGGATTAGAGATTACAGGAACTACATACAGACATGCCTCAATTTATTGCGCTTTGCTTTATTGAGCCTCACAGATACTGTTTTTCACAAATTGAAGGTTTGTGGTAACCCTGTGTTGAGCAGGTCTGTCGGCGCCATTTTTCCAACAGTGTGTGCTCACTTCGTGTCTCTAAGTCACATTTTGGTAATTCTTGCAATATTTCAAACTTTATTATTATTATCATATCTGTTATAGTGATCTGTGATCAGTGATCTTTCATATTACTGTTGTAATGGTGCTGGGGTGCCGTGAACCACACCCATAGAAGATGGCAAACTTAATTGGTAAATGTGTGTGTTCTGACTGCTCCGCAGACTGTTCTCCCATCTCTCTCCCTTTCCTCAGGCCTCCCTATTCCCCGAGATCCAACAATTTTGAAATTAGACCAATTAATAATCCTACAATGGCTTCTAAGTGTTCAAGTGAAAGAAAGAGTCACATATCTCTCACTTTAAATCAAAAACTAGAAATGATTAAGCTTAGTGAGGAAGGTATGTTGAAAGCCAAGATGGGCCAAAAGCTAGGCCTCTTGTACCTAACAATTAGCCAAGTTGTGAATGCAAAGGAAAAGTTCTTGAAGGAAATTAAAAGTGCTACTCCAGTGAACACACAAATGACAGGGAAGTGAAACAGCCTTATTGCTGCTATGAAGAAAGTTTTAGTGGTCTGAACAGAAGATCAAGCCAGCCACAACATTTCCTTAATCAATCCAAAGCCTAATCCAGAACAAGGCCCTAACTCTCTTCAATTCTGTGAAGGCTGAGAGAGGTGAGGAAGCTGCAGAAGAAAAGTTTGAAGCTAGCAGAGGTTGATTCATGAGGTTTAAGGAAAGAAGCTGTCTCCATAACATACAAGTGCAAGGTGAAACAACAAGTACCAATATATAAGCTGCAGCAAGTTATCCAGAAGATTTAGCTGAGATAATTATGAAGGTGGCTACATTAAACAACAGATTTTCAATATAGATAAAATAGCCTTATATTGGAAGGCAGTGCCATCTAGAACTTCTATAGCTAGAAAAGAGAAGTCAATGCCTGGCTTCAAAGCTTCAAAGAAGAGACTGACTCTCTTGTTAGGGACTAAAAAGTTGGTGACTTTAAGTTGAAGCCAGTGCTCATTTACCATTCTGAAAATAGTAGGCCCCTTAAGAATTATGCTAAATCTGAGAGTTCCTCTTGGAATTGAAATCTAGTTTTATTTCACTGTGGTCTGAGAAGATACATGGTCTGATTTTCATGTTTTAAAATTTGCTGAGACTTATTTTGTGACCTAAGATATGGTCTATCCCGGAAAATGTTCCATGTGCTGTTGAGAAGAATGCATATTTTGCAGTTTTGGGGTAGAATGTTCTATAAATGTCTGCTAGAAATGTCTTTGTCCTAGAGTCCCATTTAAGCCCAGTGTTTCTTTGTTGATTTTTCTGCCTCAATGATCTGTCTAGTTCTGTCAGTGGAGTGTTGAAGTCCCCCACTATTATTATGCTGCTGTTTATTTCTTTTCTTAGGTCTACTAGTATTTGTTTTATGAATGTGGAACTTCAGAGACAAAGAAGGGTGGAGGGAGGGAGGGGGTGAGGGATCAAAAATTACCTATCTAGTACAATATGCACTATTAGGTGATGGGTACACTAAAAGCCCCAGTGTCACCACTGTACAATTCATCCATTTAACAAAAAGCCAATTGTACCCCCTAAATCTATTTAAATAAATAAGAATTATGCTAAATCTACTGTGCCTGTGCCCTAGAAATGGAACAGCAAAGCCTGGATAACATTACATCTGTTTATAACATGATTTACTGACTATTTTAAGATTACTTTTGAGAACTAGTGCTTAGAAAAAAAGATTCCTTTCAAAATATTACTGCTCATTTACAATGCACCTGGTCACCAAGAGCTCTGATGGAGATGTACAAGAAGATTAATGTTTTCATACCTGCTAACACAACATCCATTCTGCAGCCCAAGGAGTAATTTTGACTTTCAAGTCTTATTATTCAAGCAATACATTTTGTGAAGTTATAGCTGCCATAGATAGTTATTCCTCTGATGGATCTGGAAAAAGTAAATTGAAAACTTCTGGAAAAGATTCAACATTCTAGATGCCATTCAGAACATTCGTGATTCAGGAGATCAAAATACCAACATTAACAGAAGCTTGGAATAAGTTGATTCCAACCCTCATGGTTGACTTTGAGGGATTCACGTCTTCAGTAGGAGAAGTAACTGCAGATGTGGTGGAAACAGCAAGAGAACTAGAATTAGAAGTGGGCCTGAAGATGTGACTGAATTGCTGTAATTCATGATGATACTGTAACAAATGAGGAGTTGCTTCTCATGAATGAGCAAATAAAGTGGCTTTTTGAGGTGGAATCTATTCCTGGTGAAGATGCTGTGAAGTATTGAAATGCCAACAAAGGATTTAGAATATTACATAAACTGAGGTTACAAAGCAGCAGCAGGATTTGATAGGATTGACTCCAATTTTGAAAGAAGTTCTACTGTGGGTAAAATGCTATCAAACACCATCGCATACTTCAGAGAAATCTTTTGTGATAGGAAGAGGCAATCAATTCAGCAAACTTCATTGGTGTCTTTTATTAAGAAATTGCCACAGCGACCCAACCTTCAGCAACCACCACCCTGATCAGTCAGCAGCCATCAACACTAAGGTAAGACCAGGAAAAGATCACAACTTGCTGAAGGCTTAGATGATGGTTAGCATTTTTTAGCAATGAAGTATTTTTAAATTGAGGCATGTACATTGTTTTTTAGACATAATGCTATTGCACACTTAATAGACCACAATATAGTATAAACGTAACTTTTATATGTGCTAGGAAACCAAAAAGTTCTTGTGACTTGCTTTGTTGTTGTGTTTGTTTTATTGCAGTAGTCTGGAACCAAATCCACAATATCTGCAAGGTATACCTGTATGTAACTGTCTCCTTTGATACAAGTAGATAACTCAGCACTGACAATGCCTGGAAATTAATCTTAACTTCTTTATTTGTGCTATTTTCCTACGTGAGAATAGCTAAAATAATTTTAACTTTCTGTACATGTTCATACCTCAGCTATGATTTTGGCTCTGCTCCAAACTTGAGTGATATTTGGCAAGATACTTTATATCCCTAGGCCTGTGTCCTATAAGGAAATGAATAAACTGTGTTAGAAAGACCTCTAAGATTTCTTCCACTCTTTACCTTACTGTTCATCTATAATTGTATCTAAGCCTGAACCTTCCAATTCTTTAATTCTCACCTCACTGCCTCTATGCATTTTCAGAACATCTATTTTTACATAAATGCAATAGCTTCTTTAGATACTAGGGACTTATGGCAAAGTGTTCAGTGTAGTTTACTTGTGTGAAACTCAGTTACTCAAATTTGATGATGTTTTATTTATTCAGTAGTGGATTCTTCATATGCCTTTTGGTGAAATGGTGAATTGGAAAAAGTTGAGTTATAAGACATTTTTTAGTCCTCCTTTTGAACAATCACATTTGTATATGGTAATGTCTCAGGGATTTGCAATAAGTTCCTATTAGTTGAATCAGAATCATAAAAATATTTGTTGGTTCTTAGAAGTCATTTACTCCTAGTTCATTCAGCATCCCTAACTGGTTAACTTCTCTCTGTGGAGGGAGGGAAAAATTCACATCTTCCAAACAGAATCTATTCCCTTATTAGATGAATATAATTGCTATAAAGTTCTTTTGTATATTGTGCAAAATTCTTCCTCCATGTAATTTCCTCCTATTATTATTATTACCTTATAGAGCAACACAGAATAACACCCATCCTTCTTATATATCATAGCCTTCAAGCGGGGGATCAGTATTATAATTGTCATTCTGTTATCTTTGGCTCTCAAATGTGTTGTTTTGTTTTGTTTTATGCCTCTGTGTATTAACCACACATCCCATCCAGGAAAGTCCCAGTTTATGCCTGTTTCCCAGTAATAGGCATTAGTGGCACCTCCTTCCATTCTCAAAAATTTCCTAATTGGGCAATAAGTGATATCATCAATTTTTGTTCTGTAGACGTCTAGATTTCAAAGCTACTCTATACAAATGTAGAAAACATTTGTGTGCACTGTAATCTTTCCTATATAGTCACAAAGCACATTAGAGAGAATTTTTGCAAGAAGGAAATCTGCTTTACTTTGGTGATCCTACTGTTTCCCAAACTTATTTAATCATGGAAATACCAGTTCTAAGAACAACAGCTTGGAATTCTCTCTTTTAGAAAAAATAGCTCATGAGTATTTTAATTTTGGTTCCAATCATTATTAGTTTTTAAATTGTTAGACACATTACCTTGAATATTAACCACATTGGCTCTCTCTTTTTCTATCTGTAAAGTGGGGGAGTTAGAGTGGGTTTTGGGGCTCAACAAGCGGAACAAACCTTCCAATCATCTTAGAAGAAGTTCCCTCATCTTATTTCTCCAGTGTTGGTAACTCGTGGTGACTCAGAGGCAGCAGAACATTACTGAATGACATCACTGCAGTCTGGGAGGACTGACCAGCAATTGTGTGGATGGCAGTGGGAAGAGTCTATAGCTGGAAACTAGTTAGGGGATTTGATGAAAATTGAAGGGCAATCACCAGAGTATAATGCCAGAGACAGATCTCCATGGAAACTGTATTGTGATGACTCCACGTAGCACCGATTTGATCTGTCCTCCTACTTACAGCAACACATCTTTGCAGGAAACAAGGTGTGCCATCTACCAGTTGTCTCCTACACAGGAGAACTACTGATTTATCATCTTGTACTCCAAGAATAGCTGCATTAACCAGAACACAAAAATGGGGGACTTCCTCTAGAATACCAGATAAGATTTAAAATCAATTTCTTTTAAACTCCACTAATTTAATTTTGTTTGTCAATTGGGTACATTTGTTTTAAATGCAGTATCATTTATAATTAAAGACAAGACCAATGCAATTACTGTTCAATGTGCATCACCATTTTAAGATGTAGGCAGCCATAGAGAGTCAATTTTAAAATGATCTGCTGAAGATTACATTTTTAATTCTCTTTCAACTGCACTACTATAAATCACTTTGGCAATATATTTCTTGGATTTGCATAATGACAGGACATGACAAGATCAGTTATCATTTTTAACTACTGAGTTTTCTGGCAGGATGTTTGTCATCACATCTGCGTGTGTACCCTTTCCAAAGCCATGGTGACATCAGATGCATTCATTTTCAAAACCAAAGAAAGAAACACCTTCCTGGGCCATGTAGTAATTTTTTTTTACAGTGAGCAAAAATTCCAGCCCACTATAAATAACTAAACAATATTTTGAGGTTTAAAAAGACGTTATATAAAGATGTTTTAAAGAGAGCATTTTCTGTAAAATTGGCACATAAGCTTTTGCTTATACAGTTGGCTTGTACATACTGCCCTCTGTCTACAAAATTCAAGAAAAATAATTTTCTGCCATAAGTTGTCTAGTAATAAGAACAGGCTGTTATAAATATGTATGTTCTGTCACTTATTGGACTTTTCTTTCTAGGGTAACAGAGACAGTTTTTAATCTAAGAATAAGTTGTGTTTCTAAAGATCACTCATGACTAGGGTTTTTTAGCACTTGGAATGTATTCTGTCAGAAAAGCAGAGTTATATAAATAGTAATCAGGTTTTCAGCAATTTTATCACTTTCCTGAGCTGTGTGTTTGGTCGTGAGAAGGGTAAGGAGGGGAGACCATTAAAATAGTGGAATTAGAATAATCAGGACAAGCCTCAATTTCCTTTCCTGAGAGTTGGGAACCATGGAGTTTATAAGGCTATCAAAAAATTAAAGGGTTTCAAAAGGTTAAATTTAAACCTCCCACTTGCCACCTCCTTTTCCTTCCCTTTTCTCCCTCTCCTAAGTGCCCCTCACCTGTGGTCTTTCCTGGTCACACCCATCACTATGTGGTCACCAAGAGTGAGGGAGGCATGTTGAACAACTAGATTTTAATTCAGTCAGTCTGGGGCCCAAATGTCTGTGTCCTTAACCTGTGTCTCCACTTTGAGGACTATCCTATTAAAGCATATTAAACCTAAAACAGCAGTTTTCAACCTAGCTGATTATCAGAACCCCTCAAAGAACATTTATTAGGCAGATTCCCAGGGCTTTCCTCCTGGAGGTCTTGACTTCCCATGTCTGTGGTGGGCCTGGGCGTTTCTCTGTCTCCGGAGCCTCCAATAAATGGTCAGAAAGCCAAGAACCACAATGGCTGCATCTCTTCCCTGCTAATTAACAATCCTATTTCCTCAAATCAGTTAAACTTGACTAAGGAAAAATGCAAATTAAATGTATTCACAGAAGCTGGGAGTAAAAATAACAAATGTGTTTGATTACTTTTTTTTATGCTTCTCAAAGTAGTTTCATTTTATCACATTAGACCTTCCTCACAAAGGAAAGGGGGGAGGTATTGTAATCTTTTAGATAAGAAAATGACCTCAAAAAATGAAGGATACTTCATTTCTCATAAGAGGATACCTGTTAACCTAAATATATCAGCAACAGCAAATCCTCCATAGCAGAAACGGGTAAAAATAAATCTCCAAAGCATCATCAATGAGAGGAATTATAGAGAGGCGAGTGAAATATCCGTGCTGGGTGAGCAATGCTTCTTTTGGCCAAAGCAGTGTCTAGAGACCGGCTGGCCTGACTGAATGTCCCTCCGAGGGAAAGCCCTCTTAAATTATTCCAAATAATCACCGTTTCTTCCCTTCTTAAACTTCTAGATCCAAAGTGTCTTTGTCAAAGCTCCCACTGCTGAATCAGTGAGCACAGGAGGAAGCGAGGAGGAAGGGGATGAGGGAGGCAGCAGCAAATCCCGCATGTGAATTAAGGTGTTTATAACTCTGCCTGTGTTCCCGCTTAGTCACGTTTTCATTGTTTCTGGCACAGGACCAGTTTCAGGCACAGCGACGTGGACAACACTCATGTATTCAACCCACATTTGCTGGCTGTCTTCCTCATGCCACATACTCCTTTTGCCACAGGGGCAACAAAAAAGAAAAGAAGTATTCCTGCCCGCAGGGTGTTTAATCTAGAAGAGAGACAAACACACAAACACACATAAATCAAGCTACAATTAGGAAGTTACTGTGGTGAAATTATGCTTATGCTCAGATCTGATCGGTAAAATAGAGGTTTGTCAGTCCAATAAGTGAGGAGACTTCCTTATCCTCACAAGGTTCTAGGGACAGGGGCATGCTCACTGTCTAAGGAGCAAGGCTATGTGACAAGTTCCAAAAAGTACCAGTGGTGTAGCACATACTTTCTGAGGGGCAAGGGCCAAATATGGAGTTAACCTTTCAGATCACGAAAGGCCCTTATTTAGATTTTTATGGTCTTGGCCATAGAAAACAGATGAGGACTTTTCAGCTGGAAAGTTAGAAGGATCACCAGCTGTGGCTGAGGAGGGAAGAGAAAAGGCAGACTTCAAAGCCTGCACTAGAGCAGTGGAAATGGGCATAGGAAGGAGGAGGGAGTTATAAGAGACAGTTATGGTGTGCAATTTATATGACTTTGATGTGATTGATATATGGAGGGATGGAGTGGATGGATTGGATGGTTGGATGGATGGATGGATGGATGGTTGGATGGATTGGATGGATGGATGGATGGATGGATGAGATTGGATGGATGGATGGATGGATGAGATGGATGAGATGGATGGATGGATGGATGGATGAGATGGATGAGATGGATTGGATGGATGGATGGATTGGATTGGGTGGTTGGTGAGGGTTGAATCAAAGCTTTCTCCCCATTTTCTGGCTTGACCACTTGGAAGATTGGAACACTATTCATCAAGTATATAGAAGGGGTAACACTTTTGAAGAAGTCATCCTAATAAATGCTCATCAAGTAAGACAATAACGTGCAATTTTCTTGTAGTATACTGAAGTAGGTAATGTTCTTTGTAAACTGCAGGAAAAAATGCAGTGATTATTTAATAATTATCTTTTGATTGCTCAAAAACTATAAAAAAGTAATATTTTATGCTGATCTCCTTTGAAGAGACTATTTAGTATAATTACAGACAAATTGAGATTTTGTGATGTATTTATTTTAGATAGATTATGACACAAACTTTTATAGTGAAAGAATAGAAAGTGAAAGATTTAGAGGACACTTCTGGCAATCAAATTAACAATGAAGCCATTTCATATTTGTCACTGGTCTTTTGTGTGTTTCCATTAATTCTTATAGTCTCTTCTGTTTCAAAATGTTAAATTATCATTTTCAATGAAATATAGTGTGGATTGAAAAATTTACTTCAAATATTTTACATCCTGAATACAACAAATCCTTAAGTTAATGAATTGGATTCTGATTTTATTTTCTTAAAACATTCTCATTAGGTTTAAATCAGACCACAGTGAACTGATGGGGGCATTTAGAAAGTGAAACAAAGATAATTTTTCACATTGGTTTAGCATACCAAGTCATGGACTTAAAAATTACAACCAAAGACATCTGGTGGGAAATTTTAAAATAGTAAGTGAAGTCTACATCTTGTCAAAATAGTCCTGCAGTGTGGGAAATTTGACTGTGTTGGGTCACTGAATGAGCAATAGGGTGAATTTAAATGAATTTTTTTTACCCTAGCCTATGTTAACTAAGGAAATTCCCAACTTTTTCAATTGGGGAGCTTTTAAAATAATTTCCTGTTTACAATTTTGTAAATGTTTCCCGACCATCCACAGCGGCTGGCTGTGTGCTAGGTACCAGAATGCCGAGGTGACACAAGGCCACGTTTCTGTGGATAGAGTCCCTAGACCAGTAAGGGAAGCAGATGTGTAGGCCAATAAATTACACAACAGCATGGTAAGTTCGTCATCGATGGAAACAGGTACAAGGTAAACAGAGTCAGAGAAAGAAGGAATTAACTGTAGAGAGAGGGGGAATGGTCAGTAAAGGTTCTTAGCAGAGGTAGCACTGGAGTTGAATTGTGAAGGGTGGGTCGGGAGGTGACGGCCAGCAGAGAGTGTTTCAGACAAGCAGCGCAGTTGGGCAGTGGCAGTGAGAGGTCAGGGAGACAAACGTGCTGACTTCTGGTCCCTACTGCTGCAAATTCTGGTCCTACTGTTCTGAGGGGGAACCCGGGAATCTATGTTTTTGACAAGCAGCCCAGGTGACTCTTAAGAGCTTAGTCTAGCTTAGTGCAGGCATTCTTAAATTTTAAATTCCTTAAGTAGAGATTGTTTTACTTATCACTGTACTACTCCCAATACCTTGCACACTACCTGGTACATGGTAGATGATCAATGGGGAATGAGGACTGAGATTCCTGGCTAGGAATTTGAATCCTAAGAGATAATTCCTGTTCTATTTCTTAGGTACCTTCTGCTTTGGCTATGAGTAGATGAACTGACTGTTACCCCATCCTACTCTGAGAAAGTAGAAGGATTGACTGTCAAAAAGACAAAAATTAAGAAAGGAAATTTTTGGTGGCAGGGTACTAGGTTATCTAAGCAGAAGAAAAGTAGGCTGCTGGTCTATTTTCTATCTTTTCTAGCTCCAAAGCTTATAATAAAGATAAGAGAAGTGGTCTATGAAAGTAATTTGAATTTTTTCAAAATGCAATGTTCATTCATCATGCTTTAGATACCATTTGTTCTGGACTTAATAACCTGCTGATATAGTCCTGGGAATGCAGAGATGACAAAGACATAGCCTTTGCCCTCAGTGAGTCACCACCTAGAGGTGAAGACAAACAAAACTCATTACTCTACATGGTGATAAGTGCTAGGACTTTAGAATAAGTGCTGAGCTCTGGGCTAACCACCCTCCATGTTATTGTTTCATTTAACCCTAACAGCCTTTATAAGACAAGTTTTACAGATGATGAAACTGTGGTTTAGGAAGAAAGCAGTTCGCCTGGGGTCATGTAGTAGCAAGGGATAAATCTGTAATTTGACCTCAAGTCTGTAAAATTCCAGTCAAAAACACAAATAATGTCTCAGACACAAATAATTACTGCATTTCTTCAGTTCACTCTCCTTTTGTTTATGTTTGGCTTCATTTGTTCATGCCCAAGTAATTATGAGATATAAATGAGTTATATGTATATAAGATGCACTAACATCTTAAATTCTCTTAAAATTGAGTTCAAAATTGAAAGCTATCCCCAAGAAAGCAGAATACATGTGTCATGTCAACATGCTATCTGACTACACAAGTCATTTAACATCTCTATGTACAGCGTCCTAACTTGTTTCATGCTGAAAATCAAGATTTTGCCATTTTTCCAATTCCTATGAGATCTTAAGAATATTAGTAGGTTTCATCTGTAAGTTATATCCTTTTCTTTTGGCCAAAAGTATCATACTTGCATAATGATTTTATTAATATAAAATATTTTTCAGTGGTAAACACCAAGCCTAACTTAAAATATGAAAGTATAAATTATTGTGAGAAATCAAACTGCTTGGAAACAGCACATTTCATTGCATGGTAAGCAAGAGATGTATAGGATTGTGTTAAATTTCGAGGTTTGAAAGCATCTGTATTTAAAAAAAAAAACTTGTCGTTTTCTTAAAAACTTGTTACTAATATAAAAAGTAAACTATAATTCTTAGATAGCTAAATTCAGTTGATTTTTCACTGATGTGGTAATTTTGTATGAATATTTATTTTTAAAAAGTGGTATGAGTCCTAAACCATTTGAGATTGTTTCTGTGCATACTAACTAAATGATCCATATTTGATTTACCCATTTAGGATCTATGACTCAGAGTGTTCATACAGCTTGGCAAATAACTGTGTGGGTGAGCTCAAACTCAGTCTAGTACAGTTTTATGAGTCATTCTTTCTCATGTATAACTCATGTGGCAGACCCAAACAGGCCAATTCTGAATTCCAAAAGAATGTTATAGGTAGTTGGACTTTTAGTTTATTCATTACTTGTGCACTCATGACCTTGGATTTACAGTTTTTAGTTTATAAGACATATAAATTTACCAAGGTTTGTATTCGTGTGCACTCAATCATTCTAAGAAAAATCTCAAAGTTGAATATAAATATGTATTACACCTATCATATTTTAGGCTTTTTAGTATCTTAAGAACACAATGAATTTTATTTTAATGATAAATGTCAAGGCTTGGGCAAAATTTAATTTTCTTAATGTCAAAACCTTTTGTTGATCTATAGTGAGATAAAATTTACCATGCCTAGAAAACTTTCTTGATGATTTAATTATGCACATAAATTTTTAGGAATCTCTAAATTTTTTATATAAACATTTACAAAATTATATTTCTCAGACATGTATTTACTAATGAACAGCTGAGATGCATTAATTTTGAATTCATTTTTAGGAAGTTTGTTTTTCCTTTTTAAATGGATGCACTTAGGAATACCCTTTATTAAAAATCCTGCAGTCTCTTTTGCCATTAAATATATTTTTAACCAAACATTTTGAAAAGACTTTTTTCTAAAAGCAGGAATCTAAGCAAGCAAACTCTAAACCAGGTTATCCATCTGAGCTCTAAAGCAATACCAAGAGCTGTTTCTATATTGCTGTAGTAAATTATATCATCATATCTGAAGAATGAAGGAAACTATTTCCTCCAGGAAGTCACAGCAGATTGTTCAAAGACAAATCTACCATATCTGAGCCAAACACACCATATTATCTAGTATTTTTAGAAAATGCTGTGGTTTGTACTACTATCATATACTATACAAAGTGATCCAGAAAGGCAGAAACCTGTGGAAGATTCTGCTATAAATGCACTTTAGAGATGTTCAGACTCATTCATATATTGTATCCCTTCCCCTTCAGGAGGCCTTAGTCTGAATTGCAATTTGTGGTTTTATTTTTTTAAAGAATTGCATGAATATTTTAAATGCAATTTGGTATACTACGATATTGATCTTGCATTATTTATGTTCAGATTCTCTTAAATCATAAAGGCCTTGTAAAGTGCTTGATGGAGGGAGTTGAATTTCTTCTTTGCATTTAGGATCATTAACTCAGGGGTTATAACAGTAAATTCTCAAGGAAAGTGCATCGGTTTCCCTGCATTTTGTTTATAGATGTGAGAAAGTTAACATAAAGGCTTGAAACAAAGCACTCATGTTTGGAAATACCACATTCAAATATTTTAATGAATAAATCTTAACTTACCTCAAGAATAAGACTTATTTGCAAGAAATGGAAGATGCATGAGTGACCTGCTTGTTTCCAATGAGAAGGAAAACCATAGGGTGCTTCTCAGTTGAAAATGTCTTAGATAATGAAGCTTCACTTACTTTTTAAAGAGACTATTTATTATTGTAAGAGTTCCCACAGCTAGTTAGTTTATAATCTCCCAAAGGGCAGGGTGCATCTTGTTTATTTTATCGAACTATTTCTCTTCTCTCTTAAGACATAATTCTACCCTCTTCTACTTTTAAAAACACTCTAGAGAGATGCAACATAAATCCTCACTCCTTAAGTGTCGGCTACACGTAGTGACTTCCTTCCGAAGAGTACAGTATAAAAAGGGAAAGAAAGAGGAAGTTTACAGCAGAGGAACCTGACAATTACTACCCAGCAGACTATCACCAGCAGTGAGAAGTCAGGTCTACAGCATGCATCCCTGATAGGACGTGATGAGAATGGCACTTTACCTCGTTGGTATCCTTCCCAGTAACATGTAATCCCAGTCTAATCATAGAAAAACATGAGACAAATCCCAATTGAGGAACATTCTATAAAATACCTAACCAGTACTTCTCATAACTGTCAGGTTCATCAAAACCAAGGCAAGTCTGAGAAACTGTCACAGTCAAGAGGAGCTTAAGGAGAGATGACAACTCTGTGCAGTGTGTTACCCTGGGTGGGATCCTGGGACAGAAAAAGGATTCTAGTATAAACTAAGGAAATGTGAATAAAATATGGACTTCAGTTAACAATAATATATCAATACTCATTCATTAATTGTGGCAAATGTACAGTAATATATCTATACTCATTCATTAATTGTGGCAAATGTACCATACAAATGTAAGATATGAGTAAAAGGGAAAACTGGGTGTAGAGTATATCGGAACTCTCTGTACTGTCTTTATTATTTTTTAAGAAATCTAAAACTACCCTAAAAATAAAAGTTTTACACAAAAATACTCTAAAAAGTTGTACACATGAAATATCTGCATTGTAACCATTATAAATCCAGAGAAATTATTTTTGTATGGCATCTATTTGATTTTCTCTCATTTTTAAAGAGACATGACAAGTTCTAGCTGTTTAGGATTAATATTCTGTGACACGACCAGCATCATCTTTAGAGTGTGATGTTGTTGTTTCTGAGCCTGGATTATCTAAATTTATACTTCTAGACGAAGAGATAAAATCTTAGGGATCAACTCTACTTGTAATGTGATCTCAGGTATTAGCCCTTCTGTTGTACATAAAGAAATGGGGTTATGTGCACATTATACGGCGGGATATTTTTACTGAAATGCAATGTGTGATACAGCATGTCTGGGTAGCCATTAGCTGTCATTCACTTCCATATTCATTCAGCTGGCATTTGTTAAGCATCTGTTCCACGCCACACATTGGCCCAGATGCTGAGGATAAAAGGATGACACGAATGCCAGGCTTAAAGGGCTCACCTAGTGGTTGGGGACAAAATAAACAGTTATACAAAGCTGTCTGGAAGATAGGCTATGAGGAGCTATAAACTACAGAGGCACTGCTTCCCATTTCTTGTCAGCTCATTTATTGATTCAACAAATATTTATTGAATAACTTACTATATAACTTGGTATTTATCAATGAACAACACAGACCAATACAGTCTCTGAAAATTACAAAATGCCTCCTTATCTTGAGTTGAAATATGAATCCCTATAGCTCCCATTAGAAAAAAACAGTTTTTTTTTTTAAGGTAAAAGTTTTTCTCATATTTGAGGATAGCTGTTGTGCCTCTAAATCCTGTCCCTACTCTAATCCCAGCAAATAGTGTTTCCTGGCAACACTTTCTCAGTTCCTCCCAATATTCTCAGCATCATTCAGATTCAAGTCCCTCCCCTCCCCTGTTTTGGATGGCAGTATAGTCAGAAAGGCTCTACCCTCATAGTCAGGAAGAACAGGGCTCAAATCCTGGTTCTGCCACGCAGTAGCTATGATCTTTGCGTACATCATTTGACCACACTGAGCTTTTTTCCTCTATAAAATGAGAGTGTTATTTTTCTTTACACAATTATTGTAAAGATTAGGGATAATTACTATAAAATGACTAGTAAAGGGCTAAAATAGCAGCTTACTATAAACTAACCGATCCCCTTTTATTAAATGTTCTATTAAGCTAAGTCTCTCTCCTCCTGCACTTTGTGCTGGTGAAATTTTGGACCTTGGTGAGTATTCTCAAGTACCCTTTTAGTTTCGTTTTTTTACTATGTTCACAATCGCTTATCAGAAATCCTTAAGGCACAGCTACTCGGGAGGCTGAGGCAGAAGGATCGCTTGAGCCCAGGAGTTTGAGGTTGCTGTGAGCTAGGCTGATGTCATGGCACTCTAGCCTGGGCAACAGAGTGAGACTCCATCTCAATTAAAAAAAAAAAAGAAAGAAAGAAATCCTTAAGGCAGCTGTGTTGTCTTGCACTGTCAGCCTTTACAAGGTAACACAGCGCACCTCCCTACACCTGTATTATCTGTATGTTACATAACACGCTCCCCCAAAAGAGATCCCAGAACAGCTCCCTGTAATCAAACAATTAATATTAATTTGGTGAAGCATATATATATTCACACTAAGTAGGAAAAATAAAGACTTACACAACCTCTTGTCAGCTCAGGTCAGGCTTTGCCCCCAGAAGGGTTAAAAATAACTGCAGTTTTCAGTGCTTTTGATATGGGAACTATGGATAAGGGATTATCTTTAGTCAATTCATTGTGCCACCCTGTTAAGATCGTTTCAAATCTGTTAACCAACAGTAAATGAGTGTTCTCTTCTTGTAAATATACTTTTAAAGTCTTCTTTCAAGTCACTGAAAAAAAGCACACTGAGCAGAAACATTTTTCTTCTTATAAGTCTCTGATCAGATCCTGAGATGTTCTGTTTTTCATTCATTTTAGAAAGTTATTTGTCCTTGAATATGATTACCAACCACTTGGATAAGTACTAAAATATGTCTCAAAATACTCTGAGTTTTCTCCTTTCTATGCTATATAGTAAATGCCCTGGGACCTTTTTTCTTATTTTTCGTTCTGTTCTAATTAATGATGGTATACTATCATTTCTTTCATATTAATTTTCCTCTGATTATGAAAATCATGTCATATGGTAACATTCATCAGAGATAATTTATCAGATAGTTTACAAATTATGCTTCTTTCATGTGTCAAATCTTGGCAAAAATGAATGACTCCACAAAAAAATATTATTTTTAGCCAGTAGAGGGAGTCAACCACAACTAAATGTAGTTCACGACATGCAAAGAAAAAGAGTAAATATAAACTTTAATTTGTGGATTTTAAAATGTATAAGCACATGATTTTTAAGTATAAACACATAGTCTAAACATAAATATAACCTAGCTTCATGTAGGACAGACCACAAATTTATTTGTCCTTTTGTTTGCATAAACATAGTCATCTATATTCTTCTGTTCTTCTGCCTGACACACTATTTTAATTTTCTACCCAGGCCTGAACTAAGAAAATAAGCATTACAAATAAAATTTCCTAATAGAACTCAAAAGTAAACTAACAAAACATAATTCTGATATTTTAAACATTTAGTATCACCTTGAATTAACAACATTAAAAAACACTACTTTCATCAGATATCTAAAATTTAAACAAAATTTTAAGGGTCAGATTTTCCTTTCATGTTTTTTTTAATTTTTATTACATTTAATTTGCTACATCTGATTCTTTGGGGAGCTGTGTCTAATTCTGTTTATCAATTATTGATGTGAAAGAGCATTATGAATGACCTATGACATTCTCCCCACTGTGTACATATGCTGTGCGTGCCATGTGTCCCAAGAGGCATGCCAGCTATGTTGGGGGCCGTGGAGATTTATGACCCAGTTCACTTTAAATATTCAAAAGATAGTATCAGGAGATTCTGAAAAGATTCCCTTTTAGACTATTAACAGCATCATTAGAATAGGAACTATTATGCAAATACTCCTTTCTTCTGTTTCTTTTTAAAATTGTTAATAACCTCTCCCAGGCAAGACAGACCCTATGTTAACATTCAGTACTACACATTATTAGAACAGTCCTTCCTGTCTTACATTTTAAAAGATCCTGCATCGTATACTATTTCAAATGTAGTTTTAATGACACCAGTATTTTCTTTTTAATTCTGTAGTATTATAATAATAATATGTAACGTTAAAAGTGATGAAGGCTTGTTTTCGCAAAAATGTGTGGGTTTTCAGTATATAGCATAATTGGGCATTGAAAGGAATTTTAGGAATGGTTGACTTATGAGGACCTTGACCAGTTTCCAACTTTGTAACGGAGGAATAAACAGGAAGGAGGTGGAGGGAGGAGGTTGCCACAGTCTTTTCCCCCACTTGCACAAAAACCACCTCTTTTTAGGAGAAGTATTACTTGAAGTGCTAGGAGAGAATAAGGACATTACTGGTCTCTAAAATAGGCCAGCACAAGTTTCCACATCTTTTTTTTTTTTTTCAGTCAGTAATTGGCTCAGGCAGTAAAATCTCAAGGTCTATCACTGCTACTTAGAGAAGAAAGATTGTGTTTACAATTTTTAATCAAACCTTAGAGACCGAATGTAAGCAAGATTTTATTCACATTGCTTATGTATATGGTATGTTTTAATATAACCTATCAAAAAAAGCATGTAAATCAGCAATAATAATAAATAATTCCTTAGATCTCACAATCTAAGGTCCAATTCCACAAAGTTCTCAAAGAAGCAGCTACAGTTTGGAAACTACAGGCCCTAAGATTGGAAGTCACCGAGAACACGTGGACTTTGGAGACAGAGTGGAAGGTTACAGAGCAAACGTAACTTGGGCAGCTTCATCCATGGGGAACCAGCTTGCAGGTTGAGAAGTGGTTACCTTTGTTTATATATTTCCCCTACTAAAAAATTTAAAAAAAATTTTAAGCATATTCTTATTATAAGTTTTAAATCCTACATAGTAACTGTTTCACAGTTTAGAGTATTGACTTTTCAGTCAATACTCAGTAGGTAAACTATATGAAAAGATGCTTTTTAAAAATAGCTTCTATTGCTGTTCTTTTGAATAGAAAAGTCCTATAAGATCACAGAATCTTAGGGAAAAAAGAAAAGTAAAAATGATTGCAGTCATTCTTCTCAGCAATCATTCATTCATTCATGCATTCATTCAACAAGTGCTTTGTATTAAGGACTCTATTAGGTGATGGGTATGTAATGAAGAAGACCTTCATGGAGCTTTCTGTCTATAAGACATTGAGACAAGACGAAGACAACAGTACTAGCAGAATAAGCAGAATGAGCTGCATGAAGAGAACTGCAGGATGCTACGGTCCTGTATACCAGGGATAAGAATGTTAAGGTTCAGGGATAGGCTGAGACCTAAATGAAAC
>CM052440.1:40654810-40686135 GCA_028533085.1 Varecia variegata
AGTTTATTCTGATGTCTATGTGATGTATCCAAATTGACTTTGTTGGAGGAGCTAGCCACTTGTACTCTCCCTCTCTTTGATGACAATGTATCCTTCCTTTGTCACCTACTGCATTCTTCTGTATCCTGGAATCTGCTTTAGGCCTATCTGTTCTCCTTCATTGACACAGGTGTGCCATCTCCTACCTTTGTCACTTGTTTTTCTTTTCTTTTTTAACCTTTTTTTTTTTTTTTTTTTTTTTTTGAGACCAGGCTAGAGTGCAGTGACATAATCATAGCTCATGCAGCCTCTAACTCCTGGGCTCAAGTGATCCTCCTGCCTCAGGCTCCCGAGTAGCTGGGACTACAGGTGTGTACCACCATGCTTCGCTAATTTTTAAATTTTTTTGTAGAGATGGGGTCTTACTATGTTGCTCAGGCTGGTCTTGAACTCCTGGACTTAAGCAGTCCTCCCGTCTTGACCTCCAAAAGTGCTAGGCATTTTAACCATTTTTAAGTGTATAATTTAGTGGCATTTAATACATTCACAGTATTGTGCAACCATCACCACTATCCATTTCCAGAACTTTTCCATCATCTCAAATAGAAACTCTATACATATTAAACAATAACTCCCCATTCTCCTTCCCCCCAACACACTGGTTTTGGTTTTGGTTTTGGTTTTTGGTTTTTTTCTTGTGGAGGCTCTGCATGTGAGAGTACATGGTTTTAATTACTATAGATTTTTAATATATTTTAATGTCTAATAGGCATAATATCACCTAACCCATGGCTCTTCTTTCAAGTTGACAATTCTTCATTTTACATCTTACATGCAGATTCCAAGATGGGAATAAAAAGAAAAAAAAATTTTACATATATGTGGTATTGTTTTAAATGATTCTCCTGGTTCATCTCCTGTCCTGTGCCTAAGTGGCTCCACCCTTCACCAGTCACCACAGCATGAAATTGGCATCGTCCTAGTCTCTTCTTTCGTCCTCTGTCCTCACATCCATCAATCACTTGTCCTGTTGATCCTCTGTCATTCATATTCCTAGGGTCTCCGCTTTGGTTCTACTGGCCCTGCGCTTTTTTAGGTCCTCGTCACCTACTGTGGGATTATTGCCCCCACCTCCTAGCAGGTCTTCCTTCCTCTCCTTTGCCTTATCCCATCCGTCCTCCACACTGGTGCCACCTGGGGGTTTCTTTAATGCAAATATTGTCATGCCACTCCTTTGGCTTAAAATCTTCCAGAAGTTTGTGACTTTCGGGATAAGTGCAGATTCTTTGGCAAGGTCTTAGAAATCCACTGCTCTTCTTCCACCTCAATCCCACCCTCGCTCCTGCATGTGCACGTGCGTTCACGTGCCTGCGTGCGCGCGCGCGCGCGCACACACACACACACACACACTGCTAGACTGCTAATAAGCTTAAGCCTCATTGGATTGCATTCACACAGTAGAAGGGCCAGTCCATGTCAAGGTGCCATATCTTTGCTCATGCCTGGAAACCTCCCCTGTTCCACTCTTTCTCTCCTCTTCCTCCCTCTTCATTCCCACCGCTACCCCAGGCCGTTAGATCTCCTGCCCTGTACTCTGAGCACTGTTGCCAGCTCTATCCTGAGAGTCACAGCACTGCAATGTAATGAAGTATGTACTTTCCAAAGGTTCTGTGAAGGCAGGACCTTGGTCCATCAGCAGCAGCACAGTATGTGGCGCAGTCAAGATGCTGGCTTGCACTTCGTTTGTCTCATGGTGTTTCTTTAAAACTGATTGACGTTAACAAGAATTGTCCGAAATAATTTGTCACCAGGTTACTATATTGTTTTCTTGAATTCTAACTACTGCTTTCTATTGATCGCAGAAAAGACCCTTACCCTTTCCTGGTCCTCCTCTTGTTAAATACTATAATTCATTAACTTGTACAGGAAAGACATTTCCTTTTTCTACCACCCACTCTGTATTTAGCTTCTGAATAAGCTATTAATGTGCATTGTATTGTGTCTCTTTTTTACTTTGTTATGGTGACTTTTCATTGAGGTTGTCTTTATTACGCTGCCTCTATGGCCACTTTGTTGTAACTCATTTCCTAGTAATTGGATATGTACCTTCTCTGAAATGTAATTTTCTCTCGGCTTGTAAAATGCACAGAGCAAGCCATATACATGAACTCTTTCATAGAACTTTGCTGTCATTAAAAATAAAGATCAAAAATTACCACCCTAAAAGAGAACTCTAGGTATTTAAACTGTGACTGGAAATTGTCAAGAGAACAAAAGAAATGAATTTAGCATAATAGATCCCAAATTAGGGGAAGAAAATGTAATTCTAGAGCATTGTTACATGAAAACATCATTGCATCACGGTGAAAAGAAGCATTTGGCCTTTCTCTGACAGATTATCTGAGATTCAGTCCTCTGAAGAGTAAATTAAATGCATTTGGTGGTCATCTTTTAACAGAATATCATGAAGATAATAAAGCCAATATTTAAAATTTAGTCCAACTGCGTATATAGCCTAGTGTAAATAAATAGAAATGGCAGAAATAATTTCTTGTTGGGGTAATGCAGGAGGAATCTACACTCCCTTTTCTCCATCATTTATGATCAGACTTCTCAAAGAAGAGTTGGAATTTGTGTTGCATGACCAGTTCTGTGATAGTTGAATGTCTTAAAGTTAGATTCTGGAATGAATGCATTCACTGTAACATCAGCATCCATAAAAATAACTTTTTCAACTGCTTGTGCAGTTGGAGTTCTCAAAAGAGATTGATGACCAATTAAGTAGGTAGCTATTGCAAAAGTAACCACGTAAAAGCTATGTGAATGGTTCTGCTAAAGGTTTGCATGAAATATGCCACTTATGCTAGTGTGAAGTTAACTCAAGGAGGTTTAATTAATCAGCAGGTATTTACTGAACACTTACTGTGTGTCTAACACTCCAATGAGTACATAAGAGCCATTGCTCTCAGGGAGATGAAGCTGATATTTATGACACAACTTGAGGTTAATGATGTGCTGCTTTCTGGGGCACTGCGCTATGAATAAGTGGAGGAATTCAGAGGAGGAAGAAGGCAGTGACAGTAGGAGCTGGAGATGCCTTTTCTATGGGCAGCCTAAAGAGCAGTTAGTTAGTTATTCTTATATATGTCTGGTATATCTTTCCAGAAGTATTTCAGAAACTGGTAACAGTAGTTGCCTCTGGACAAAGGATCAGGAAAGGACTTACTTTTTATTGTATTTTCAATTAGACTGGATTTCTTACCTTGTGCGTATGTTTCCTATTGACAAAATAAAATGTGTGGTATCATTAAGGAGCCGTACTACAGTAGCTAAGCTAAGGCGGTTGTGTACCTCAAGGAGCTACTCAAAGGAAATTCAGAATGGCTTGGAAAGAGGACAGTTTGGAGGCAGGAAGCCTCAGACACCAATAACGCATTTCCTAAGTTCTGCCAGTCATATCTTTAGAATATTTCTCAAATCCATCCTCTTCTGTTGGTCCCTGAGACCAGCCAGCATCCTGGTTCAGGACCCTGTTATCTCTTGCTAGTACTAGAATATCCTCCTAACTAGATATTCCTGCCCTCCTCCCCAGTCTGTCCTCAACAGCCACCAGGGCAATTTGTCTAAAACATGAATCCCTAGTTAAAAGCTATCACTGAGCTGGGTGCACACCTGTAGACCCAGCTTCTCAGGAGGCTGAGGCGGAAGGATCGCTTGAGCCCAAGAGTTCAAGACCAGCCTGGGCAACACATCAAGATCCATCTCTTGAAAAAAAAAACAAAACGCACCACTGGTACCCATCACCTATGATAAGCCCACACTCTTTAACATGCCACACACGCCTTCTACAGCCCATCCCTTTCCTGCTTCCTTCCCAGCCTCTGCCTTGCCATTCTCAGGCTGAACTTAAAACTTAAGCACCATCAAAGTGCCTGTTGTCCCCGTGCACATCATGCCATTCTTCAGATCCATGCTTTGGCTGATGCTCTTCCCTCTGCCTGGAATGTCTTTCCCCTTCTCTCTTCCTTCCTTTTCTTAACTCCTACTTATCCTTTAACTCCTGCGGGAATTCTTTCTCTGACTTCCCCAGCCCCCACCACAGCCTGCGTTATGGACTCACTTTCGTGCTACTACAATACTCTGTCCTTCGGCAGAAGGAGGGCTGCTCTCCCCTGCTCGCGCCCTCCCAGGAGGTGGACAGGTGCATCTGGTTGCATGGTTGTCTGTGCTCAGCTGCTCCCTCTCTCCTCACTTGGGCAGCCCGTGCTCCCTGACTCCTTCCTGCCCTGCATCCTACAGGACGGCTTCCCACAGGGGGATTGCTCAGCACTGCCAGTGCCATTGACTGAGGAGGTGCTCTCACACTAAGTCCCTTTGGACTCTCACACTAAGCCACATTCTTCAGCGTCAGCTTTATCAGTTAGTTACAAAGGAGATACTTTGCTTTTCATCTGTTTGATTCCATTATACATCTCTCTATTGTTTCTGACCTTTGATGAGGAAAGACAAAGCCCACCAGTACTAACTTACTGCATATTTACCTTTAATCACCTGTATGTGTCTGTGTTGGACACTAGACTTATCTCCTTAAGAGTGAAGATTGTTTCTTATCTTTGTGTATCCACTCCTGATACTCCCAGGGAAAGACGATGCTTAGGCACGAGTGTGTGCTTGTGGACGGCATGTGGTAATCTGTGTAAAGTGGGCCTGGACTACAGCTACGGTGAGAACAGAGAGGACAGAGTGGAAGATGATAATGAGCAGCAGCTGGCATTTATTGAGCCCGCCGCAGGACTAAGAACTTCACTTAAGCCTTCACAACCTTACAAAGTAGGCACCGCCAGCTTTCCCGCTTATGAAAATCTGCATTTGCCTGAGGTCACACAGTAGGAATAGTTAGTTGTTCTACGGTTTCAATGCAGGCAATTTTACTCCAGAAACTGTGCTAACCAAAGTCAAAGAAAGAAATAACCAAGTTTATTATGGTAACATTAGTAGAGGATTTGTGTCCTGCTTCTATCTACACAACTTCCTGAGCAATCAGCTAAGTTATATCGAATCATACTAAACCTCTGGAGGGGACAGGGTGGAAGGACCACCCTAGAGCCAACAATGGCAGGGGAGCAAGGCTATTTTTTTGGGGGGGGCAGTCTTGCTCTGTTGCCCACACTAGAATGTAGTGGCATTATCATAGCTCACCACAACCTCAAACTCCTGGGCTCAAGCAATCCTGCTGCCTCAGCCTCCCAAGTAGCTGGGACTACAGGTACATGCCACCATGCCTGGCTAATTTTTCTATTTTTAGTAGAGACAGTGTCTTGCTCTTGCTCAGGATGGTCTCGAAGTCCTGACCTCAAGTGATCCTCCCACCTCGGCCTCCCAGAGTGCTAGGATTACAGGCATGAGCCACCGTGCCCAGCTAAGACTAATATTATCTTCACTAAAAAAATGAGGAAACAAAGACCCAAAAGTTAAAAGAGTTCTCCCCAGTACAAATCTAGGTCTTTTCAGTTTTCTTTTTTTGGAGACAGGATCTCACTCTGTTGCACAAGCTAGAGTGCAGTGGCATCATCATAGCTCACTGCATCCTCCAATTCTTGGGCTCAAGCGATCCTCCTGCCTCAGCCTCCTACCAGCTGGCACTACAGGCACATGACACCACACCTGGTTAGTTCTCTCTCTCTCTTTTTTTTTTTTTTTTTTTTCAGTTTTTGTAGAGATGGGGTTTTGCTGTGTTGCTGAGGCTGGTCTTGAACTCCTGGCCTCAAGCGATCCTCCCACCTCAGCCTCCCAAAGTGCTGGGGCTACGGGCATGAGTCACCATTCCCAGCCTGGGCATTTTCTTTCTACAAGTCTTGTGACTACATGGTTCTAGAGGATGAAAGCAGGAGAAGAGAAAATAACTCTGCCTAGATTTCTAGCCCAGGAGACTAGTGGTTTGGTGACCAAAGGTACATAAAGGAGAAATAGTTGAAAAAGGAATATTCTGGGAAGCATGTATTAAGTTCTGCTTTGCATATGTGGAATTTGGGATAACAGTGGAAGGAAGTTTCAAGTGTTTCTGTCCTATGTGCAAATGAAAATGCGGCACAGGCTGAGTACAAGTTTTACTGTTCAATTAATATTTTTTAAAAACAGTAAGCATCCTCATTTTAAAATGATGTTTTTCTTTTGAAAAGATTCTGTTCATATCTTTTGCCCAATTTTTAATGGAGTTGTTGATGTTTTCTTGCTGATTTGCTTGAGTTCTTTGTAGATTCTGGTTATTAGTCATTTATCAGATATATAGCATGCAAATATTTTCTCCCATTCTGTAGATTGTCTATTTGCTGCATTGATTGTTGCTTTGGCTGTACAGAAGCTTTTAAATTTAATTGGGTCCCATTTATTTATTTTTGTTGTTGCTGTGATTGCCTTTGTGGTCTTCATAAATGCTTTTCCGAAGGCTGTATCTATGAGAGTTTTTGCAACCTCTAATAGCCAATACATATATGAAAAAATGCTCAACGTCTCTAATCATTATGGAAATGCAAATCAAAACCACAATGAGATATCAACTAACTCCAGTGAGAATGGCTTTTATCAAAAAGTTCCCAGACAGCAGATGTTGGCATGGATGTGGAGAGATAGGAACACTCATACACTGTTGGTGGGACTGCAAACTAGTTCAACCTTTGTGGAAAGTAGTATGGAGATACCTCAAAGAACTACAAGTAGAAGTACCACTTGATTCAGCAATCCCACTACTGGATATTTACCCAAAGGAAAAAAAGAAATTTTATAATAAAGACACTTGTACTTGAATGTTTATAGCAGTACAAGTGACAATCGCAAAGATGTGGAAACAACCCAAGTGCCCATCAATATATGAATGGATTAATAAAATGTGATATATGTATGCCATGGAATATTACTCAGCCATAAAAAATGGTGAACTAATACCACTTGTAACAACCTGGATAGAACTGGAGAGACCATACTCCTAAGTGAGGTATCGCAAGAATGGAAAAACAAACACCACATATACTCACTATCAAATTGGAACTAAATGATCAACACTCATGTATATGTACGGTAATAAAGTTCAATGGAAATCAAGCAGGTGGGGGAAGAGGGGATGGGTAAATTCACACCTAACGGGTGCAATGCACACTGTCTGGGTGATGGACACATTTATAACTTTGACTCAAACTGTGCAAAAGTAATTCGTGTAACCAAAACATTTGTACCCCCATAATATGCTAAAATAAAAAATAAAATAATATAAAATAAATTAACCATTAAAAAATTTAAAAAAATAAAAATGATGTTTTTCTATAGTTGGCAGCTTTCTTTCTAAATCAGGTGCAATTAATTATGATCTTAATTACCTTTTCTCATTCCTGGTGATATTTTTGATTCTTTCCAGTGCATATTTAAGTCCAGGTATGTATTGATAGCACAGTGATTAAAAGGAAGAACTTGGCCGGGTGCGGTGGCTCACACCTGTAATCCTAGCACTCTGGGAGGCCGAGGCGGGTATATCGCTCACGGTCAGGAGTTCGAGACCAGCCTGAGCAAGAGCGAGACCCCCGTCTCTACTAAAAATAGAAATTATCTTGCCAACTAAAAATATATATATATAAAAAAAATTAGCCAGGCACGGTGGTGCATGCCTGTAGTCCCAGCTATTCGGGAGGCTGAAACAGTAGGATCGCTTAAGCCCAGGAGTTTGAGGTTGCTGTGAGCAAGGCTGATGCCATGACACTCTAGCCCGGGCAAAAGAGTGAGACTCTGTCTCAAAAAAAAAAAAAAAAGGAAGAATTTGAGATAATCTCATGAACCTACGTATCTGGTGGCACAAGTCCATTTAGTGATGTGTTCCATTCCTTTTCAAGCTCCCAATCTCTGATTATTTTAAATATTATAGAAAACATTGCTTTTGATGTTCTTTTCTGTATTTAATTCTGTGCATTGGAGGTTTTTTCCTAGTTCTGTAGTCCAGATGAATCTAGATGTATGGTCCAGATCAATAACAAGTGGATCAATAAGCTTTTATTCTTATTCCACTTCCCTTTATTGAGGGGGTCTTGGTTTGCGCTTTCTGATTAGAGCAATTTGTCGAATATTTTGACGTGAGAAATGTAGTTTGAATAGAGTCACAACTTCCTACAAAGGGAATAACCAACGTAAAGTACCTTCAAATCTCCCTATACCTTCTCTCCTTGCAATTTAGCTCAGAATGAGGGCTCTCAGTAGACAAAGAAAGAGCCATGGGTTTCAGCGCTGCCCCTGACCAGCTCTGTGCAGACAGCACACTTCCCACTGCATCACCACACAGCCTAGAGCAAGGTCTTGCATTTGTGGTTGCTCAGGTCGGTTTGTTTGCCAGCAGTTCTCTGTGGCCATCTAGCCCATCCCTCTTCCATTTGAAGATCCCTGTGATACCATCCAAAATGGTTTGTTTAAAGGTACAACAGCTGTGTTTTCACAGGAAGCTTATAATAATGAAATTAATACCTGTAATGGCCCTCTCTAACGAACTCCGGAAGCTTTGCACACATTCATGTATTGATCCTTCCCACATCCCTCTGAAGTGAGGGGAAGGTCATTGTCATTTTTATGTTTCTCTTGATGCCAAGAAAGATGTGGCAAAGGTGATGTTTGAGATAGGTCAGGAGAGAAGGAAAATTGGTCTTTGTCTTTTACCCCTTTAGGTGTTAGTCCTTATGTTTATGATTGCTAAAGTTCATAAACATATGAACTTTATCCTTTAACATATTTACTTGTTCCTTCAGTCATTCACGACCAAATGTTTATAAAACACCTGCTGTGTGTCAGGCACTAGACTCACGCTTGTCTTCATAGCAGTTTGAAACTTCATTGTTGTACAGAAATTACTTCATTCTTTATAGAACCCAGAACCACCTCCAGGAAGCACAGTTTATAAACCACTGAAATAGAACATTCATTCACTCAAACAACATTTTTTGAGCATCTGCCAGATTCTATCAGGTGCAGGCAGCCTAACATGCCTCCTGGATCTAAAATTCTATAACTATAATTATTTCTTAAATTTCTTTTTCATGTGAGTATATTCCACCTTTTCCTAACTAATGCTCTTTGTGGCCTCTGACCTTTAGGACTATCAGAAATAGAACATTTTTAGAATTTCTTCTTTGTTATTCTGTCCTTAGTGATGTTTAGATTAGTGTTTTACGTTAGGCTAGCAACTTACTCATCAGAAAACAAATTTTAACAATAATAAGGTGCATGCTGTATTAGAGTTTTTTGTAGATTTAGAGAGCTGAATGAGTTAACTTGTATAATATGTCTGTATGTCTGTTGGATCGAGGGACCATTATGGAGACATGGAAGTACCCTAAAGAGCCCCTCGGGTGGGAAGTGTTGTGATAAGTTGTCCTCATAAAAAATGGGTTTTTGAGTTAATAGTAACATTGCTTATTGTTGGCTTCTCCCAACTTTACAGCTATTTTGTAATTTGATTCTTCCTTCCCCTCTTCATTTAGTCCTTTCGCTTTCCTTCAAGCTTTCTTTCCATTTGCCCCATGCTGCCTGCTGTTCCTTCTGCTTGGAATATTTGCCCACTCCTCCATGGACAGACTCACTTATCGATCAAGATCCAATTCCAGCACCAGCTCCTCTGTGAAACCTTCCACAGTTTCCTCACTGCCTCCCCTATCCGTTCACCTCACTAGTTTTCTCCTTTTTGTTTTCTCTTTTTTGTGTCCACACATTCTGTTGATAGTGTCAATACAGCCTATATCCCACTGAATTATTGTCACCTGTTTAAAGTGATCCTGCATATGTAAATTCCATTGCAGCAAGTGCATTCATGAAATATTTCCATTCCTTTCTATCATTTTCAGTAACCCCTTCCTAAAGAAGCTGCTTACAAATGAAGATCATCAAACTCATTTTTGTACCTTTAGTACCCTACCCAGCTCAAAACATTTGCTTTAGGCTAGCAGCAGCACACACAAGCAGCAGTTTCGGATAAGATAACCTCCCACATGGCTATCCACAAGGTCTTTCAGATTTATGCCCATGGATCGATCCCGTTAGCGGTGGACATGGACTAGAGCCAAGGGGAGGAGTAGCGCCAACTGCTGACAAGGCCTGTGCTGGGTATGCCTACCTCGGGCTAATCAGTCCATTTCCAGAACAGGTGTTGTCTGTCCTGCAGACTGTTGCTGAGAGCAGAGAGGAAGAGTCTGCCACCTGGTCAGAATTTGTATTAACAGATGCCATAAAGAGAAAGCTCAGATTGCATGCTGCGTCAGCAGGTGAGGCGTGCCTTGAACACAGTGTCTCCCCCTACCAGCAAGGCTCCTTTTCACATGTGCCCTGCCCCACTTCTCCCTCAAGCGGAGACAGAGCCTATTCCAGGGACCAAAGTCTTTTAGAATGCTCATTTCTCCTGTTGAAAATCTAACACATCTAACTGCACTGGCAGCCTGATGGTCTTTATGACTTGGATAGGGACAGATGATTTGGAAGTGGGAATAAAATGTTTTTCTTCCTTATTTTGAAAAGATTTGCCTTTCTTTTATGAAATTAAAACAACCACCATCGGTAAAACTTCAGTGTTCTGGAGAGGTGTCAACTTTCAGATAAGATACAAAAGTAGGTCTCTGTTTCATACCGTTGGTCAGGAGCTGGTTCTGCCTGTAGGCACTGGATATTTCCTAGCCATTGGGATGACCGCTGTGGTCCTCCAGGAACTGGTTACCATCATCCAGCCCATGGGCTATGGAAGCATCTCAGTAGTAGTGATTGCTTATGATTTTATACCTAGAAAACCAGGATGACAGTGTACTCAGCCACTGCAGGTTGGGGAGAACACTGGACCTCAGAAATAATAACAGTTACTATCACCACCAATATCAAGAATAATTAATATAACTGTTTACCAAGCACTATACATATACTTTAATATAATCTTCACACTAGCTATTTTTTAATATCTTCATTTACAGTTAAGGAACCTGATGCTACCAGATAGATAATAACAATAACATATAATACATAGTGAGCACTTACTATGAGCTGCCACTGTGGTCATCTGCCAAGATCTTGTTAGAATCATGATTCAAACCCAGGTTTTTATGACTATAGAATGAAAGCTCCTTGGGGGAGAGGTAAAGGATATGTGGAAACTCTCTGTTCTATTTTTGCAGCTTAGTAAGTCTAAAAGTAGTTCAAAATAAAAAGGTCTTCAAAAAACTCAAAACAACAAAGCTCATAATGACTGCTCTCTCTGCCTGCTCTGAATAACAGCCTCATGTAGTAAGTTTAGTCCGTGTCAGGGCTGCTTACAACTCAAATCAATGCTGGGAATTTCTGCAGCTGTACTACTCAAGGATACCATGTCTAGGGGTGGCATTTTCATCTTAAACATGGTGAATCTATATAGTTGATATGACACTTTCCCCCCAGCAGATGGCAGTAAAGTGTCTTGAGGAAGAGCTGCTTTTTTTCCAATGCTCACAATGGTGCTATCTGGGCTAGCAGTGGCCCTGGCAGTGATTGAAGATCTGGAGAAGAGTAGCAGAGTTGAGAAGTGTTTAGGAGGTGGAGTTAGATAGCAAGCCCATATAATGTTTTTATTTTAAGGATGTCAAATTTGACTGCAACCAAATCAACCACTAAATTTATCATCAGTTCAAAGCATTTACTCTTTCCAAGTACAGTCCTTCATTTTACGCATCGATGTAACTCATGTTTTTTAAATCATGGGCTCCCCCTTGCAACAATGTGAAATACAATAGTGATCTAAGGAAGAGTGAGGATTAATGGGATTTTCTTGTCCATGAATAAACCCTTAAAGTTGGAGGTTTTTCCATGAGTGGGCTTTGGGGGGTCTGTGGCACCCTCAGAATTGCCATGTATTGTGAGCATATGAATACAAGTGCATTTTACTGGGGAGAGGCCCCCCCTAACATTCATCGGATTCTCAGATGGGTTCAGGGCCTTAAAAAACACATTCTTTCTGAGGGTATGTCACCCAAGAAGGCCTAGAATAGATTCAGGGGAGGGGGACAGCAAACTCAGGTGCCTACAAGGACCAGGCAGATGACACGGGGACTCGGAGGAGCTGGAGAATGTATTGCCCAACTATCTCAAGAGGCAGCTGGTGCCCAGCTCTGGCTAAGAGGTGCCATGCAGGAGTGCAGGCCCGGTGTGGGATGACCTCTTGGTTTTTAAAGAGAAGCTACAAATCCATAATTTTAAATGAACTGTAGACATTTCTGAAGTGTACAACTAATTTAAAACATTTCTAAACATAACTCAGGTAAAACGAGCATACTTACAGGTCGTGTGTGGCCCCGGCGCTGCCAGTTTGATAACTTGGATGTAGACATCAGCCTGTGATTGATAAGCTCATAACCTGGCCGTCTTGGGATAGGGAGACGTGCCATGAACTCTGGGACTGCTGCTCCTCTTAAGTATTGTTATTACTACGGCAACCTCCTTACTAATAATGGCGGACACTCTGGCACCCTTATGTACCAACCACTATGCTGAACACTTTATCCGTCATAACTCCTTTAACCTTCTTAAGAACCCTGGGGGGTTAGGTTACTAATGGTTTAGAGCATTTACTATTATATGTTAGGTGCTGTTCTAGGTACAAGTCTTGACTCATGTAATCCTGTAACAATACTATGAGTAGCTGGGGAAACTGAGCTGTGGGGATATTTAGTAACCTGTCCTCGCTCGTATTCTAGATTCAAACCCAGGCAGTCTGATGCTGTACTGACTGCTTCTCGGGTGCTCTGGTACTGGCCACTCTTCAAATAACTCTCAGCTGTGGTGCTTAGTGGTCTCAGACAAACCCCCTTCACACTGGCCTGATAATGTGGCACTTTTGACCAAATGTAGTCAGCCCCCGGTCTTCTGTGAAATCCGTCTCATTCTCATGCATCACCAGACATGCTTGATTCAATCTTTGTGTTTTTTTTAATCTCCTCTGAAATGAACAGATCATAAATCCTCTGCTAGATGAGATTTCCAAATAATGGTGATAGATGGCCTTGTCTTTTGTCTCCTGACAAGTTTGTCCCTGACTGTCACCACAGCAGTCAGAACGGTTGTATTATGCTAAGACGGCATCTAGATGCAGTGCTGAAAAAGAAGGCGACAGCTTAATGCTCCACACAAATTTCTGTTTCATTTGAACTTTCTCAAATGAATGAGGCTTCCTAAAGTTTTACACAAAAGAAACTCCCAAAACACTTGAGAAATTGCAGTTGTAATGATAGAGAATTGACTTTAATCTGCAGCTGCAACACAGAATCTGTGTCTGATGGAAGAGGGTGGGACCGTGACAGAGGAGCATGCAGTGATTTGCAGAATGCACTTGCTCCCGCCCGATTCTGTCTATTGGTGCCAATGCTGAAATCCACCCCCTGCCGAGAGATTGATAATGGAAAACAGAGGGAGGGAGGGAGTAAAAGGCCAGGGTGTAAATTTATTCCAAAACTGTCGTGTGCCATGAATTATATCAAATCGGTCTCTAATTTCCTACTTAGAAGATACTTTTATCATTTAAAAAAAGGTAAATTTGGCTGTTATTTTACAGCTTTGCACTTCTATCAGCTCACCAGTGTCATGGTGCTTCCTAGAAGCAGTGGGTCTTAGTAGCTGGTGCATTCCCATTGGCATACGCGTCTGCAAAATATTTCATCCTTCTGTGACTCCCTTTTGATCAATTAAGCTCCTGTATTTCCCTCCCCAAACAAGATCAGAGAGAGGATCTGTTGAAGGCCCCTCTTCCTGGGGACTATTTTTAATGTCATTCCTGAAAATAAAGCATTAGACACGAAACCAACAGAAAGGTAACTTTAGAATAAAAAATATTTGTAAGGCAGACTCTTTTGGTCACCACTGGGACTCAAACCAAAATTGTGGAAGAAGGAGTGGGCAGGGGCATGCTGGGAGCATTGCAGAGTTCCAGGCTTGATGATATAGCACACTATTAAAAACCAGTCAGAGATCTATACAACAGGAAGGGTAGAATGGACCTAATACCTTTGGAAAAGTGTATATATGTATATTTAATACCCTGTAAAAACTTGAAAGTAAAAATTTCCTTATTTTATTTTTAATTAAATGTTTTGACTTTTTTCCTTGCTTTGTGGAAGAAAAATCTGGTGTATGTTTGATACTTTTCCTTATTAAGCCTAAGCATAAAGTATAGGACTTGCATATAATGTTTCTAATAGTCTGTGCTCTTGTCCTCAGACAGATATAAATGACTGAAGGCATGTTGCTTAAAGAAAACTATTACTGTGAGAAATGACAAATCAGATTTAGTTTAGAAGGTCTGTGAATTTAGTAGCAGTTGCACTGGAGTTGAGTATGTGGAGATTGGTTTTAAAGTTCGAAGATGAGGCAAAAATCTTATAAAGTGAAAATTACCCCTGACCAACCCTTGTATTTCTTGACTTGAGCACACAGCATAGCCAGCCAGTGTGGAGAAAAGGGAACCTTTGTACACTGTGGGTGGGAATGTAAATTGGTACAACCATTATGGAAAACAGTAGGGAGGCTCCTCAAAAAATTAAATATGGAACTACTATACAATCCAGTAATCCCACTTCTGGGTATGTATCCAAAGGAAATGAAATCAGTATCTTGAGAAGATATCTGCACCCCTGTGTTTATTGCACAATAGCCAAGATACAGAAACAACCTAAGTGTCCGTCAACAGATCAATGGATAAATAAAATATAGTGTGCATGTGTGTGTGTGTGTGTGTGTGTGTGTGTGTGTATGCACACTTACATACAATGGAATATTATTCAGCCATGAAAATAAGGAAATCCTGCCATTTGCTACAACATAGATGAACCTGGAGGATATTATACTAAGTGAAATAAGCCAGACACAGAAAGTCAAATACTGTATTATCTCACTTATATGTGGAATCTAAAAAAGTCAAATTCATAAAAGCAGAGAGTAGAATGGTGGTTGCCAGGGGTCAGGGAATGGGAGACATGGAGAGATGTTGGTCAAAGGGTACAAACTTTTAGTTATATGAAGAATAAGTTCTGGGGATCTAATGAACAGCATGGTGACTAGGGTTAATAATATTGTATTGTTTACTTGAAATTTGCTAAGAGAATAGATGGATCTTAAGTGTCCTCACCAAGCCCCCCCCCCACACACAAATGGTTACTAAGAGTGGTGATGGATATGTTAATTAATTTGACCATGGTATCATTTCCCAATGTATATATGTATACCAAATCATCATGTTGTATACCTTGAATGTATACAATTTTTATTTGTCAATTATGCCTCAATAAAGCTGGGGAAAAAAGTGTTTCCTCTGCATAGGCCTTTGTGAGAATTAACTGAGGAAATGTACGTGTAGGTTTAGAGCATGCCCAGCACACAGGGAGCTCCACGTAAGTGCCAGCCGTGTCCATGATGATGACAATGATGATAATTACAGAAAAGAGATGACAACATCATGACCAATCGATCTAATACGCTCCCAGAATTCTGGCCAGAACCCAGGTTCCCCTAACCTCCCCCGTCTTTCCCTGGCTTTGGCTCTTGGCCTTTCCCTACGCCCCAGGCCTCTTGGCAACTCTCTAATGCTGCTGTCGCTGCTGTCACTGGATACTCTGCTAGTTGTTGGGTTACTGCCCACATAAGCTTTGCTGTCCTCATATAAGAGCTCGAGGGGCCTCCTGCAAGTTGTCTTGTGATGGGAAGCTGAACCAGGGTCTTCTCCAGGCCTCTGACCTCAGTTTGGTCGCAGGGTCAGTTTCTAGCCAGCCTGCCTGCCCCTGCACTCCCATTTCTGACCCTTGCCTGCCCTCTAGTGTTAACAGCTGCTTGCCCCACTGTGCAGCCGGAACACAGAGGGGACAGTGCTTGCAGGTCACAGGGGCTCGCACAACTGGATGTTAAGAAGATGCCTGATGAGAGGAGGAGATCCAGTTAAGAATGTTCCCTCCACACTGACTTTTGTCTTTTCCTTTTTTCCATACTCCTTCCATTTTTAACCCTTTAGGCATTATTGGAGAGTTGTTTCCTTCTCTGAAGGAAAATCAAAACATCTTGACTTTTTTTTCGCAGATTCAGTGATCTGTGATTGAAAGTGTTTGCAGAACATTGCCAAGGGAGCCCTTTAAATGTTATTTGTATGGAAATAAAAGTGAAAAGTAATGGGCAAGTTTCATTTTTTTTTTTTTAAGCCAAAGAGAACGGCCCTTCTGGGTTGTGACAATGAATTTAGGAAGACAAGCTACAGCTGTAGAAACCTTTGAGCTTTGGCAAAATGTGGATTTCCTATGAGAGAAGCACAGGAGTGTGAAGCCTTTCCCTCCCTGTGTTGCAAGTCTGTGCTTCTCATATTGATGTAACTATATTAGCAATGGTGTGAACTCTGGAGCCTCCTAACTTTTATTGGTATACACACACACAGAAACACACATATCTGAATATTATTTTCATAAACCTTTGGACTCTTTGCAGAGTGCTTCAACATTGACAAAGTGCTTTCCTGTTCGTTACCTCATTTGATCATCACAGCAGCCCAGCAAAACAGGTGAATTCAGAATCATAATGGAATGGCAGAACTGTCAGGCATTTTAGAGACACAACTTCCTTCTTTTATAGATCAAGAATCTGAAGCTTAGAAAAAGTACTAGCCAAGACTCTTGAACCCAGCTAAAGAAACCCAACTCAAACTAATTTATTAAATGGGAGACCATATTGACTCATCTAACCAAAAAAGTCCAGGGTGTTAGGGCTTCAGGTATGGATGGATCCAGATGTTTCAACACGGCTGCAGGAATCTGTTACTGTCCATTCCTTAACTCTATTTTCTTAATCCTAAATCATTTTATTTAAATTTTTTAGATTTTTATGTATCTATAGGATGCCTTAAAATACTGTCAGTAAAATTTTATTGGAATGAGCAAAGTGTCTTAGAATTGAGGAGGCTTTGTTGTAGTCCATTTCTAACTCGTTCATTCTTACTGGCAAAAGCTTAACTCCTATCCCACAAAATGAAAGTCATCAAAATAGCAGCTAACACAGTAGGAAGGTCAGTTTGTAGGTTGTCATGGTACAAAGCCATGATGATAGAATTACAAAGTTTTGTAGACATGTGTTACTAGAACTTTCAAAAATAGACACATCTGTTACTTTAGAGACACATTATATCCTTGACAAGCTATAATTATGCATGTTAGGCCAGAATCTACTACCCGGATGAGTGTGTGTTTGCTACTTTCTTCATTCACAGAGACAAGCCAAGTTTTTAATTTTAGCATCTTCTTTTTTGCCTTTTTCTTTGTTGCTCTTGCTGCCTCCGACTTCAGTGAGAAACTAACTGGGTTGTGTGTGCCTTCGTATTTGGAGAACAACAGGGTCCTTATGAATCATCTTGTCAGAAGCCCCAGGAATAAATCTGAGGTGTGCTCTGGAAAGGAGGGCGCAGCGCACAGCCCTCCTTTTCTTCCCTCCACAAACAGGCAACACTCAAGAAACATGCAGTTATTTAGGAGAATTTTCTCTTAAAGTGGCATAGATTTGCTCTTGTTGTTTTTAAAAAGTAATTTAACTTCATCTTCTGTAGAAGAGCTTTAGAAATAGTATGGCATATAAAGGAAGTCCATTAGAAGAGAAACCCTCACATATTTATTTATTCAACAAAAATGTATTGAACATTTGCTATGTGCTCGGTGCTGTTCTAGACAATGAACAAAACAGACCAAAAAAAAAACCCTGCCTTCATTAAAAAAAAAAAAAGCCGAGGGAGGGCCAGCAGACAAAAAACAAATGAATAATTAAAATAGGTAGCGTGTTAGATGGTGTATAGTGATATGGAAAAAATATAAAGCAAGAAAGGGTGATAGGATGTGCTTGGAGGGAGTCCTGCAAACCCACTTCATCCAACCCCCTTTCGGATATCTCATTTCTTCCTTTGATCTAACCTGGCTTCTGTGCACACACCACCACTCCTACGGTTGGACTTTTGTATTAGTTGTGTTTCTTGCCTTCCTAGTGCACATAAGCCCACCACCACATACTGGGAGTGTGGAAAATGCATGTTATTAAAAGCCAGCCTGAGTGCATATTTAAGCCAGCCTTAGTCTCTGCTCTGACAATTCATCTTTTTAATTTGAATAACTGTAGACTCTCTCCCTATTGAATTTCCCACTTTTCTTTATTCTTCAAATAATGTACTTCCCCACTGCCAATTGTTGGTTACGAGTATCTGACATAACTTGGGCTGTATGATATCCTAAATCCTTGGATTATTTATATGAAAGTATCCTTTAATTTAGCCCTAAAAAAAGAAGAAAATGTGGCTACCACTACAAAATTGGAAGAGGAATGCTCCTCCCAAAGGACTGCCCAGATGTTCCTAAAAATAAAAACAAATGCTGGCCACTGATTCTGGGATGAGTTAGGGAGGCAGCACCCTCCCTCATGTGTGGCCTAGTATCCCAGTGCCTAAAACACAGCCATCAATAAATGCTTGTAAGAGAAAACTCCTGTGTGCAACCACCATGTAATTCTGGCTGTAGAATGCTGGCAGTCAGGTGGGAATATATTGAGAGGGGTTTTAAAGGTAGACTTGAAAGGGATGGACTGTTGAGAAAGAGGGTGATGATGTCAGGGAGTCCCTGGAGGAGGAACATGCATCTTGTCGGGGAGAAAATAAGGAACTCAATTCGGGTCAAGTCTAGTTTGAGATGGTTGTGAAGGCCACCCACAGATCTTGGAATCAAGGGTGGGGGAAGGTCGTTTTGGAATGAGAGAGCAAATCTGGGCTACAACTGAGATTTGGGAGTCAAAGCAGAGAGGTTATTGTTGGGGCCCTGGGAGAAAACAAAATGCTGAAGAAGGAGACCGACATGCTGTGACAGCACTTGGGGGTGCTGCATCATTTGGGGGCAGGAGACAGAAGAGGCATGAGAGCAGGAAAAGGTTGTGAGACTCAGCGGGGAGAGATCACTTTGTGCCATTGCTATCCTGGAAAAGGGACCATTTTAGTTGTTAATCCCAACTCCCACCTCCTTGTGATTTCTGTGTCCAAACCAATTCATGCTGATCACACGGAACCAATGTAAGGAAGAGTCTGGGCTCTGTAACCAAATGCTAAATTGTACATTGTATTCCTACCAAACACATAGTGAATAATAAAACCTTTTACTATTCTCTGTACTTAACACAAATTAACTCAGCTAATCATTAAAACAAACTTAGAAATGCTTTTTACCATTTAGCCAGTGAAGAACAGAGAGGTTGAGAAACTTGCCCAAGATCACACAGCCATTTAGTGGTAAAACCAGGATTCAAAGTCAGGTGGTTTGATTCTAAAGCTTGTGCTTTTGGCCATTACACCGTCCTCTTTTTATGTAATGCTTCCATAAATAGTTGGACTTAACCTGGGCTTTTAGGAAGATGATTTCTGGTAAGTTTCCTCTTGTACTGCATTTCTACATATTCTGTTCTTTAACATTTCCCACCAGATGCGTTTCGCTGATGAATTTCTAAGCTGCTTACCTTCACTGGAGCTTTCTGTGCCTTCTCATGTTAAGTGGAGGCAACCTTCCTCTCTTGACACCAGGACGGACATCAGAGCCCTGACTAGATAAGCGAATAACACATGGAGTGTGCATTATACCCGCCCTTTTATATCACAACACACCAGAGGCTCAGAGCCACTAAGTGCTTTTTAATCACCCCAGATTTGCAAGAGTATGTCCTAATGACACTTCCTAAAGGGCATCATTACTTCTACAAAAATATTTTCTCATAAAATATTTGCTTTAAAAAGAGCCTAATAAATTCTGTCTTGGGCAATTACGCTAAATCTCTACACCCTTAGAACCTCTGTAGCAAATGGGGTCTTGCTTTTTGTAACAGCCCTCCACTGTAGCTCATCAGTGGCGAGTTCTGTTCCATGCACATCTCCCCTGCCTGACCCTAATGTTTGGTCTCACATTGACATGCTCCATGAATTAAGTAGCAGACAGTGGTCACAGGAGTTATAACATGTTTGAGGCTCATAGTTGCTTTCAGCATCTTTGAAAAAGAAAATTAAAAACAGCTGATTATAGTAAGCTAAGGATGTGTCAGTGAGGTTGTCCATAAGGAGCTAAAAAGAGGGTAGAGGTTACAGGTTAAGACTTCCAAGAACATTGTGTTCTAAAAGACCCTGAAGATTTGGAAAATGCCCAACACTTATTAACTGTGGGGGAAAAAAATCAGTATATTCAATACAAGCCAAGTCAGGGTGTCCTGTGCTGTCTAAAATGATGACCTAAGTATGTTAAGCATTTTTAAGCAAAAGAAAAAGAAAGGTAATAGTTACCTTTCTTTCAAAGAAAAAGAAAGATAATAGCTAAATAAATAAGCAAACAAATGGGATCTATCAAGTGTATTTTGTAACAGACAGATTTATGAAATAAGTTGAAATAAGGAAGAAGGTACAAATTATTTTAGTACTTTAATCAAATTGATTCTAATGACATAAAATAGGAGGATATTTATTTGTGCAATTACTCTCATTTTGTTTTGTTTTGTTCTCTATTTTTGAAATGAATTCCCAGGTGTAGGTATATGGCAGGAAACTTAGTTTGTGATGAATCAGAAGAATCAGAACAGCATAGTTTGTTTTGGGGGTGGAGAAGCTATTTATATAGCTGATGGTTCTGTGGAATGATTTCATTTTGAGACTATATTGGAATCTTTGAGCCAATCATAAAGTTTTGGGGGCTTTGTGTGGTTTTCGTTTTGTTTTTTTGTTGTTGTTTTTGTTTTTTTGTCCATACATCCCAACTCATACCATTCTTATGATGAAATTAGTACCATACTGTAATGGAAGTGATATTCAAAATATTTTAAAACAGCCATGATAGAGACACAAATCAATCAGACTGAAAAACTGTCCAATCAGAAGGGACTCCTAGTAAACACTTGGTACCTCATGGTCTTCTGGGCAGGGTGGTTCTAGACCCATCAGCTGTGCTTCCGAGGTAGACGGGCATAGGCAGGAAAGAAGATGATCGATACTAGATTTGCCTCCTGTCATAAAATATAACTGCACTCAAAGGTTCTTTGTTAATTGAATTTGTCCCCCTGTAAACCAGATCACGTTTTCTATGAGTAGCAAGGCAATGCAAAGAATAGAAAGATATTTAGCCAGGGATGAGAAGCTGTGGTTCGTTCCTGTTCTTTACCACTTACTAGCAGAGTGGCCTTGGTGATAAGTACCCTCTCTGAGAACCAGTTTTCTTATCTGGAACAAAAACCCATAACAGTGTTGCTCTAATGATACGTCACATGTGAAAGTGCTTTGTAATCCATTAAATTCTATATAAACGTAGTACACTTGTTTTATACCTTAGCAAAACTAATATTTTAAAGGAACCCTGAAATAAAAATTATTTTCTTAAGAGATTAATCTGCCTTGAATCCAGCAAGCCCATGTTTTCATATATTGAGGTGTTTTTGTTTTTGTTTTTCAAAGAAGGACAAACCTCTTGAACTAACTCACTCACTCTTCCCCAGATCATGTTGGAGTTTAATCAGATATATATTTTGTACCATTTTACCTGCTTTATATTTCCATAGCCTCCACTTAGTGACCCTCAAGGAGCATGTTGTAAGGTTTGAGCTGTTTAGACAGCTGAGCCACCATAAATGACATGTTGATTATAGGGTCCAAAGACACATGCTTAAATTAATGTTGGGACCAAAAAATGTAGGTCACTCTTCCTAGTGGTAGCTCATGTTAGGAAACTGTGGTCTAGTTCCACCAGTTACTTTGGCCACTTGGGACCTTTGTCCTAAATGTCAGTAAGTTTTGAGATAGAAAACTTGTACTGCTAAAAGGCTTTTTGTCAGTGCTGGAGTTAAGGATATGAGGCTGAGCTTGCATTAAGCAAAGGGAGGATAAAAGGCTTAGGGCAAGAAGACTGAACTTAGAATGGCTTCCAGGGAAATCTCTGAGAACTAGAGAGGCCCCAAATGGAAGAAGGTGGGAATACCTGGCAGATTCTTTCATTTTCTGGAAAAGAGTTACTCCAGGAGGCTCCATTTCCATAAGATTCCTGGAGCTGAACCTGAACCAGCTAATAGGATAGATACAGGTTGGCAGCCACAATATGCAAAGAGGAAAAAAAAAATCCATTTGGGGCTTTCAGAAAGCTTTTAGAGAGCTCCAGGATGGGCTATTTCCCATGCCGGAAAAAACAAGACACTTAGTAGTTTTGAAGATTTTTCTTGATATCAAAGAACAGAGCTTTGACAAACAAACAAAAAAAATTGGGTGTGTTAGTAAAAGGGAGAAATATTTGATCATTTTAGCCTTAAGGAAAAAGCAGATTAGATCTGAGTCTGCATAACAGCAGAGGGGCAAGAGATTTCTATATGATTTTGAGTTTTATTTGAATAGACATTAATAAAATGGTCTGGAGTGGTGATGTTCCACAGGAAAGATTTTACTAATACTATTTGACAGCTGCATATTCTGAGTGCTTGAATTTTAGGAAAGATGTTAGATTTTCAAGAAGGATCTTGAAAATAGCTAACCATAAATATTTATCTCACTTTAGCTAATAACTTCAATTCTGTAGCACTAAGGTATATTTGTATTTAGAGCAAAAAATATCAAAGAAACTAAGATACTTCTAGGGATAGCCTAATACAGATGAAAATAAAATGGGTTGAAATTCAAAAAAAGATTTATGCTAATGGGAACAATTTTTATAAAATTTGATTCTGTACTACAATCCATTTAATATAGTCCTTCCTATTGATTAGTGGTGGCCTGATCACTTTAGCTAGACCATCCTTGGTAAAGGAATTCTTTTAACAAAACCTTTAAAGTAGATACTTATGATATGCAGCTATTTTTTGCACACAAATTATTTTTCTATTGGACCCAAAATAGAAAACATATGCATTTCAGTAGCATTGCATTGAAGTTGTTTGAGTTAATATGGAATTTATGAATGAAGAGGAGAAAGCTCTATCACTAAATTTGGAATATTGGAAGTTATTTTAGAAACCAGCTTGAAAGGTTTTTTTTTTTTTTTTTTTTTTTTGCAGCCTGAAGAGTAGAGAATACATCTGTATGAATAATTCATAAAGTCCTAGAAATATTAATCAAATAGTTTAGACAGTGATATATCTTTTCATTTTGACTAATTGATTTTTTTTTCAATTTAAAGTTCCTGGCCAACCGTCTTATTTTTTTTTTTTTCTTTCCTGAATGTTTGTGTTAAATCCTGTGGCAGGTTTCTGGGTTTTGATTAAAATTCCATACCAAATGTTCATTTGTATTGACTGTAGAGTGAGTAGGCTGGTGCTGGCAGTTGAAGAAATGTGCTCCGCCTTCTTGTCACTTTGTGAATGGATTGTGAAGGGTTTGTTAATTTGCTCTTCACTCCACTGGAGCAGATACTCACAAATATCTGCTGGGTCGCAAGAGTGTTTTATTTGCATAATGAGAAGAATGGTTTAGGGGAGGGTTCTTTGGGAAATAGGGTAATAAGGTTCATTAAAAATAGAAATACTTAGCCTTGTTTGCTTTTATTTCTGGTATCTTTAGAAACAGTCTTTCTTGACTGTGTTTCTTTCCAGCCAAGTCCTTTTTTGGAAAGGGTGATTAAGGGGGCTGGGACTCCATCTGCCCTGCCAGACTCCTTCCCTTAGCCCTTCTTGCATTCCATCTATAAACCTACACCGCCTCGACCCATAGATTTGTAAAGTGCCATGTAGGTCTTTCTGACTCTAGCATAGGGCTGCCTCTTTCCTATAGGCAAAAACATGCTTCTCTCCAAATCCCAAAGAAAAATTGCCGTCCCTCCTTTACCTTCCTTTTTTGTTGCTGTTAAGAGAACCTAGTCTAAGATACATACATTTCCTCCTAAAGTAAGAGCACCAGCCTTGCACTTGCATTTCCCATTAAATGAGACATCCAAAGCACACTGACTTGATCCTGAGAAGGAAAGGGTAAATCAACCGGAATACACAGCCCTTTGCCTAAAACAGAATGCATTGCTCAGTGCTTAGTGTTAGATTTATGGAATGGCTCCTCTCCCAGCGTTGTCCCTGCTTTATACAATTTGGTGCTTTGTTGCTATCGAAACGGCATCACTTTCTAAGCCATTGTGATTGTGAAGGGGGAGGAGGCTGTGGCAGGCAGGGTGGTAGTAGTAGTGAATGACACAGCTTTGCCAGATGACATGTCGCGGACCTCTGCATCAGCCAAGAGGAATTAAGCTTTGTCACTCCCCACTGGGACTACCTTTCTCCTGGTATGTGCGCAAGGAATTCATGTGCTGCTGCTGCTGCAGCCACCAGAGCAGAGCCCTGAGTACACTTGGCCACAGAAAGCAGTGAGCAAGAATGATAGCTGTCTCTTTTAAATGCCGTTGTCAAATTCTGAGGCGACTTACTAAAGGTATCGTGCTTTCCTTGTTATTCACTCTGCGAGTCTGTTGCAGGATCCTGTAAACACAGTTTAATGGGTTTACTTTCAAATATGACTGCTTTTATAATTTATTGTCAGGCAACAAAGAACTCAGTGAAATATGTATAGATATATATGTACAGGTAGACTCGGCTTTGCTTTCTCTCCTTATACCCTGGCTATGTTGATGCTGAAATCGTGAAACTGGCTTGTGTGATTTTTTTTTTTTTTTTTAACGACTTCATTCTTTGCTAAAAAGAGAATGTGTTTGGGTCCGGTGCTGAAGTTATTATGGGAAACCGTCATTTTGCATGCTGATTAACTGGTCAAGAGAAGTCAAGTGTATGTTACTGTCCCTTCTATGATACTTGTACTAAATGCAGCTGGCAGTTTCAAGACTCACACAGCTGGTGAATCCACAGAATAATTGTTTATTGTATTAATTTCCAACATCTCAAGAGCTTTTTCCCAGGACAGCTTTAATTTTTTTACGTGTTAGAATTGCATGTTCAGAAAAGTAGGTAATTCGAAATGCTTTGCTCCTGTATAATATTTGAAGTTTATTTGAAAGTAAAAATCAGTGCTCTGTATCTTATCGTCAAGAATCATTGGCTTGAGATTGTCTCTCTTAGAACTCTAAAATATTAATTAAATCTCTCTGTAATATTTAAATTAAGCTTTTCTTTGAAATCACTCTAGCTGTGCTATCTCATTTACTTTGTGTGCATTCTATTGCAAAGTTAGTGAATGGCTGCTTTAAAAATCCTGCCTTATGTCCATACAGATACATGAGCCCTCTTGCCTTATTTCCTTTAGATAGAATCTTTCAGGGAAATTTATTATTACAAAAAAAAAAAAAACTTCACTCAGAGTAAAACTATTGTAGCTGCAAATGCCTTTTTCAGCCTGTAATATAGAATACTGTCAAGTAATTAATGGGTATAATTATGTTCTAGAAGCTCTGAACCTATAAATATGTTAATGGATGCTATTTCTATCATTTTAGCTTGACATATCAGAGTTCTTTGATCACCAGCAGTGCAGCTAAAAATGCAATTAATATTCTATTTGGCAGAAGAATGAGCACAGAGCAAATAGTGAGAAATAGATCTTGAGTCAATAACAGGAAAAGGAATAAATACTATAGACCAACTTACTGAATGCATTTGCAAGTTGTTTGGATAGCAGAGTGAGTCCTTTAAAAGGTACTTTGGGGGAAATATAGGAAAGATTGTCCATTTTAAATTAGGCTGTTAACATGGGGCTGTAAATTCTCTTTTTACTTTATCCTGTACAGTTGGTACAAATGTACAATTTCTGTTTATAAATCACTATTAAGGGTCTATCCCTTATGTTATGGCTTTGGCTAAGTCTTTTAAAGACAGGTCCTTTATTCTAAAAAGTTCTTAGCTGATTTTAGCATTTGCTTATCTTAGTGTTGAGAAGTTGATGCTCTTCTTATATTAGAATCTTTACAATCACCATTTTCTATTCATATGTATCAGAAATTCTTTTATAAGTGCTAGATACTGGGAATAGAGTGAACCCAAGTCATTTTTAGTTCTTACAAATATGTTTAACTTTTTTCAGTTTTCTGAGTCTTATGGAAGTATTGATCTCCTGCTATTAAAAAGGAGATTTAAATATTTACTAAGATACTTGCTAAAAATCTAGATAATTGAGGAAAGCATTGATACTTTCTTTGCAGTTGCTAAATCACATTTTTTCCCAAAATCTTTAGATCTGCTCCTTCTATTTGGTATTTAGCTTAAGACTGCCAATTGATGGTTAAAATAAAATCAATTTGCCATAATTGGGCTCCTTTTTGTATGTTAACTGGACGTTCAGGGATTTGTCAGAATGTGCCTTAGTTCAGATGTTTGCAGGAATATGCCTTAGTAACGCAGTGCCTTGCCTTGCCATCCACTTCAGTACTGTTAAACACAGTGCCAGTTCCAGCAGTGCTACCTGTTGTTCCAAAGTGGATTCAATGAGTTCCAGCACTCCACCCTACCTGCGGTGTTATTTTCTTAAGTTGTAATAATAAAACCAAGAAACATAAGTGATTACATTAAATACCCTTTACTGGTATTTGGGGGTGTGGTGGATATGCACTTGCATGAAGTTTCTTTTCTTCCTGTCCTATTCTCCCTACCCATACAGCTCCCACATCCTCACCCTCAGCCCCAGAACACATATTTCTTTATACTCATCGAGGGCTGCACCTGATACTCTTGCAGCACAGTGCCCTGCACTTAGAAACTGCATAGTAGGCTCTTAGAAGCTGTTTGTTAAAATCATTGGATTTGTCTAGTTGGAAGTAGTAGGACATTTGGTTTTTCTGTGAACTCTTAGGAAATGCTTCAAGAACTTTATTAGATCCCTTGCGGCTAAAACCTTACACAGATCTTTGGTGAGGGGGAACAGTTTTCTTCATGTCTGTGAAACTACCTTGCTATTTGCGGTTGATGTCACCCACAAAAAAAAGCAGTAGGACAGTTACAATATCTTTTTAATTCTCCTAAGGAGGAAAGGATGCAATGAAAGGGAAACTTTTATTTTATTTTATTTTTATTTTTTTTGAGACAGAGTCTCTCTCTGTTGCCCTGGCTAGAGTGCCATGGTGTCAGCCTAGCTCACAGCAACCTCAAACTCTTGGGCTTAAGCAATCCTTCTGTCTCAGCCTCCCGAGTAGCTGGGACTACAGGCATGTGCCACCATGCCTGGCGAATTTTTTTCTATATATATTTTTTTAGCTGTCCAAATCATTTCTTTCTATTTTTAGTAGAGACGGGGTCTCGCTCTTGCTCAGGCTGGCCTCGAACTCCTGACCTCGAGCGATCCACCCGCCTCGGCCTCCCAGAGTGCTAGGATTATAAGCGTGAGCCACCATGCCCAGCCAGGGAAACTATTTGCTACCTACACCCACATTCTTGGTATTTTACTTTTTTTTTTTTACATTCCTCATATATCTATCCAATGTACATTTAACAAATATTAATTACCTACAATATGCCAGGCACTGACATTTTTACACTAGAATTCTGGGTGGGGACAATTTATAGGTATATGAAACATTTTTTAATCAATATATTCTTGAACAATAAATATTATTTTCTTTATTTGAGATAAAATTTTTAAAACTCTGTAAAATATGTATTTTATAGACAAGTCCTTAGATTGCCCCATGTAGACATTTGACCCACTGTCTTATGGCAGAAGATACTGCAGGTAAACTTAGCACTTCTCCGACTTGGAAATTGAGTCCTTTTCTTATGAAGGCTCCGAACAACTGTTTTAGTCATTTTGCTTTATCAGGTGCCTGCCAATGAAGAACAAGAACAAGAAAATAACCAAAAGGCCTATCCTTGCCATTATGAGAGGAGCTCTGGTTCGCTCAGAGACAAAGCCCTGTCAGAGGTGTCCCTTTACATGTAATATGGAAACCTAGGGGAGAGATGCTGTTCTGCACTGCTCTTCCTCCCTTCTCCAGAACGAGACTGTCTACTGATTACCTAGCCTTGGAGCCAGATCCAAAAATAACTTTTCTCAGCTTTCCAGCCACATCTAACAAAAGGATGTTTGTGAGCCAGTAAAGCTAGGCCTCTTGGCACCTACCTTCACAGCTGTGTACCTCGGAGAGCTCTGCGTTCTCAGCTAGGGGCTACGGTACCCCAGGAGAAGGGAATATGTTCTCAGAGAAGGGACTATATTTTCATGGCTCCTACAGGCTTTGTTCTTTCTCTCTTGTCATGATTGTGTCATTACTTTTCCTTGAGACAGGTTGGCCTCATAGACAAAGAATCATTTTCTGTTGCAATAACTGGTGTGACTCTGCTTCTTTTGCAGGTGCTACTGTTTCTAGTCCAGAGATCTGAACTTGCATGCTCCACTGGCAATGGCATTTTCCTTTCCCAAGCTTTACTCTGCCTACCAAAGTCAACATCAGCCCATTATAATATTTACTGAAATTCCGCAGGGAGCGTGGTTCTGGTCACCTTTTATTTGTTGTCACCATTTGCCCTATCTCCCTGTCTTCTCCTTATGGCCTCAGAACTCATGTCCAAAATCTCTGCCTTCACTTGAGTATAGATTTCAAAATTTTTCACTATGGCTGGCCTGAGTGTCATTTTATTTTCTACTTGCCTTCACTGCCTCTCTCTTCCCAAACACATGTATGGCCTGGCGTAGGATTAACTACCTCTGCACCTTTCCCGTTAACTTACTACCTGCAGCCCTGTTGACCTTCATCCCAGTGGGGTGTCTGAGTGAGACATTCCTGGCTGGCATCCAGCTGTCCCTGCTGTGCAACCTATTTCTTTCTTCCTCCCTCTCTTTCTCCTTCCTGGCTTCTCCTCCCAACCTCAATATCCTTTCTTCTTTTCTGCTGCCTGGGCATGTGTGGGTTTTGCTTCATCCACTGGCAGTGGACACGATTAAAAGGCTGACCTGTGATCACGCTCACACTTTCTTCCTTTCAGCCTTTGCTCCTTACACCTTGCCCAGTCACGAAGTCAGTGTGCTTGAAAGGGAAGGTCAGACGTGAATCTGGGACTTGTCTCTGGAGCGAACTGAAACTCCATCATCTTAGACAGCCAGCAATCTTATTCTAATTCAGCCCAACAAGAGCAGCCTCACAGTTTATCTGGTAAACTTTCAAAGGATTATTCAAGTGACCTCTGAGTCTCTTTAAAACGCTGAGATCCTTTGACATTCATCCAATGTTTAAAAATTCTTCTCTTCAGAAACTCATTTTCTATGTGTAATCTCAATCAAAGGTCAGGATACAGTTAAATTTTTTGTCTTATAGAAGAGGAAAATAGTTCTTATATCTTCTCATCTGCGAAATCTTTTAATCTGAGGAATTGTGTACCAATCGTTGAGTTCAGTGCCATTGTTCTGAACATGATTTTGCCTTTTCTGAGAGCCGCAAATTTCCTGTTCGGGTCTCTCTGTGCTTCCCCGTCCACCTGTGTCCAGTCCCATGGCTCCTTCAGCATTCTCCTCTAAAGGCTCCTGATCCCCTCCGTGATGTGCCTCGGAATTGATTGTCGTCTGGGTTGAGGATGCTGTCTCTGCTGCATCTCACTCCCACCCCCATCCTCACCCCTTCGCTACCCCTCTCTGGCCTCCCCTGTCAGATCCTGCCATCTAGAACAGCTTGACTGCATCTCCCCACCTCATTAACTTTCCATTCCTTTTCAAATCTCACCTGAAAACATATTCTTTCTCCTTTGCCTCTGCCCCTTATTTTCATACCATCAAACCTAGTTTAACTTACTTAATATTCCAGTCTATAAGCTTTTTAAAATAACAAGCACTTAATACATCTTTCCTAACATAAAAGTGCCTTATTTTGCTGGAGTGTCACCTATTACTGGGGCACGGGGCATAGTTCTCTCACAAATAGAGACCCCACTTGAATAGGCAAATTCTACAACCTGATCCCAGGTGGGTCTGGCTGTTCTCACACAGGTGTTGCTGGTGGCGTGGGTTGTGATGGATTTCCTGCTGTGCTCCTAGTCCAGTACTCTGAGGGGGTTTGCACTCAACAGTGACTTGAATCCCTTTACTCCTTACTGGTCTGAAGCTTTTCTTTTATAAAACTGATTAGACTTACCATAGTGGCGTGTTTATTTTTCCCGCATATTCCGAATGGGAATTGGGTGCTAGAAATCCTTTACCTCCTTCCAGGAAGTGGTACCTATCCTTCAAATGGAATATTTGACTATACTTCATATAACTTCATAGTGATACAAAGAAGTCTATATCCTTCCAAAATGATTGTGGCTGATTAGGAATAAAAAGCTGTTCATTACCAGAGGAAGGAAGGACATTTACGATAAGCATTCTAATTTATTAACTTGTGCACTTTGAGGAAATGTTTAGGAGGAGGAATAAAAATAATGATAGCTAACATTTACTGAGCACTTACTATGTGCCAGGCCCTATTCTAAACACTTTATATGTACTAACTCATTTAATTCTCATGACAATACTGTTGTTATCATCCCCATCATACAGATACAAAAGCAGAGGTCAAGAGAAGTTAAAGTCATTCCTAAGATCACAAAGTTTAATTTTTACAGTACTTTTTCTATATGAGGGGAAGGAATTGGAAACCATAGACCTGCCCATCTAGAATAATAAGGAGAACTCAACCAAGGCAATGCTTCCCTAATCCCTCAGCACCCCATAAGGTGTAGGGGAAAAAGAATAGACTTGGAAAATGAGAAGATGTGTCATCCTGTCCCAGCTGTCCTGTTTTTACCTGTGTGGCAAAAAAAAAAAAAAGAAAGAAAGAAAGAAAGCACAGAAAACACTGAATGTTCTCACTGAATCTCAGTTTTTTCATTTGTAAATTAAAATATATGAAAACTATTTTATATGCTTATGTTAGCTACAAGAAAATGATTTAATTTTCTACTGCAGTTGGTTTATTTGAAATTTTTTTCTAGTAAATTTACTTTATTCTGGCAGAATATATATAATTTGATAATTTCCCACTATTTGAGAGAAGGCAAAATATGTATTTTCTAGGAATAGAAGGAGAACAATGTTTGGATCCCATCTTTTTTTTCCAGAATATGACAAGGGTACAAACACTTTGGTTACATAAATTGCCTTTGCACCACCCGAGTCAGAGCTCAAGCATGTCCATCCCCCAGTCTGTGCACTGCACCCACTAGGTATGGACTTACCTAATCCCTCCTTCCCCCTCCCACCTGCCCAATACCCGATGAATGTTACTTCCATGTGTGCACATAAGTGTTGATTGATTAGTACCAGTGTAATGGTGAGTACATGTGGTGTTTGTTTTTCCATTCTTACGATACTTCACTTTGAAGAATGGGCTCCAGCTCCATCCAGGGTAGTACAAGGGGTAGTT
>CM052440.1:40686235-40699179 GCA_028533085.1 Varecia variegata
TTTGAAATTTTTTTCTAGTAAATTTACTTTATTCTGGCAGAATATATATAATTTGATAATTTCCCACTATTTGAGAGAAGGCAAAATATGTATTTTCTAGGAATAGAAGGAGAACAATGTTTGGATCCCATCTTTTTTTTCCAGAATATGACAAGGGTACAAACACTTTGGTTACATAAATTGCCTTTGCACCACCCGAGTCAGAGCTCAAGCATGTCCATCCCCCAGTCTGTGCACTGCACCCACTAGGTATGGACTTACCCAATCCCTCCTTCCCCCTCCCACCTGCCCAATACCCGATGAATGTTACTTCCATATGTGCACATAAGTGTTGATTGATTAGTACCAGTGTAATGGTGAGTACATGTGGTGTTTGTTTTTCCATTCTTACGATACTTCACTTTGAAGAATGGGCTCCAGCTCCATCCAGGGTAGTACAAGGGGTAGTTCACTATTTTTTCATGGCTGAGTAGTACTCCATGGTATACATATACCACATTTTATTAATCCACTCATATATTGATGGACACTTGGGTTGTTTCCACATCTTTGCAATTGTATATTATGCTGCTCTAAACATTCAAGGCAGATCCCATCTTTTTCTCTTTTAATCTCTTAGCATTATTTTGTCCATATACATGAGAATTATATGATAAACTTGAAATTAATAACTGATGCTTCATTAAATCTACAGAAGAAAATATTGTTTGCAAAAGTTTGTTTTGTAATTACTTTATTAAAGTTTCGACATCACATATCTCCAAAAGAAAAATCATGCACCCAGATGTTTATTACATGTAGCTTCTTGAAGGATGTTACTTCACCTTTTAAATGCAAAGAGAAACTTGACCTTCCCATTACAAAAAGCAGTAAAAACAAAATGGTCTCATTTTTGATGACTACCTAAATTCAGACAAGCTACTTGGGCTATTAGAAAATGGGGGAAAGTTTCTTATTAATAATTCAAGCTAGATTATTAAATAGGTGAATACATGAAGAATACAATACGCAAAATTCATACAAAGGAAATTTCTACCCATTTTCAAAACAAAGATGAATTAGGAGAAAAGATAAAACCTAATGTCACTAAAGATATATTGCCAATGTTATAATGGAAACCAATGGAGGCAAACAAGTTGATTGACAATTTATTCTATGCACCTTTTAGTAAGAGTTGCAGTTATACTATGTGTAATACATATTTTGCCCTACATTTTATTCTTAATATTCTGCCCATTTATGCATGCTATAATAGCACACACTTGTCATAGGAAAATGTTACTGTCTCTATAGTATTCCATTATGTGGATTATGTCTCTCTAGTTTGTTTCTGAATTTTACTCTAATGAATGATACTGTGTTGAGTGTCTTTAAAGAATTTCTTTTGTGCTTTAAATCATTGCCTTCATGTATGTTCACATTCAAGTCTCCTGGTACATATTTTCTGAGAAATGTGTTTAAGATATACATCCCACACATTTTCTCCAAGGCTTTCTTAAGCTACCAAAAGTGGCAGAAAGAAAAACAGTGAAAGATACAGTGTTTGTATGCCATCCTATCCAAAAAGCAAAGCACAGATAAGAGAAAGAGAGGTGAGAAGCAGCCATTCGGTTTTGTAAGTGGGTCACTGCAGACCTTTGAGAGGACAGCGTTAGGAGAGTAGTGATGCCCAGAACCAGATAACAAGGGTGTTAGGCACCCCTAAAGGTGGTCAGAGCATTCTTCTAAGGAGTTTGGCAGTGAAGGCTAGCCTGTAGACGGACAGCAGCCTGTGGGGCTGGAGGGTGGGGCCACAGGGAATTGGGAAGCCTATGTAATAGGATGGCAGAGATCAGAGTGTTTTTTAAAAGGATAGAGCCATCAGAGGGGCAGCTCTTCAAGATGCAGACTAGAGGAGGGATGAGTCCTACAGCAAGGCAAGGCAGGGTGAGTGAGTGTGAGACCAGGATGCTGATGGAAGCCAGCTAGGCAAGCAAGAGGAACACTCTGTTATCAGAGACACAGGAAAGCATAGGAAGAAAGATTTTGGGGTAGACATTAAGGAAATTAACTGAACTTGACTTTTCTAGGAAACTAGGAGGAGACTCTAAAAACTCCTATTTTTATGAGCTCCTAATCCGAGGATTACTAATTTTTTCTCTGCATTGGAATCATCTGAGGAGCTTAAAAAAACAATGTTATCTGGGTCTGGCCCCAGACACTGAGATGTATTTGACTGGAGGTGTGGCCTATGATTTGGAATTTTAACTGATTCCCCCAGGTGATTCTACTGTGTCGACATGTTTGGGAGCCACGGACCTGACCATTTAGGCAGCTTCATAGAGATGCCACATTGAGCCTTTGGAATCAGACATGTTTCAGCCACAGGCAAGCCCAGGGATTTTACTCAGCTGCTGGGAGGGAGAAGCGGAGTGGACGTAAGGGCTGTAACTGCTGTAGCCTTCCTGTGACTTTGAGGGCAGAGCTTGTCTGAAAATGGAAATAGAGCCAAAATATAAAGAGACATCTCATCTGAGTGTCATCACTTGAGCCTCTGGTCAAAACCTACCTTATGTGAGCTCTGAGCTGTCCCCTAGACTTCTTCAGTTATGTTACCCAATAAATGTCTTTAATACCTAAGCTCATGAGAGCCAGGGTTTTCTGTCATTTGCAATCAAGAGGCCTGAGATGGGTTACAACACATCCGTGTGTACCCATTTTGATAAGAGTTTTTAAGGTATAGTTTTGTTGAGTCCACTTCCCAGAACACAGTTTGAACACCAACATAGCCTCAAAAAACCATGGTCCCCCAGTTCTGTGTTATGAGTGCCACAGCTAATTTAGGGATTTCCAGTGGATCATTTTGTTTTGCATACCACTGATCAAGCCCTCAACTGTGCCCCTCTTGGAAGTTTACATCAGCTTAAACTAGAAGGAATGTCTAGATAGGAACAGAAAGGATTATTTCACTTTAGTGTGATTTTTCTGTCCTTACTATTTAAAGAGCTTAGGGCTAACTGATTCCTCCCCCCCGCCCTTATGCAGAAAGTTATCATATAAAGAGAGAATAGTTAAAAAGCAGGATTAGTTATAGATTTGTTCTGCTCTGGCTGTGTGGAGTGCGCTGCTTCTCTGAACATCATCAGCTCTTCTCATTACCTCCTCTTCCCTTATGTTTCTTTCTGCTTCCAATTCTAATAGACATAGACCTGCATGTGGCAAAGGATTCCACCCATCTGTATCCTGCAGGAAATCTGTTGCCCTAGCCTCCAGTTAAGAGCAGATGCACTCTGGAGTCACCTTGTATGGAGCCAATGATTAAATTGTTAAGGATTTTGTGAGCCACAACTATTATTTAAAATCATGTAAATTTACAACTAAATTATGTTAAAAACAAAGGTAATAAAAACTCAAAATTCATCACTTTCTAATTATGACTTAACTACATTTTAGATTCTATACTCTTAAAGTCTACCATATCCACGTGGTGGAAATACTATACCATGCTATATAGCTACTGCACTTCTCTTACCAACTCCACGTGCAGTGACATCAAGTCGGTAGCTTGAAGTTGGGCTGTGGCATTTACACCAGGGAAACTGGCAAATACTATAAATTAGGGCATCCCCTTACCACCCCGCCCCAAGTCGCTTGTTAAGCATTAACCAGCACACCACTGAATAGAAATTTAATGGTAATTAGGTGTTCATCTGTGTACAACCATCAGACTATGAATTCCTTGAAGTTAGTATCCATGTTTTGCTTATCATTGTGTTACCAGCAAGTACAAAGTATTTGGTGCAAAGAAAATGCCCAGGAAATGCCTGTTGAATGAATAGTGTTAATTTTTAAAGATCTCCTGGCTTAACCAATCTCACATATTTGTTTTGGACTTGGAATGTTTCAGATAAATGCCTTCCTTTTCATCAGAATTCTTGATTTTCGAAAGCTATTATTTCGGGTTTTCATATCACGTGAGGAAGTACGCTCCAGGAATACTCTGAGGCTCTTTAGCGTCCTCTAACATCTGCTAATTTCCCAATTTCTTTCTTAACTAAAGGGGTGTTCCGTGCCGTCCTCCTTTCCCTCCTCCTCTCAAAGCTGGCTGAGGGCTGTCTGGAGGAAGATCTTGGCAGGAGGCCAGGAGCAGCACCAGGGATCTGGTGGCTGAAGGACAAACTCTTGTTAAATTCTGTGTGGCAAAATTCCCAATTGAATTCAATCTGGGGAATATCTGGGACCCTACAGAGTTTCTGATTGAATTAAGCCTTTCTATTCTATAAAGCTAGGTGACCTCATATGGCTCAAAAATGAATTTCATTTATTGCCTTTGTTTTCTAAATGGTTTGTTGATAAATTTGGTTCATAAGCTGTGAAGATTCAGTGAAAAAGTCTCAGAATCAAGACAGTTGCCAAGAGTAATTTATAGCTAATGATATTATTATATAGATGCCATTTATTTGTTTGTTTTAAATGTATGCCTCCCAAATGTGAAAATATGTATAATGATTAGTGACCACAAACTTTTGCCTTAGCTACATCCCAAATACCAACATGAAAGTAAAAAATTCCAAAAATAGGAGAAAAGGTATCAAGAGACCAGAGATTTTCAGAAATTTCTAGACTATGGAAAGTGGATAAACCAAAACAGACATTACAGTCCAGAACAACTATAAGTGGAGGGAGGAGTCACATTTCCTGGCAATGGAGCCACAGACAGGCTCCAAACTTGTGTTGTTTCTTGGGAAATTAGGCAGAGGAAGAAGGCAGAGAACAGGTGATTTTTTTGAAGGATGGAGCAGGTGAGAAAGTTAAACACCTCCCCCACCTGCCTCACCCTCCATTATAGTATTGTTCCCTGATCTAAAATTAGAAAGCCAGTCTTTTAAGAAATTCATGGATCTGCAGTGATGGGGACCCCCTGAATAAAGCCATCCCCATTTTGGCATGGAGTTGATAAGGGTAAGCAAGAGTACCACCTGCTCGCCTTGCTGCTTGTCCCCAGCTGAGGCCTGGGGGTGCAGCCTGCCAGTTAGCACACCCTGTCATCCGAGGAAAGGTTGGCTGAGAACATGTAGTGATATAGCCCACGCCAGCTACTTGTATTAGGCAATCTAATTCTTTATTAATAAATGTAAACTGATAACCAGGGATCACTGATGTTTGCGGACCAATAACTGACCTGAAGAAAGCAAAGGCAATTTGGGAACAAAATACATATTTTTCAAAATTCTAATTGGTAGCCTCAGAAACATTTAAGAAAGTATTGTTTTCCAGAAGGTAATAGATCCAAAAACAAGCTCTGCTATAATGATAAGAGAGCAAAAAAGAAATATACAAAATTCATGGAATATAAAAATAAGATTACCATAGTTAATATGCATTAAGGAAAATGTTGACCAAGTAAAGGCAGGTATCTGAAACATATAGGTACATAGAAGATGAATTGGATAGACACATCAACCTAAAAGGCATTGAGAGAAGAGGGGAAGAGGGGAAAGAAATTATAATGGAAATAATTGCTATAAATTTCCAAAATTCAAGCATGTTTTCAGATTGAAAAGGCACTTTGAGCCCTCTTGCAATTCCAGGACATCGTGAAAAGAGAGAAGATCCTAAGGTTTCCTGCAAAGGAATTAGAATCAACTTGGAATCAGACTTTATCAACACTAAAAGCTAGAAAAAATATTTTGATGTTTTCAAAGTTCTAAGAGGAAATGCTTTTAAACCTAAAACTGTCAATCAAGTGTGAACATAAAGACACTTTTAGGCATGCAGTGATTCAGAAAATTTGTATCCAACATGTACTTTCAGAAAAAACTACTTAGAGACTATAGTTAAGCAAAAAGTATATATATTTTTTATTATATATATATATATATATATGTATAGATATATATAAAAGGAATCCAGGAAGGAAGAAAGTATGAAAGTTGAGAAGCAGGGGATCTAATTTAAGAGTGCATTGGAATGATATCCCAGAATGATAATTATGTAGTAGAGAGCAGTCAGTCCAAATTAGAACATGTCATCAGACTCAGAGGGCCTGACAAAGAACATCTTCCAAAGAACATGTGTTTCTTATAACAATTAATGAACAAATAATTAGTACATATATGTTCTTAGTATATAACATCATATTATAATTAATGGAGAAAATTAATGATAGAGATGTAATTATTCTTTTATCAACAAGAAAAAGAAAGGCAATTAGAAACTTTAAGGAGTACAAAAGCTGGACAGAAAAGTAAAAATTCAAATATTAAACAATGTAAAATGTGTCACGTTTTTGAATAATCGTTGGCAAACAAGCTTGACCTTTATACTTGGAAAATTCTCCATTGAATAAATCAGGATTTATAACATAGGATCTCATCTCCTGCATCACATTATTTGATTTTGTAATGACCAATATTTATATAATCATAATCTTATAATTGTTATTCATTGTTTTTTTTTATTTTTATAGGCTGTCCATACACAGAAATCACAAAACTGCATTTTAATTAGGGAGAGAATGTAAATGTTATAAATTTTTATGATATAAGAAAATTACATACCTGATGAGCATTTAGGTTTGTGGAGGAAAGACAAATGGAGGGAAGGGTAGGGCTGGCAATTTCCCTAACTTATGTAGAATATTTTGTAAAGTACTATGCGAAGTTGACATTTACAAAAAAGACTACAGTTAAAGACTGCCAGTATGAAAAGTTGCCTAAATATGAGGCAATGGAAACTTTCATATACTGTTGATGGGATTATAACTTGGTACTACCACTTTTGGAAAACCGTTTGATAGTATCTACTGAAACAGAACAAATAAATACTCACATGACCCAGCAGTTCCACTCCTAGTTTTATGTCCAACAAAAATGCATAATACATGACTCCAAAGCTTGTAAGAATGGTCCTTGCAGCACTATTCGTACTAGCACGGAACTGGAAACAATCCAAATATCCCTTAACAGTAGAATGGATATATACATTATAGATTTCATGGCATACTGTATGGAATTAAAAGAATCACTGCTGCTACATGCTTTATTGCATGTGGATTGCAAAATAGATGCCTCTCACAAGCATAATATTAAATCAAAGAAGCTAAACACAAAAAATGTATATATGATTTCACTTATTTAAAATTCCAAAAACATTTAAAACCAATCTATGAGGATAGATGTCAGGATAGTGGTTAACTTCAGGGAGGAGACAAGAAGGAGCCTTATGGGATGCTGGTACTGATCTGTTTCTTAATTTGAGTTGTGATTGCATGGGTATGTTCACTCTTTGAAAAACTCATCTTGGTCATTTTTTATTTGGGCACTTTTGTGTATTTGAATAAAAGACTTATTTTAAAAACTTAAAACTTAAATAATATTTAAAAGGTTAGTATTTAAATTTTACTAACATAACTAGTAGAAGAACTGATGATAACTACCAGAATAGAGAAGTGAGGAAAGGAGGGTTAGCAAATGAAACAAATCTCTCTTCCGTAGACTCATTGACAATTGCTATTTAAAATTGATAAGTGAAGAAACAGTAACATTTATTTTAGTATTTTCAAAAGTTTGGAAACTGAAACAATAAAAAAAAGTGTTCTCTACTGAGGAATGGGGAAGTAAAACTTTTACTTTTTATCTTTTACTCTTCTGTAAGAAGAGTAACATTAAAAAGAGAAAAAAGCAATTAAAAGTAATATTAATATTACTATTAATACCTACCATTATCAAGATACTGAACTGAATATACTATATAACTTATCTCAATTAAATCTTCACACGTTATATTCTTCACCACATTTATTAAGGTGAAATTTATTAACCTAGTTTTAATGATAAGGAAGCTAAACATCAAGATACCCAATTATAATACAAAAGACATAAAATACTATGTAGGAAAAAAATTTCAGAAACACAGAATGTGTTTCCCATTATAGTAAAGCATATTTGAGTTCCCTAGCATTTGGGTTCGGGGGGGTGGGGCTCTTACTGTGCTTGTAAATCTCACTGCCCATTAAAAACCTGGAAAGACAATCAGTACCGGGCAATAAATTCTAGAAAGAATATACACTACGAATGTGTTATTGAATGTATGTTAGATACTATAATTATGGTATGGCAAAAAGACAATACATTTGTTTTAAAAACTTTTTCTCTTGTTGACTCACTCTAAAAGCCAAGGGCACAATATTGTAATCATAATGCAGGAAAGTAATTTCTTCAGGAAATGCAGATAGTAGAATAGAGTCTGGGCATATTGATTTCTGCAGCTCTAGCTCAGCGTTTCCCAACTTGTGTTCTTCAGAAAACTAATTCTGCTAGATGTTAATAGTTGCTCCATTGAAATGGGTTCAAGTTAAAGTATCACGGAAAATGCAACAATTTGTAATCTGTCTTTTGTAGATTAGCAACTGTGTTAGCATATTAAAGACCCTTAGAAGTCCAATAGGAAGTAAAGCTAATAAATTTTCTTGGACCCAGTATTTTCCTAATTTATTTGGTGATAGGATCTTTTTTCAAGTAACACTAGCACTGCAGAAACCAGATTTGGGGACACATCAGCTTACCTCACTACAGGTGGGAACATAAATACACCAGTCATTAGTAGATCCTTAGACAGTGGCTTTCAAATACAAGTAGTTGAAATGCACTCTTGGCAAGTGCTGAAAGGTGAAAAATTCACAGCTGAATTTTGAGAATTGCCTCCAGTGCCGTATTCTCTGGTATTAGTTTATAAAATTAGACCTATATTCGTTAGAATCTAGATGTGTAGAAGGCAAAATTTACACCCTGTTAAAAAAATTTAGGAGTCTGATGAATTCTTTGCTAGATGAGAGTCTTCCCACTCACTTCCACACCAAAATAAACTGCGGAGATGTCTACAGTCAGATTGGACTCCTTCCCCACCCCACACACACCTCCAAAGCGCAAAACTGTCTGAAATCTACCAAAGCATTTTAAGTCAATTCTCTCAAACCCGTAAGCTCTGTGACATGAAGCATGAAAGAGATTATTTGAATTCATAACATTCAAAGGCTGCTATTATGCTTTGGCCACCCAGATAATGAAAGAGACAGATGACCCTCATACACTGTCTACTTTTGAATACAACTCCTTCTTGAGGAGCCTGCAAATTAAGTTATCCACAAAGGGTACCCTCCCCCATGTAGCTGAATGAGTAAACTTTTGGGGGGAGATTCGGTTTTTCATTTTATACTGAGAAGGTGTGCCAAATATAAACATTTTATCATTAGTATATCTCTGCTAAGCTCTTTATCACATAGCCATAATTAATACAACCTGATAATAAAACAATATCTTAGAGGATGATAGTCATCTTTCAATTCAGTAGCGCCTGTGGGCATAATTCCAGTTGATCTCAAAACATTATCAAGTTGCCTTGATAAAGGTTTACAAGAAGGAGGATGCTATACCATTTAGAATTAGAATTTGATCTGTCAAACAAGCATTCTTATCCAAACTCATTCTGACAGTAGTATTAAGGCGCACCCTTTGAAAAAGCATTAATAGCCTAGGCTTTAATCCAAGATTGTACAGCTTGACTCATAGGTAGTTCCTGTTTACAGAACTAAAGGCAAAAAAGATCAATAAACATGACAAAAGGTCTAGCCTCCTCTCAGTGAGATAAGGAAGGGTAGAGCAGTAATCAACAGTGGAAAACTGGCTCCTTAATGCAAGAGATTAGATTGAGTGATTCAGGCTTACTTGTTCATTTTTATGAAGAAAAACAGGATAGAGTCTCAATTATTCTTGTAGGAAGAGGTATTTTCATGAGATCTCTTTCAACATTTAGGTAAATGATAGAAATTTTTTAAAGTGGTGGTCTTCCCAAATCCTAGAAAAGGACAAGCTTGTAAACCACAAAACATGGAAAAAGCATCATGAAATAACTCAGCCAATCATCTAAAGAAATCTGTGTTTCTGTGCTTTTCTTTGGAGAAGATATAACAGTACGCAAGAATCTTGACTCCTCAGCTGCAAATTGTGGGCAGAAATTTATGAGAATCCCTTTTCCTCCCCAAAGGAATCTGATACTGTGAAAAGATTTGAGGTTAGACAGTTTATGCACGATTTCCTTCATACTGTTTCACTTGTATAGACTTTTGTGGGCCAGGGTTGTGGAATGGATAAGTGGGGAGGGGACCTCGAGAGGAAGAGGGATGGGAAGGAAGCAGGACTACAGCAGACAGTGAACTGAAAAATAACAGGGGAGGGCAATCAAGATTAGTAGGTATTAGCCATTGTCAGAGTGAAATCCTCTCTAGAAGGACATTTTGAATGGAGTAAATCTCAGTCTCTCAGCCTGGTTCCTTATCTGAACCACAGAACACTGAAAATGTTTTGAATGACTATTTTCTTCCTTTCTTTTCTAAAAAAACTTTATATTTGTCTGTATTTTTGTTTGTTTTTTTGTTTTGGTTTGGTTGTTAGACAGGGTCTCACTCTATTGCCCAGGTTAGAGTGCAGTGGTGTGACTGTAGCTCACAGCAACCTCTAACTCTTGGTCTCAAGCAATCCTCCTGCCTCAGCCTCCCAAGTACCTGGGACTACAGGTATGCGCCATGACACCTGGCTAATTTTTTTCTTTTTCCTTTTGTAGAGATGGGGGGTCTCACTATGTTGCCCAGGCCAGTCTCGAACTCCTGGCCTAAAGCAATCCTCCTGCCTCTGCCTCCCAAAGTGCTGGGATTACAGGCACATGCCACTGCACCTGGCCTTGAGTAACTGTTTTCTTAGGTCTTTCAAGGATGATATACAATTAACATGATTCTGCATATATAGGAATATAGATACTTCAGAATATTAGGGCTTAATTCTCTCACTGATCCCAGGGTAAGAATGGCTGCAATGTTACATATCAGAAGGAAAAGACCTTTGTTGCATATAAATCTTATCTGGCTGAAATTTTACTCTTCCAAATGGTACATGGTGAAATCTTGGAATGATTATATTAAATGCCAAAGATTGTTTTCAGGGTGAATTGATCATTTTATTTAAAATATTTTAAGGACAGAGAAAGAAAAATGGGTTGATAATTATATAAATAGAATGCTGGCCATTGTAAGGGCTTGATGACACTGCAGTAGTGCTTAAAGCGAAACTAGATAAAAACACAGAAAAATGTTAGTTTGCGAATAAGAAAATACATAAATTATCTGCTCTTTCCCATCACTTCAGTGCAATTTTAGACAATAATGAGTGTAAAATGTGTGTGTCTGGTATTCAAATGAAGGCCCTCTGAGGTTTGGAAAAATATATGTCGAATTTTCTAGACAGAGCTTTACCCAAGTTAAATTGAAAATAGTAGTGGGTTTATTTTGGTTTCTTTCCCACCTCCTCTGTTTTGCCAGAATTTAACCAAGTTTTCATTTTCACAGGACCTTGCTCTCAGAGCCAGCTTTTTTTGGGGGGTGGGGGGGGATGGAAGTAGTCCCTTTTTTGAGAAATTAACTCCTAGGGACTTTGGTAGTTTCACGCCTCCAAAGGCTTGGCCTTTTCCCCTGTAGGTGACCGAAGACTCCTCAAGACTCAGATCTCCAGAGGCGAACTTTAAACTCTTTGGCCAGCTGATGTTCAGCCTAGGAAGTTCTTCCTGGATTGCTCAAACTGGCTGTGCAGGTTGCTTCCTAATCTTAAGGACAATTTCACTTTCAGATTTCTGTATAGAAGCCATTTTTTCAATGATTACTCATTTTCTAGGTGCACCACAGCTGAAAACCTGAGCATATTTCTGATGTTTCTAGGAAAGCCACTATTTATGTATTAGTCTTTTATTTTCCTAAAAATTATAATATTCATTCCAACTTCAGTATTTATATGTTCAGAGTATATTATAACCAGTGACATTCTAGAGAGAGCAGATGACATATATGTATAATATATAATATACATTTGTATATATATGTAACACATATGTCTATAACTTGTGTGTGTATATGTGCATCCACATACACACGTACATAAATATGCATGCACAAATTTATTGGGTGCTCTTCAAAAATAGCCACTACTCTAATGGGCATGGCCCATATCTTACTCCTTTCAATATCACCAGCACCTGGCACATAGCAAGCAATGAATAAATATAAATATCTAAATAAAATTAAATTGGTAATCAAACTAATAACGTAGTCTTCTGTTCACACATCATTTCATAAACCAGAAATGTGTTAGTATATGTTGTCATAGGAAAAACAGTGGGCTGCAATGTCTTACGAGAAATGTTTATGTGAGATTGCTTTGTAAAATTGTATACAAATATAAGGTAGTGTTATGGTTCCATGAAATACAAATAGTTGAAATGTTATAATTATACAAGTATTGTTTTAGTAATAGACCCTGTATTAATAATAACCAATTGATACCAGGTCATCAGCTGAGAGAGTAGTTCTTGATTTAAATATCCATTAGAGAATAATTCCTCATTGCCTCAAACAGCATTGAATGTTTGTGACAATTTAGCAAATATTCTAATACCAGGATGTAGTCACTCACTTGAATATGTAGGCACATCGTTATGATAGGAGGTATGTTATGATATTAAATTCAATATTTATTATTTAGCTATTCTTTTAGGGTATGAATGTTAGAGATAATTTTCATAGCTGAATTAAGGTTTGAAGATAGATGAAGAAAATTTTAATGAGGATGCAATATTGATTCCTTAGCTTCAAAGATGGCCAACAGTTCACCAGAGAATAGTTGGGCTGTGGCTGTTGCATCTTATGCAGTTTAAGCCCCAACATGAGAATCATAGAAAACAAAAAATAGTTTAGTTTTCCCTCTAGAGAAGTGTAAACATTGATTTATTTTGATGGCTACCTTGATACAGCAAACAGAATCATCTTAATGGAAAAATAATCCTTTGTTTATTTTGTGTGTAGAACCTGAGTGTTAACTTGAGATACATTTTGTGAGTTTATACTATATAAGACCATTTTTCTG
>CM052440.1:40699679-40724001 GCA_028533085.1 Varecia variegata
CTCCTAGGGATCACAGCATAGGCTGACAGCTACTTCTCATCATCTTCCCCCTTGCTGGTGGTGAATCCTTGATTGAGAAGTTGCCATTTAGGGAGCTGTCTTACATCATGTAAAGGTGATAATTTGGGAGGCAAATCTAGCGTTTTGATGAATTCCCTACAGCTAGCAATTTGCCAGAGTTAGAGTTAAAATAAATTACTCCCATTTTTTCCTATTTAAATTAAAATTACACTAATTTCAATTTTTAGAAATATTACATTTGCTAATAATAAATTCTGCTAGAGTCGTGGTTAGTCCTCCTGGGTCAATCTAATGGAGAAAATGGAGATTAGGATGGTTTCCAGGTTATTAGAGAAGATTTTCTATTGAGATGAAAACCATGTGAGATTAAATACTAAAAAGCTAAAGAGGAAGCTCCTTTTCTTTAAAGTTCATGTAAATAGCACATTCCTAAAAGAGAATCTGAGAAGAGGAGGTTGGGTTGCAAACTGAAATGCCTACAGGAGCCAGACATTTACTATTTATTTAATAAATAAATAAATTCCATCCTCCATGACCTAGACTGCCTGAGCCAGACACAGTGTTTGCATATGAAATACCTAAGGATACACTCTTCACTTTTGCCAAGAAATATATTCTCTCCAGTTTTGCGTGAAACACTGGGCCCTTTCAGTCCATCTTTTTTTTCCTCTTTCTTGGAAGCTGGGATACAATGAAATACGTCCTACCGTAAGAAAAACAACAGTACACGCGATAATCTGTGGAAACACACAGTTGGTCTTGGTGTCAGAGCAGCACTGCGAAGTGGTAGTGTCGTGGTGAAAATGGGTGGCCTGGACCACTCACCTTGATCGTTGCCCAGCTGAAATACAAAGCCAGATATTGTCAGATATTTAGATTTTGCAATAAAGCCCAGGAATCTATTTTGTTGTTGTTGTTGTTGTTTATAGCTCACTGCAGCTTTGAGCTCCTGGGCTCCAGTCATCCTCCCACATGAACCTCCCTAGTAGCTGCAACTATAGCCATGTGGCACCACTCCTGGCTAATTTTTCTTATTATTTTGTAGAGATAGGCTCTCATTTTGTTGCCGAGGCTGGTCTTGAACTCCTGCCCTCAAGCAATTCTTCCACCTCAGCCTCCCAAAATGCTGGGTTGCAGGTGTGAGCCACCATGCCCAGCCTGGAATCTGTTTTTTAAGTGAGCAATCCCCCAATTTTAAAATGTTGATTCTATTTAAAAAATGCTCTGTTGGTTAACAAAATTCAGTTATAGTTCAAATTTTGCCTGTGGCTGCCAGTTTCCAAGCCGTGTTGTATATTCTATGGAAGGAAAAAGGTTGTTTATTCATTTATTTAACAAACATTCATTGAGTATCACACCGTGATTGGTACAATGGGATTTTCAAAGCTAAATAAATATAGGATCATTGCTCTGGCCTGTAAAACAAATTTGTACTCATAGTTCAACTATTTCCTATATGTTTATAGGCTTCAAATCAATACTTACAGTTTCAGTCCCTCACTTGACCTTCCGTATATCTAATTTCCTTCAAATGTAATATATCAATAAACTAACTCCTTATATTAACATGAATACATGTTCAAAGCATAATAATGAGAAAAAAAGAAAAATGTTGCAAAAGATATATATGCATGGTGGATATATGTCATTATACATTGGTCTAAACCCATAGAATATACAACAACAAAAGTAAGTTCTAATGTAAACTGTGGACTTTGGGTGATAATGGTAGTCAGGAGGTATGTGGGAAGTCTCTGTACTTTCCTCTCAATTTTGCTGTGAACCCCAAACTGCTTTTAAAAGAGTCTTTAAAACAAACAAAAAAAAAAAGATATGCAAGGCCGAGGTGGGAGGAACACTTGAGGTCAGGAGTTGGAGATCAGCCTGAGAAAAAGGTAGACCCTGTCTCTACAAAAAATCAAAAAAGATAGAGCTAGCTGCCCAGCTAGCAGCACCAGGAAGAGCCAGCAAACAGGGAGCTCACAGACCAAACACCCCTCAGTGCACTGCAGGACCCCAAGAGGAAAGGCCTGAGCCCCACTCTCTGTGGAAGCCTCAGGCCGGTGGCCCAATTGTCTGTCTGAGCAGCCATGGGCGGGGGAAGGGAAGGGAAGGGAAGGAAAAGAGTCTGGATGGAGGGAAGTCCGCACTCTGGTCATCTCCAGCCCTCTCTCCATTAGGCAGTCCTCCCAGAATGTCCAGGCTCTGGAGTCATGCAGATCACCTAGGACACACTGGACCCCTGTGGCTCCTGTAGTCTGGACCAGGCAGGACAAAACCTGAGGAGTTGAACCTCAGTGGGGAGGAGAAAGGCACATGGTGGGTGGAGAAGCAATATGGCGCCTGCTGTCTGGCTTGGGTCTGCGGAGGCAGGAAGTGCCCTGGGGGGCTGGGAGCCCTGAGGCGGAGAGACATCTGTCCTGCTCAGGTACCCCGTGGGCAACTCGGGACCAGTGTGTTCCTCCCTGGCATGGTCAGAAATTGATCTTCTTGGTCTCGGGAGGTGAGGGAGCCCATGTGGGAAGATCTAGGGATAGAGTGCAGTGTGGGTCCTAGCTGTGGTGGGTGGAGGGGGTGGGCACCCCTTCATATCAGCCTAGGCAAAGAATTTATGAAGAAGACCCCAAAGGCAATCACAGCAACAACAAAAATACGTATAGAGAACCTGTAAATTAAAAAGCTTCTGCACAGCCAAGTAAGCAATCAATACAACAAACAGACACCCTACAGAATGGGAGAAAATATTTGCGAGCTCTACACCCAATAAAGGGCTAATAACCAGAATCCACAAAGAACTCAGCAAATCAGCAAGAAAACATCAAACAACCCCATTAAAAAGTGGGCAAAAGACATGAACAGAAGTTTTCAACAGAAGACAGACTAATAGCCAACAAACATATGAAAAAATGCTCAATGTCTCTAATCATCAGGGAAATGCAAATCAAAACCACAATGAGATATCAACTAACTTCAGTCAGAATGGCTTTTATCAAAAGTCCAAAAACAATGGATACTGGCGTGGATGTGGAGAGAAAGGAATGCTTATACGCTGTTGGTGGGACTGCAAACTGATGCAACCTCTATGGAAAGTAGTATGGAGATACCTCAAAAAACTAAAAGTAGAACTACCATTTTATCCGGCAATCCCACTACTGGATATTTACCCAAAGAAAAAAAGACATTTTATAAAAAAGACACTAGCACTTGAATGTTTATAACAGCACAATTCACAATCACAAAGATGTGGAAACAACCCCCATAATATTCTGAAATTTAAAAAAAAAATGAAAAATTTAGCCAGGTGTGGTGGCACATGCCTGTAGTCCCAGCTACTCAGGAGGCTGAGGCAGGAGGATGACTTGAGCCCAGGAGTTTGAGGTTGCAGTGAGCTATGATGATGCCACTGCACTCTAGCCAGAGAGACAAAGCAAGACTCTGTCTCAAAAAAAAAAAAAAAAGAAGAAGATATGCAGAATGACTTTATATGAATTGTTAAAACACAACACAACAATACTGTATATTATAAGAACATCAAATCAAACTGTGGGAAAAGTGTGGAAACCTGCAGAGCTGAAGGATAACAATACCCACTTGAGGACAGTGGTTGCCGCTGGGGAGACGAGGGAGAGAGATGAGATGAAGAAGTTGGTCCAGAGTAGTATTTGCACCATTTTGTTTCTTTAAAAATATCTGACGCAATTTTAACAAAATGTAAATATTTGTGAAATTTTGTTGGTGGATACTTAGGCATCTCGTGTTTTCTCCATGTTTCTACTTATAATTTTTAAAATAGATAATAAAAATAAAATAAGAATGTAAAAAAAACAACATGACTAAATTAGATTTTTTTTTCCTTATTCCTACAGGAATGGTTTTTCTAATTTTCACCATTGCTTTAGCAGCACTAGCCTTGCAGACGTAAAAATATTTAAATTTTCTCTTGTGTTTATCCCCAGTGGCTAACTCAATCTGTTCTTTATGAATTCTACCTTCAAAACATCTCTCTCCATCTTTATTGTATCATAACGGTGCAGACATTGTCATGTCACATCATAACCACTCTTATCACCTCCCCAAGTGTCTGAGGACCTCCACATTTCTCCTCTGCTCTATCCTGTGCAATATTGTCACCTCATTCATCACATCGTTGTCATGCCCCCATTGTTCATAAATCAAATTCAGCTCCTCTTCCTGGCATTTAAACATCACCATGGTTTGGCCCCATCTCAATTTATGTAGCCTGTTTCTCTCTCCCACTATCCCTAACTCCTCTTTCTCCTCAACCCTCTGATGCCTCCCAGAAACCAAGCACCATTCCACATTCAACTTCCATGGTTTTGCATATGAAGTTTCTCCTTTACCAAATGACTCTTCCATTTTTACCTTTCCAAAGATCCTTTCTACAAACCTAGTTCATGTTCTCCTTCTTCTGTAGGTTTTGACCTGTATTTGTTTTCCTTATCATATTTTTGGCACTGATTCTATTCACTTCGGCACTTTATTATGCCTTTTGTTCCAAGTTCATCTTAAGTAGTTTGGTTTGGGTTTCATTTGGGTTTTTGGTTGTTTTGATTTTTGATTTTGCTTTCCTCTTAAGATCACTTCTCCTTGTCCAAATTTTTTGTAGTTGTCTCTTTCTGGCCCCTGGGGGTCAACCATTGAGAAACCAGTCTTCTTATAACTGGTAGGGGTGCTCTTCCTGCGTCTGAGAGAGTTTCAATCTAGCTCCTAGATTTGGTGTCTGGTAGGTCTGCTCCTTTCCTCTACCCTAGTCAATTAGTGATCACAGTGCTGAGCCATGACCACAGCATTTCCAACCTCTGCTCTGTGGCAGAGGTGCCCTGCCCCAGCCGCCAGCTCTTGCAGTGATCCTAAGTCCATTGACTTCTGCATGTGAAGGGCTTTTAGGCACTTTCTCTGAGGCTGTGAACATCAATTCACACTGCAGCCTCCTTCTGGTCCTGAGCCCAGAAGGACTGGACCCCTCCAATCTCTACCCAGTGGTATACATTTCAGTTTAAAGTTTGGTCCACAGAGGTGTTTATCTTCTTTGTAAATGTGGCTATGCCCCCTTTACTTTGTTTTAAATTTTCATCGCTATATGTTTAGCATGAACAGCAGGAGTTCTGTGTATACTCAGGCCATAGTCTTTATTGGAGATAATCCATGGAATTGTGCTGATATTTCAGGCAGACGATTCTCTGGGATGGGGTTTACAGTAGATCTGCCAAATTCTTACAACAAATAGTTGCTTCCTAGCCTAGTGTGCATCAATAATTTCTTGTGTTCAGTATCCTCTCACAGTGACATAAATGCTAACTTGCTAAATTTAGCCATGTGAGAAACTGCAGAAAATGCAATACTAGGATAGAGTCTCCATTCTACCACATCAGATTAATAAGTAAAGGAATTGCTAATTCTGGAGGTGTTAGATTATTCAGTGATTGTATTTCCCAAATTAGTTCTCACCCTAGGTGATACCTTCAGGGGATAAGTTGGCCAGTACAAAATTGCTAAATATTCTGTGAAAATGTGAGCTGTTCGGTTTACAGGGGCACCTAAAGTTTGCAGAGTGCCTAGTTTTAGCTATTTGGTGTTTTCCCCAAAAACAAATGTTCAGAAAGTTATAATGGGGTAGTAATTAGACTAATCATATATTAATACTTGTGAGGAAGAGATTTGTTTTTTAATTTCCTTTTAAGTTTAGAAACTCAGTGAAAACTATGTGTGAAAATTGAGATCCTGAGATCTGGAAATCAGTGTCAAGGAATGCAGGGATTCAGTATTACCAGGAGCAGCAAAGCCATCGCACACTGAACAGCCATGACTTCTCTGGCATGATGCAGTTGTAAGCACAGAACAACTAATTCAAAGGTCTTTACTGTTAGTCTTTTTAAAGATAGCCTTGACTACTTCTGGAATCTTTCAAGTAGAGCAGCTGGCATTCCTACTTTACACATCAAACAAGCTGGAGATGAAAAGCCATAGTCTGTTCCATAATCCTCATCTGGCCGTCTCCTCCATGTGCAAGGCATACATAGGCCCTAATGGAAGCCCCGAATAAGAGTCTCTTTCATCAGATTCTAAGAGGAAGAGCTAGTCTTCTTATTATTGAAATCAGCTTTGGTCACAGAGGGGGAAAATCACAGGGAGTGATGGGAACATGGCACCTCAGCTCAGCAGCGAGATGCTTTCCAGCACCCGCTGTGCAAAGCCTCCTCTCACAGACAACCACTTACTGATTTATTGTTGGCTCTACTCACCGGCAGCCTAACGCGACCTGCCCAATGCCAACTGCTAACTTTCCAACACATTTTTCCTCTCTCCCATTGTATTATAATCTCTATGGAGCCAAAGCACTATCTCCTATATTTCCTTGTTTTTTCCCATAGCTCCCACTGTAGCACTTTGCATAGAGGCATAGTGAGACAGGAATTTGTTTCATGTCATTTGATTTTTTGTTGAGAAGAATCGCCTTTCCCAAAAGATAGAATCCTTTTCTTCCGTTAAATCTAAACATGCTCCCCAGAACCCCCTTTGCCTCCTAGTATTTAAATTGTTCTCACAATAATTTCCAGATGCCACAACCTCTGCTGAGAAAACTTAAAATATGGTATGCATTATAGTAGGAAATGGGTCTGGCCAGCCCTTGTGTTCCCTTCCTGATTCTAATATTTTTTCCTTAATAAAAAGAAATATATTCAGAACTGATGGATGATTTTATTTAGTTTAGAAAGAATGAACAAAATCTCCCCTCCCCTCCTCCTTAAAATTATGTCCATAGAAGTTTCCACCAAACAAGGGGATTTTTTTTCCCTCATTACCCAATATTGTAAAACTCTATTTAACGTGTTGCCAGTGTGCCAGTGAATGGTTATAGGCCTACAGACATAATCCTAATGTGCTTGTTTGCTCTTTTCCCCAATTAGTCATGGTGTATTAAAGTGAATAAAATCTTTTAAAGTCTTCCAGCAGCTACTTTTGCCGAAACACTCATATCCACTCACATCCATGGTAAAAGAACAATTGTGAGTATTCCGATTTGGAAATAAAGATGAATTGAGAATGTTGGGGAAAAAAGCTAAATGACATAGGAAGAAAAGCAGTCCCTAGAGCAGAACACAATCGCTCTCAAAGCTTAAGATTTAGGAAATAATTTAAATTTTGCTGATGCCTCTCCTTCAGCCTCAGGCTTTCCTGGGCTCTATAGAAGATTCTAAAGTGTAAAGTAAATCAAGTATCGATCCTGCTTTAGGGTAATCCTTTCAACTATGGAATGTGAATTTAAGGAGATAAATGGTTACAGTCAAGGAAATTCTAGGTTTCTTTTATTAGTGCTTAATATTCTAGGACTGTTTTACCACCTCTTCACTAGGCACTGGCAGAATCCCCTAAAACCAGAAAGTATATGCATCCTGATGGGAAGTGAATGTTCTGGCAGGAGAGACGAGCACGTCATCTGGAGAATAGTAGGCAAAAATAATAGCTACTAACTATGCTTATTGAGCACTTTCTGTGTGTATTATGCATTGTTTTAAATGTTTTATAGATGAGGCAATTTAGGGACAGAGAAGTAGTTTGCCCAAGGTCGTGCTGCTAGACTTGAACTTGGTCAGTGTGGTATCACCAGACTCCTAGCCTCTTCTGTGTATTCCCTTTCTACATTGACGATAAAGATTTGTTGAATAAACTAGGGGCAATAGTTTGAGGGAAGAGTTTAATATTCAAGTGCTTATGGTTTGCTGTTTGGGTTTATAAAAGAATGATATACAAGATTGCAATAATGTGTTCATCTAAAATATTACATACTCCAAACTACAAAACACAAGGATGGCACCAGTATCTGTTTGTGATCATTGAATACCATGTACCAAGTTACTAGCAGAAAAATCTTAAGAGAATAGCTTTGATCTGTAATGTCCTGTGTGTTTGGAACATTGGTTTTTTTCTATTCTTCATTCTTGATAACTAAGATCAGTTTGTGGTCTAAACTCTGGTAGTTAATAATGGTGACCAGCATGTGTAAGCTATCTTTCAAAGAAGGTGGGACTTGTCACAGTGTCTGAGGACTGAGATAATGGGTGAAGTATTTCCTTCAGGTCCTTTCTATTGAGAAAACTTAAGTTGCGTCTCATTGGATGTATTCTAATAAAATTCAAATTCCATAACATAGCATGGTCATAGCTTGATTTTTGAGGGCTCATCATTTCCTGAGTCAGATTGAGAACAGTTAAGATCACATTTGTCGAGGAAAACATGCTTTATTTGATTAGTAAGTTCCTTGGACAACACCTACAAGATTAAGAAGGAAATTGGTCCTGGTGTCTCGTGTCCCTCAAGCAGCCTGAGAGTGAGCCTAGGTGGACTTTGGCCAGGAAGATCCCACTGGCCGGATGACCCACGGAGACTTTTAAAAGTATTAGTCTATCAAGGGCCTAAACTGGGAACAGATTTCTGAGAGCTACACAGGTAGAGGGGTAGGATGGCCTCCCTTGGATTTGGAGCTACCCACCATGGTGTTCGTGGAAGGAGGTGGCCAGTAGAGACTGCAATGGCTCCATTCAGCTGTCGTGGGGGAAGACGGGCAGAGAGTGTATACTCTGGCATGGTGGAAAGAATGTGAGCTCTGTCATTTGCTAGATGTATGTGGCTCAGTTTCCCTTTTCTGTAAAATAGATAGAATACCTAGCCCTAAAACTCACTGCTTTGGTCCACAACACAGTATTTCCAGCCTCTTCTCTCACAACCCGAGGAAATCCGATATATTCCTAAATGCATATGTGTACATGGTTTTTCTATGTAATGCCTTTGATTATGTTGTTCCTTCTTCCTGACACATCTATTTTCCTCATTTCTCTGTATCTGGAACCTACCTCTTTTTCAAGGCCTAGTTTAACTACCCTTCCTTCCCCTAGTTCCACCAAACAGAAGTAATTTCTCTCTTCTCTGTGTTCCAGTCACTCCTGAGAGCTCTCGATGGCATTTAGCAAGCCTTTCTTTGGGTTATCCTCATTTATATGCTGTTTTTATCTTTCCTACTGGGCTACAAGCTCCTTGTAAGGGAAATAATGCCTGGCCCACCACTGTATCCCTGTACGGTACTTAGCACAGTTCCCTGCACATTGGCAGTCAATAATTGTGTGTTTAATTGAATTGAATGAGGGAGGGAAACTGAACTTAGTGCAAATCTCTGGACCCTTCTCTCTGCCCAGGCTTGAGGGCCTCAGCTTATTTGACTGAGTCTGATTTGGCCTAAGGTGCTAAGGGATATAGAGGTGTTGGCTTTCTCTAGTACTCCTACTTGAAATGTTGTATATTCTTCAATAATCAGGTTGCCTCCTGGTAGATGGATGCACCCTGAGGATTTTATAGGTTGAATTCATTTTTTAAAATACTACCAAAAAGAATCGAACCAGACCAACTTCAAACATGAGATTGCTAAGGGAAATACCCAAACAATCTGCATTTTATTTGATTTACAGGTAGGAAATGTACAGATTCTTTTTTCTTTTCTTATTAGTGCATATGGTCTTCTTGCTTTTTAAACTATAAGAATGTTCATTTGCTTCTTTGCTTAGCCCCTTGTGATCCCATATAGCAAAAAAAAAAAAAAAAAAAAAACAAGAGAATGAATTTGCACTTTGCCACACATAATGATAAAGTGAAAGTCACAAATTAAACATAAGCTTATAAATAGTGTTCAATTATCAGGATCACTGACATATCTTACACATTGATTTTCTAGATTGTTTTAGAAATGTTTAATTATCAACTTTCCAGTGTTACTCATGCAACTGAGTGGATACAGAAAATATCTTTAAATCTCCAGTTAAAAATGAACTTTTGAGCTGTGGGTACACACTGGACAGTCTGGTGCTGAAGATTTGCCATAAGTGAACCTCAAAAATATTATCAGTATGGGAGGTAATCTCACTGACTCTCATCAACCTCTTGCTGTCTGTGCATTCAGCCATTCTCTGATTAAATCCTGGACTCGAATACGTTACTCTATTCACCTGTTTTGTTGCTTCTCAGCAGCTACTAATAAACACAAAGGACTCCATCTTTCAGAACATTTTCCCAACTGCAGTAATCACACCTGGATGCTTTACAGTGAAAGGAACATTTTGGCTGAAATTCAATTCAACCAACATTTATGGAGCAGCTGCGGTAGGCTGAAAACTAAGGATACCCATCCACTCCTTATTTTGTTTGAGCTCAGAGACAGAAGAAGGCGCCATCTAGGTTAAGTCATGATAAATATTCAGAATAGGGAGAGGCAAAGCACTAAAGGATGAGAAGGGGGAAAACACCAACACTTAGCACGTACCATGGCCCCTCAGAGGGATGTTCAAAGCATTTAACCACCTGTGTGACCAGACACCAGCCAGACAGAATGGGCATGAGCCTAAGCCTGGAGCAGGATCCCGTAGAGCCAGACAGGACCCTTAAGCTGCTGGGTCACGGGCAGGTCTGGGGGCTTCCAGGTGAAGTGATCCGGGGCCTGGGTAGCGAGAAGGCACTGGTGGGGGGAGGAGGGGAAGAGTTGGTGAAGAGCAGCAGCTTTACCAGCTATTTTCAGAGTACTTCAATGTCTTACCCCTAATATGACTGTCCTGATGCAAAGCAGCAGGAGAGCAAACACAGCCACCCTGTGAGCTAAGTATCATTAAGCAGAATGAAAAATAAAGAAATCATATATTAGGAAGGGTATTGAGGCACACAGCTAGTAACAAGAGAACTGAATTTAACCCAGGTTTCCCCAGTTCCAAAGCTGATTGTCTTGCATCTGAATTAGTAACTAACTCATACTGAAAAATCCAGAAGAGGAGAAGGAGGAGGAGGAGGAGGAGGAGGAGGAGGAGGAAGATGATCGTGATTTACAAAGAATTTCGTACCTTTTGAGCTGGGCCTTTAAAGTCGAAAGGTATTTTATCATCGTATCTCTAAGAATATGTGATGTCCCGTTGGTTTATTCCGTCCACAGTAAGGCTTTTCTTATTGTTATTTTCCTAATTAGCCTTCTTTTCCTTCCTTTCTTTTCACATCTGTCACTTTCTTTAGACAAAAGTTCTTAATCGAGGGTTCAGATGCAGGGGGACCATGAACAGGCTTCAGGAATCCTAGAGCCCTTTTTCTCTGTGCCTGCCAAGATGCATTTTTGTAGGAAGGTTTCATAGTTTTCTTCTGATTCTCAAAGGCCTCAGTGTAACTCTATTGCATTAGGGGAAACTAAAAACTATTTCATAGATGCAATATTTAGGTATTAGGTATTATGGTATTATGATGTCATATAATGTAACATTCCAAAAATACAACATATCCTCTTGAATTTGAAAGGACTGAAAAAGTGAGTATTTACTCTGTGGTATTTATGTATGTATTATTAACAAATGAATAGCATGTTCCCCTACACATACCAATGAGTACTCTAAGCAAATTAGAGAAGTTAGATACCACAGAACCTAGGTACCCAAGTTTGGCAGACATTGCCAGCATGTTAGTTGTGGCGAACATTTAGAGATCGATCGCAGGTCATGTGGGCAGTTCCCACACACGGGAGGTGGTGGTCTGCACAGTGGTCAAGTTCAAGCTCAGGATCCACTGCTGGAGGTCAGCCTTGGCTGTTGCTTACCTGCTCTATAGCTTTGGCCAAGTTGCTTAATCTCCGTGTACCACCATTTTCTCATCTGGAAAATGAGTATACTAATAGGACCAACCTTTTATAGTTTTTGTGAAGAATAAGTGAGTGATGTAAGGTGGGAATAAAGAGGTCTATGGCGGCTGAACTCTTGCACCAATGCCATAGTGGCAGAGGATCAGAGGACCCATCATCCTCCGCTAAATTCTACTCCTTTCAGCACTCACCTCTTCTTGCTCCCTGGTCTCTATTTGCCATGACTATTGTGCCAGGGCCCCCTGTTGCTTTTTTCTTGTCTTTATATATGGCTTTCCCTGTCCCATCCATGGGATGGGCAGGTGTAGGGAATGAAAATGAGAGCATGATTCTGAAAGCTTGCCCTGTTTTAATGTAGCAAATAAAAATATCTCAAGATCCCAGAGCTACTTAATCGAGTAAAATTGAAAACAAAGGAAGGCAACACCTCTGTGCTAGGCTTTACCTAGAAAGGTTCATGTTCTGAGTTCCCTAATATATTTCTGAAGTACAGTTTACACCTGTAACCATGCCAATTAAACTAACCATCTGTCAATCAACAAACATTACAAAGCCAAGTATACGTAAAGCATAAAAGGGTATAAAGAGTAATTTCATTGGTAAAAAGGAATTACACATAATGAAAGATTAGCAAGGATTCCATGAATATTATCATCCATTCCCATTTAACTGAAATCTTATATACCTGTTTTTTGTGTTTAGAGTTTCTTGAAAGATGAATGGACATTGAGGCCCATTTTGAGAAAGCCATGGCAAAGTCACTTAAGAAACATCAGTTTAGCACTTCCGCACCTTATCTTCCAGCAACTTTAATCCTGAACGGCATCTCCTTTAATACTGATGGCTCCATCCAGTATAAAGAAAAGCCATATCTCTCTGCCTCCGACGCCCTAGATGCTTACATTAATGATTTTCACTTAAGCTGTGAGCTTCCTGATAGTAATGATACAAAAGTTAACCTGGATCAGAGTCCTCTTGAATTACTTGCTAAGCCCAACAGTGGTAAGCTTTCATTATTCTCTGAGTTCAATTTTTAGTTATCTGTAGAAAGCTGATGCTTTGAGAAGACACATACTCTAAAAGATTTTTTTTTTTTTTTTTGGAAAATAATTGCCTTGCAGTTCAAGAATCTGTTAATAAGATTTTTATATAATTTTATAGCTCTAAAACTTTTTCAGGAATGGATTTGAATTGGTAGTTAATTACAGAAAACACATCCCAGCATTGATTTCAAAGTAGCAAAGCTCTGTCTTTGGAGACTAAAGCCTTGGGCTTTGTGACTAAAAGTGTTATAAAGTCATTTAAATTCTCCAAGCCAAAGTTACCCCTTTGGTGAGAATATGAACAGAAGATGGGTGTGAAAAGAAATGCAGAAAAGGGTAGTACACTAGTACCTGCTTTCATCCTAAACCTTGATCGTTTGAACAACTGTTATTCAGAATAGAATTCCTTTAGAATGTGATACTAAGGTGCCTTCCTAATGTGAACATATATTTTCTTTTACTTTCTGCTCAGGATTGCAATAAATTCTTCCAGGCTGAAAAAAAAGTTACCCCTTTGTAAAATGACAGCAATAATAATAATAGTACTCACTTCACATGGTTAATTATGAGAACAAAATGAGAAAACACTGTGTAAATTGTTGCAGATATAGGGTCCTCAGGTTCCTTCTGTGGCACAAAAAAAGAACAGTGCAATGGGGGTCAGGCAGTTTAAGGTCAGCTCTGGTTTCCGCCCTGCTAATGAGAGTTGAGATGTAAGAGTGTTGCTTACTCTCTCTGGGCTTTAGTTCCCTTGTCAATAAGATAGGGAGATTGAACAGGATGAGCTCCAGAATTTTAAAACTCTATATTATGTAGATGGAAGAAAAATAAAATTGGTCCAATCTGGTTTTTCAATATTTCTTATTAAAACAGTATTATCTGTAGAAGTTGAAAAAAATACCATCATGAAACCAAAGCTGGGTGTGAATCTGAATTTGTGGTTGATTGACCATGAAGCCATTGGGGAAATAAATTCCTCTGATAGTAACTCGTCTCTAGCAGTAGAATACTACTAATAAGAATAAAAAAATACTGCTCTTCCACTAAACATGGTCTTTTAAGATTACATGTTAGTGTAAGCAAAATATTTTTTTTGAAAACTATACATTATAAAAGGTGGCACTTACTGCTATTGATTTTAGAGTATTATGAAAACATTTGCCATATTACTATATTCTACACTTGCTATGCAAAGTTAGAGTAGATGAAACAGCTTCTTATTGTTTCATAAGTGAAAAAACATAGAATTAAATGAAGATTCATGCAAGTAAGCCATGGTCCTACACAAGAGAAAACCATGTTTCTTCATGCTAACTTGTCTGGTTAGGATATTTGACACAGTGGGATAAATGCCAAGGCGTGATATGGGGACCGAGTGTGAAAGTGTGGTTAAAGTGTCTATATTATCTATGCAATCGAAGTGCAAAATATGTTGTAATTTATCCAGTAATACTGCTGGTTTTCCTGACAAGGATTTTCATTCTTCTTCTGAGGTTTGGTGGTAGAAAGAGTTTTTCTGTGTCAGTTTTTATCCTTGAATCCACAGAGTAGAGACTGTGTAGCAGGCACGTAACAATGACCTGGAATGTGATACAGGCAGTTGCTCTTTCCCCAGGTCCTCGAGTTATTAACTACACCATCAGTGTTATTCTTGGCACTTCTTTATAAAGGAAAATAGAGTTTCTACTTTTTTTCTGATTATAAAAGTGATATGTACTCATGGCAAGAAAATTTCAGAAAATGCGTAAGAGTAGAACAGAAACCAATTACAGTCTCAACAACAGAGAAAACTACTGTTAATAGTTCTATATAAATTTTCCTTTTTTCTATGCAAATATGTATAATAGAATTTTACCATCTCTACTCTTCTATAACCCTGTTTATTTATATACCAATATTTTGTGAATATCATTTCATACCATTAAAATAGTTCTGTATCTTTACGTTAAATGTCCATAATATTTCATTGTCTCTACAAGGACATTTTGGTTGTTACTAATATATTTATTATTCAAAATGTTGCTATTGCTATTATCGTACATACATGCTTGGGTAGCTGTCCAGTTATTTCCTTACGATAAATTCCTAGGAATGCAGTTTCTGGGTCAAACAGCGTCTACATCTTAAAGGTTTTCATCCATTCCTTTCCAGAAAGGAAATGTCTATTTAAACATTCCTACCAGTGGAGTAGAAGAGTCCTTATTCTCCCATAATATCACTGCCTGTGGGATATTATTATGTGAAGCTTTTTAGTACTTGCCAATCTGCTGGGTAAAAATTTGTATCTATATTTATTTAGCATCTGCTTTTCTTCTTTTGTGAATTGCCTCATAATAGGCTTTACTAGATTTATGTATGTATGTATTTATTTTAGAGACAGGATCTTGCTTTGTTGCCCTGGCATGAATGCAGTTGTATGATTACAGCTCACTGCAACCTCAAACTCCTGGGCTCAAGGGATCCTCCTGCCTCAGCCTCCTGAGTAGTTCTGACTACAGGTGTGTGCCACCATATCCAGCTAATTTTTGTATTTTCTGTAGAGATGGGGTCTTGCTATGTTGCTCAGGCTGATCTCAAACTTTTGGCCTCAGGCAATCCTCCCACCTCGGCCTCCCAGAGTGCTAGGATTATGGGCATGAGCCACCATGCCTAGCCACTTGTTTTTATTTTGTACATTTAAATCTTTATTTCATCTATAATTATTTTTCTGTTAGGTATGGTAAAAGCCTAGTTTAAAAAAATTCCAACTTCCCTCTTTTATAATAACCTGAATTCCCGTATACACTTAAGCTTATTTCTTGACTTTTTGTTCCACTGATTCATCTGCACCATTTCTTTACTATTATCACTGTGTTTTGATTACAGTAGTGTTAAAATAAATTTAATATCTTAGTTGGGACAGGGAGTGGAGGATTTGGAAGGAGTCATGTCTATTCCCATTCATTTATTCTTTCAAATGGCATTTAGAATCACTCCTCAGTTTCTAAATGTTGTTTTTTGGATTACTTAGATTAGATTCCTAACTGCCCTGTTGGGCTCTGCCTGGTGCCTTCCAACCTGTTCTCCATTCTGCAGCCAGAAGGATCTTCCTAAAGCGTGGATCTGCTTCTGTCATCTGTGTGCTGAAGGGCCTGTGACGGCTCCCTGTTACCCTGCAGATAAGGCTCAGGCTCCTTAATATGATCTCAAGGTCATTGGTGATCTGGTTCGTTCTTAGCAGTCTAGCTTCAATTTCTCATCTCTGCTGTCACCAATGACAGACAGACAGACAAACAGACACACACACACACACACACACAAATAGACAGACACACCCTTGCCCTCCCCCCACTGCACTCTTTGCTCCAGCAATCCTGAACTGCTGCTAGCCCATGGCATGCACCGTGAGCATGGCGCCTCTCTGCCTTTCACGTGCTGTTCCCACTAACTGGAGTTCTCTCCTCCCTGTCCTCCCTTTCGTCTGGTAAACTCATCTTTCTGGCCTCGATTTAGATGTCACTTTCCCAACACCACCTCCTCCCTGCAAGTTGTTCCTATTGTGTTTTCCCTTAGCATCTGTAACATTCCCTAGGTTGGCATTTACCACTGTATTGTAAGAAGCTGTTCACGAGCTTGTCTGCCCCACTAGATTGATAAGGTCATCCAGGCTCTGTGTCTTGTTTAGCATTGTAATTCACCTTGTAACTCGGCACCGAGGGCACACAGTCAATTCTCTTGAAGAATCGAAGCAGTCTACAACACCATGATCTCTCTTTTTTTTTTTCTATTCAGGATTACCCTTTCTATTGACAGTATGGCTGTTACAGAAACTATTGCTCTCTCCTGCATTTTTTACGTTGTTAATCTAATTTATGACTTACCCAAAATAAAGAGTGGTAATAATTGTTTCTGCTTCTCTTCTGATCAATATGAACACGATCCACACAGTGCTAGGTGTTGATGCCACTGTGAGCCTTATCAGGCATGTCCAAAGTGAAGGAGGGAAGTGACCCACAATATTAGCACCCTAGGGTGTCTCTTCAGTTCTTTACAAAATTCTCATCTGAGAATACTTTTGGGGAATTAGTGTTTCAGAGATCCATGCCCACCACTTCCTCACTCAATCTGACTTATTCAGGCTCCTCCCTTAAAACTCACCTCAGATGATGGTCTACACAGTTTTCTCAAAGCCCCCACTGGCTGACTTAGCTGTTGTTGCTCCTGGCTGGTGGTAGCACCTGTACAGATCTTTGAGTTCACCACATGTGCCTGTTTGACTGCCTGTGTGTTTCTGTGAGTTCTGTGAGGCATCAACAGTGTCTCAGTTATTACTATTTCCACAGAGCCTGGCATTGGTAAGTGAATGGAACTAAACCGACAAATTACTCTGAAGGATTACTACTTTGATATGTCAGATAAAGCTGTATTTGTCTAAAATGAGGGATAATGTGACTGTATCTATTATGTGTACCTAATACTCAGCCTATTCTAGGATAGAATTTGTGCAGAAATTTAGGGGATCCTCTGGGGGAAAAAGTTATTGACACTCTTGCATTGGATTTTTTCATTGTCCAATTCATTGCAATGTTCTTCTGTTCTTGTTGTATAAGGAATTTTCCCCCCAATGGGTTTTATGAACTACTTTCAGGCAATATTTTTTCTGTTTTTGCCTTAAAAGTCAAGTGATTTTCCTTTGCATAGGAAATGTGCTTTGGGAGAACCAGAGAGAAGATTCTCTTGAAAGATTACAGCAAAACTCAGAATGGCTTTTGCTTGAAACATTAATCCCTTCAGTATTTCCTCTTTTAGTTTTTATGCTCATGTGTGGAGAAAATGATCCAGCACTACTGTAACAGCCTATTTTTTGGATGAGAGAGTTGTTCCTCTCTCACGATAGTGAAAAATCATAACTATCGATTTGAAGGTGGACTGATCTGGAAACCAAAGTAGTTTCAATGGAGATAAGGAAAAAAAAAAAACATTCTTACTGCTCACAATTTTGAGAGGAATTGTTTGAGGTTTTTCTCCTACCTTGAGTATCTCTGCAACATTTTGCCATGTAATCTATTTGTAGTTTTGAGATGGAGAGATAAGGGACCTGTTTGGAAGGCATCTTGTTACTCTAAGGATGACCAATTTATTTTTCCATCTACACTTGTTTGACGTTGAGTCAACAAACTGCATGTATTTATTTAGTGCCTGATATGCGCTAAGTAATGTGGTTGGAATTAGGAGTATAAAGTCAAGCATGGTCTTTATTCTGAATAACTATGATCCCTGTCTAAAAGGACCTCATAGTTTACTGGACAATTCAAATAACTGTAACACAAACAATTATACTACAGGGTGGCAAATCCTAAGAGGGAAGCACGTATGAGGTGTTCTGGGAACAAGAGAACAAGCACCTGAAGCAGGTTGGAAGGTTGGAGGAGGCTTTTAGGGAAAGTGACCCTTCAACTGAATTTCAAAGGCCAAGTAGAAGATATCAGGCCAAAAAGACAGGGGTGAATAACATTCTAGAGAGAGGGTATGTAGAAAGGCACAGCATATATTCAAGGGAGTGCTAATAGTTCAGGGTGGATAGAGAGAGAAATGATGCTGTTGAATTCTATTTCCTTAGAGTTTGTCTCAACTTCAGTTTTAATGCCACTGGTAAAACTCTGCATGTGCTAAATTCATCCAGTTGCTCGTGTATCATGAGAAAATAGTTCTTGCTCATTTTCATGCATAGTAATTTTTAATAGAAAAATGGCAATGAGGATATTTGATACAGATGTTTTCTACAACTTTTCTCTCTGGAACTTTAGACTTTCATACTAGAAAATACAAAAATTAAAAAACTAAATAAGAATTCGATGGCAGCTAGATTATTTATTAGTCTTTTCTATGGCTCTTTCTAACTCCTGGAATAATTACTTAATCTCTTCACAACCTACCTACCTGAAAGAATCCTTTTCCCCTTGCTATCCAATCCCTTACGGAGCCACCTCACTTTGGTCTCTACTCCTCCTCCTGCACCGTCATTGGTCCCTTGACGCTGACGTCCCGCCCTACTGCCGTGTCAGCCCTTGTGCTTTCGCAAATGCCATTCCCTCTTGCCTGGAACACCCTCCACACAACACACATCTTCCTTGTGTAGCTAACTCCTGCTCATCCTTTGAATACATTCAAGCTCAGCATCTTCCAGAAGGTATTGCTCATCCTTTGTGCTCACCCCTCCTCACCCCATATGACACCTGAGTACACTCATAGTAGCATACTCTACTAATAGTAATACTCTTAGTACTCTACTGCCAGTAGTGCACTAATAGTGACAGTAATACCCAACATGTATTAGGTATACATTATAAAGCATACAATACATACACATATGTATATATGTATATCTGCTAATAGTAATGCCTAACATTTATTAGCCTCCTATATGTTCCAGGAACTACTAGGTGCTTTATTCACATTATATTGCTTAATCCTCACAACCCAACTATGAGATATTATCCCCATTTTAAAAAGAAACTAAAACCCCAAGAGATTGTGCAAAGTACCCGCAGGCACTGAACCATAATTATTGCCCCTGGGTTTGTAGCCAAGCGCTGTCACGCCATAGCTTTGGCTCGGGGCCAGCACCATGTCACACGCGCTTTGTGTGTATTATAGATAAAGCTATAGGATGTAAAGCTGAGACCAAGAAAAAAAGAAAGGAAAAAGGAGATCCCAAGACTGACCTTAGACGTGCTGATCTGACTTTTAAAGAAGGACCTAAATCGACAGACTTGATTTCATATTTTATTCCTTGATTTATCTAAGAACTAATTAATGAGCAAAAAAGTAATAAAAGTGCTTAAATTGGGGAGGAGAGGAGGAGCCTGGCTGATTAGCTCTTTACTTGTTAATTATTTTGGCTGTCATTAGAAAAACTATTTCTAAGGCAGTAAGAAAGAAACAGTATAGTGGCCGAAGTACTAGACTTTGATTAAGGGAGAACTAGGTTTGAATTCCAGCACTCTTGCTCACTCACATTGTAACCCTGGGCAGGTTACTTAACCTCTTTTTCTGTCTCTTTTATTTAATATGTGAAATGGGAAAAATAATACCTATCAAGGATGACGTATTGGAGATTAAATAAAATGATAAATGTGAATGTACCTCAAACGGCATCAGTACACTCAAAATAATTTGGTAGAATAAAATGTAAAATAGGGCATTTCTTAGTGGTTTCAACACTTTTTTTTAACCTTTTACTCATACTCTTTCTGACAACTCACCATGAGTCTCACCCCCAGCCATAACAAAAATAACTCCACGTTTTCATAAGGACAACTATGTTCGCACCCTGAGGGAGAAAGTTGCCCTCGGTGATTGTGTGTGTAAGTTTGTGGCCTGTGGCTCAGTGGCCCTCAGACCTTACATACACGACGTGGAATCTGGGTTGATGGCATGCAAAAAAGTTTCTTGTGTTCACAGTGCATTTGGTAGCCGGCATGGATTTTGTAGCACTTCTGGTAAAATTGTGATTTATGTAGCCAACTCTTTCAGGCAGTTCAAGTGATTTATTGTTTCAGAATTTTGCTTGCTTAGTTATCTGTCCCACTTATGCCCTGAAACTTGAAGTTTTATACTCCATTTATTTATGACCTTCCGTTTCTTTCTGTCATGCATTATCATATGATAGACACTTACGCTGGGAAATTGGCTAACAGAGCTGAGCAAGAGCTAGGAGGAATTGTGAGATCAGTAGAGGATTCCACAGTTTTTATGGAAAATCAGTTTCTAGGGGGGCTCTGATTTTTAATGAACAAAATAAAAGATGGAGATCTTTAAACTGAGTACAACTACTTTCTTTAACTGTTTATCACCTTTTGTAAATTAAAAAATAAAAAGCATATGAACATAGCAAGAGGAGAGGTATAAAATTATTACCAAAAAATTTTGGACCAAGATAAATGAAATTAAGCTACATGCTTTGGTTATTGCATATTGTCAGTTTATTTAATTGTTAACCTTAATAAATATTCTATATGTGCAAAATCAGAGTATGCAGATGCATATGTATGTTTTAAAAAATAATAAGTAAGATTGGCATGACCACCACTCAGCTGAAAACAGAACATTGATGACCATGTGAAGCCCCTCTTTACCCATTAAGGATTCCATTACTCTTTATCTTCCCAAATGTAACATCATCCCGTGTTTTAAAATTTATTATTTATTCATTTTTCTTCATAGATTTTATCCTCCTGTCAATACACATTTTGGTTGTTTCCAGATTTTGCCACTACAGATGATGTCCCAGTTAACTTCCTTGTGCTTGTCTGTGTCACACACATGCTACAGTGTCCCTAGTGTGCACACCATGTAGTGGACTTGCTGGGTCATGGGTGTCACCTCTGCAGCTGTGCTAGATCAGGCCAGTGTGTGTACGCCCCCGTCAGCAGCACGTGACTCCTATTGCTCCATGATCATTATCTTAGTCTGCTTAGGCTTCCATGACAAAAGACCATATATTGGTTGACTCAAACAACAAATACTGATTTTCTTGCAGTTCTAGAGGGTGGAAAGTCTAAGATCAATATTCCAGAAAGATTGATTTTTCTGGTGAGGGCTCTTTTCCCCGCTTACAGATGGCTGTCTTCTGAGTCCTCACAGGGCAGAGAGAGAGAGATCTGGTGTCTCTTCCTGTTTCATAAGGACACTGGTTCTATTGGATCAGGGCTCCACCCTTCTGACCTCGTCTAACCTTAATCAGCTCCGTGAAGAACCCTATCTCCAGTCGTCATATGGCTGTGCGTGGGAGGGGGGGCAGTTTAGGGCTTCAACATATGAGTTTGGGTGGATGAGGGGGACACAATTTGGCACATAGCAATTACAAATATTAATACTTGCTATTGTCAGAAGTTTGATTTTTGTTGTTTTCAATTGAGTGGATATAAAATGATATCTCATGGTGAGTTTCTTTTTATTGTGGTAAAACATTTATAACAAAATTTACTATTTTAACCATTTCAAAGTGTACAATTCAGAGGCATTAAGTACATTCACATTGTTATACAACCATTACCACAATCCATTTCCAGACCTTTTTTCATCATCTCAAACTGAAACTTTGTACCCATAAACAATAACTCCCCATTCCCTTCCTGTCAGCCCCTGGTGACGACCATTCTCTTTCTATCTCTGTAAATTTGGCTACTTCACGTGCCTCACAGAGGTGGGATCATACAGCATTGTCCTTTCGTTCCTGGCTTATTCCACTTAGCGTAATGTCTTCATGGTTTATCCATGTTATAGCATGTGATAGGACATCCTTCCCTTTTAAGGCTAATATTTCATTGTAAGTATTTGTAAATAACACATTTTGTTTATGCATTCATCCGTCTCTGGACATTAGGGTTGTTTCCACCTGCTGGATATTGTGAATAATGCTCCTATGAACATGGGTGTACAGATATCTGTTTAAGTTCCTTCTTTAAATTATTTTGGTCATATATCATTGTGGCATTTAGTTTGCATTTCCCTGATCACTAAAGAGGATGAACAGCTTATCTTACTTTTATTAGTCATCATTGGCCATTAGCCATATGTGTTTTCTGTAAAATATATGTTCATATATTTTACCATTTTCCAAATGCATAACTTGTATTCAATTTCTTTATTGATTATTAGGAGTTATCTATGTATTCTTGATACTAATCCCTTTGCTTCTCATGTGTTGCAATTTTCTTCTCTTGATTTGTGACTTGTATTTACAGTCTCTTTATAGTCGCTTTTTGCTGAGTAGAAGCTCTTAATTTTAATGTAATAGAATTTATTATTTTTTCTTTTATGATTTCTTATCTTATTTAAGAATTCTTCTTCCTTAAGGACATTAAGATATTTAATTATTTAAAATTGCAGTTAAAGCAAACATGGCTATTTTAGGAAGTAAAATGTAAACTATATAAGAATGTATAAGTTAAATTTGAAACTTCACTTAACAAGTATTTATTGAGTCCCACTATGTGCCAGACACTATTAGAGGCCACCCATTCTTTGTCCTTATGGAGCTTACATTCTTTGGAGGAGAAAGATAGTAACCAAATAAATAAATAATACGATGCCAGGTTATCTAAATGCTAGGAAGAAAGGCTAAAAGAAATTCCTGACATTGGGGCCAGAGAACTCTCTCACCCACATGGGTTATTTGAAAAACACAAGAAGAAGGGTCCAACATTGGAAGCACAGTGTAGCTAAAAGATTACAAATGGTGACCCATAGACAGGGGTTCTAGTCCCGGCTCTATCACCTGTTTTGTTAGTTGGATGAAACTCATCTTATTTCAATTAAATGTGCAAATTGAATTAGATAACCTGTATGGCTTCTTTCACCCTGAAAATTTTTTTTAGGATTCTGAGAATCTAAAAACTTTTACTATGTTAAACCTCTTTTTGATAAACTGTTTAGAAGGAAAGAATATGACACGTTTAAATTTTCCTAAAGCTAAAAGGACACAGTTCACTTCCAATCCTGATTCCTAACTCTGTGTCCAGGAAGAGTAATTTTTCATCATTTCCAATAAAACCAACTTTAGATTCTAGCTGAAACACTGTAAATGGAAAGCCATTTGTAAAGGAATTTCCCTATAATTAAGATGACTCTGCAGAGAAAGCTATAAAAGCAAGTCTTCCATGATTGGCCACAAAAAGTAAAGCACTAAAATTGCTAAGTAATACTATAGATTTCAAAATTTATATGTATCTTTAAAGCTAGCCTCATAAAAGGAATGATTATTTAACAGTCTAAATTCCCGAAAATGGTTTTCATAGTGGAAAAAAAAATACATACTGCTATACTTCTTTATCTATGGACATTGAAATGTAAATTTTACATTGGAGCGTGTGGAAAATCTTTTCATGGAATGAATATGAAATTTAGTGTGACAGGTAATTATGATTAATCACTACTTCTTACCAGGAGAGGAGAAAAGAAGCCTTTGTTGCCTAATGAAATATAACAGAACACAAAAGGAAAATGCAAAGATGGACCATTTTTGAAGTCAAACCATAAACCATTTCATATCTCCTTGAAAAACAGAATGAAAACATATGAGCATATGAATCATATACCTCTCATCCAACTGAGGGTTTTCCTGGACTGTGACTCTTTTAAACTTGAAGTTTCAGTGTGCTTTCAAGATAATATTCTGAGGTGTGCTCAAAGTATGTTATTTGACTGCCTTTGGCAACTTCAGTTTAAGATCTTGCCAGTAGAGATGGGTGAAGCCAGAGATAGCTTTGGCCAGAGGTCACATGTCAGAGGAAGTAAGAACATGGCCTGTGAGACACAACTTCTTAGTTTCTTAGTTCAAATTCTAGTTCTGTCACTTACTGCTAAAGAAACTTGGGCAAGTTATTTAACCTCAGGAAATGTCTCCCCTTCTGTAATATGTGGATAGTGGCAACTTAATCTACATCTTTACTGACTAAAAGAAAGGAACATGGCCATCTTCAGATACTCAAAACTTAAAACATCCATTTCTCCTGTTCTCCACTCCTTCCTGGCTTTTTTGAATTTGTGATAAAATTTTCATTTTTAAACAGTGATTGTAAAAATGACAGACATTCTT
>CM052440.1:40724501-40748531 GCA_028533085.1 Varecia variegata
CAAGGAGATCATCGAGTCTGTCTTTCCTTTTCCTTTGGCTCTCCAAGCCCCTCTCTGCAAATGGCCAGGCTCCTCCAGAGCAGGGGTGCTGCCCTATCAGTTCTCAGATTCAGGAGTGGGCAGAGTCACTGGGCAGACAGGCATGGATGCTTCGCTAGATATAAGAATTTCATAGGGAGGTTTTGAAACCAAGGTGATTAACACACACTCAACCATTCTTTCCAAGAAGGTCACCTCTCCGGGCCTTGGATCATTTTAGGATCTATCTCTGAACTTACTTTTTTACAGTTTTTAGTTTTAAGAATTCCCAGATTTAAGCCCAATTTCTAAGTGTGGGCCAGTGTTGCTACACACCATTTCAGAACCAACACTTTCTTGTCCAGTGGAGGCGGGAGGAGGGAGTGAGGCAGGGGGTGGAAATCCCATTTGGATGCCTTGCAAATAACGTATTTCATACACACGCCTCGAGTTGTCACATATTTTGCCTTATTAATTCATTGCTAGGTCAAGCAATAGCAGATGACTGCTTATCAAATAGATGACATGTGTTTTTAATGCATGATTAAAGCAAGATTTATCATGGCTGTCAGAATCCTGGGAGTCTGTGATTTTCGTTATTTAAAGCCGTCCGTACTTTGGATACTGTCTGGTTTTACAATGAGGCAGTGATTATACAGACAAAACCTCACAAGGGTGTTAGGCCAGAGATAATTTCTGTATGGATAACACCAAAACTATTCTGAATTCATCAGGATTTCACTGTACTGCAGTTTTCATAGTTCATACTGCTCTACCACTTCCTAGCTGTGTGACCTTGGACAAGTTACTTATTCTCCTTGAGCTTCAGTTTTCTTACCTGTAAAATGGAAATGGTAATGACCTCATAGGATTGCTGTGTGGATTGAATGAAATAGCATAAATAAAGCACCTGTTCTGGTCTGAGTTCAAGAGGTGGTGGTTCCATTCCCTTATCTGGCGTATGAGGACAGTGAGTGACAGACAAGAACCAGTTGGGATCCCACAGCAACAAATACGTGTTTCTTTGCTAGCACTTACCATACTACCTTGTAATCAGCCACCTGCTTATTGCTACACTGTGAGCTTCTTTGAATGGGGGATTTACTTTTATAGTCATGGATATTATTATCTCAATCTTTACAAAGGGGAAAACTGAATCTCAGGGAAGTTAGAAATCTGTCTAAGGCTAACCAGCTAATGAGAATCAGAGACAGGATTCTAACTCAGGTCTGCCTGACACCAAAGAAAATTCTTTTCCCAGTGTTGCCTCAATAAAGAAGGCTTGCACAATAAAAAGCCTTTAGTAGAGAAGAGAGGAAACTCATATCTGACCATTAAAACTAATCGTCATGCTGCCCACATCTGTACCTCCACTTTCTATCATTAAAAAAATGCAGACACTTGACACTTTTTTTTTAAGCAATGAGTTATCATAGCTGAGTTTTTAGTTGGAGAAATTCACTGATATTAAATGGTCTATTATGACTTAATTTGTCAGTGGCAAAATAAAAATTAAAACCCAGATACCTAGATTTAAAAGTCCAAAGATTATCTTCATTTGCTTCTAAGATAAATTATTCAGATACACAATTTCCTCACGAATTACTTGCTTGTCTAACTCTCCTTGGGTTATGTCTTCCTCATCAACTTCACTACTTTTTTCCATAAATCCTGCCTGAATAAAGATTTAGCTTTTATAGTTAATTAGGATAAACAAGAAAAATGCAATTCAACTCCACAAAATGTGAATGTTTAATTTTGAACTGATTTTGTAGCATTATACTCAGTAGGACTCTTCCAATTTCCCAGTTAATGACTTACTGACATTTACAAACATCTATAATAAAAGAAACCTTTCCTTCCATCACTGTTTGTCAATTGCGTTACTGAATCTTGAGTCTGCTTTGGGACACTTCAATCATCAAAGTAATCATGTAAAACAATATTGAATTCTATTAGCAATAATACCTTAGAGGAGGTTCATTTATGATAACTAAAATTTTCTCACTCAGTCTCATCTGGCATGTATTTTGCCTTAAGGTATTTTAAAATCACAAAGTCAAAGCTTTAGAAGGATACTCCTAAAAACTTAACTCTGAACCACAGTATATTTTGAAACAGAGTTTTTATGAAATACAATATTGATAGGCAAATCAGTACTTGCAATGTAAACATTTTTAAAATTTTCTAGATCGGTTGTATATTAATGCCTTATGAGAAAATCAGGAAGGAACACACACACACACACACACACACACACATACACATACATATATATTTAATAGATACAGTCATCTACATATGTATCCATTTATAAGCACTGCTAAGAAAAAGTGCACATATGAATAGGAGGTCCAAAAGGACTCCTCAATCCCAAGACATGCCTCCGCTCCTATCCTGCAGGGCAAAATACAGTGGGCAGAAGGTGGAGACCACCATCTTCATTCTCAGTAACTTCTTATGGAGCCATGTGGTAGAATGACCAGAGCTAATGACAAAAACCAAGATGGTACAGAGATTCTGCAATATTCCAGGGACTTCAAAATTTCAGAAAATGTATGCCAAATTTATTCTTTATAAAATTCATAGACTTTGGAATTCTACATTTAGGACTGCCATATGATATCAAGAGATGCTTTCAGAGATATTGTAATTTAGCTTACAGACAGCCTACAAATATAAAACATATGCAATGCAGTTCCACAGCTAGTAGAACAGCTATGTGAGAAATTAGTTTATATCAGTGGTCTAGGTGAACAACTCAAGTTCAGCCCAGCAGACATCGTAGAGGTAGGCATGAATGCCAGTGTACTACCCACATATCCACTGCATAAAGAAGTAGCTTAGAAAGGTTATGCATTTATAACCCTGACTCAAGCATAATAAAATTGATACATATAACCAAAAACATTTGTACCCCCTTAATATTTTGAAATAAAAAAAGAGAAACGTTATACATTCGTATGTAGATCTACTGAACAATTTGGGTACTGATTTTAAGTGTAGCTTGCCTTCACATTTCTGCAATGTTTAACTACAGCCTTTACTGGTTTCTCTCCTGCTTAAGACAAACTAAACAAAACATTCAATATTTATTGTAATAGAAAGAGTAAACAATGCATAATGGCTATTCTGGGTACAGTAAAGCTCAGATATTTACTTCTTTGACAATTAGGAATGTATGGCTTGAAATAAGTAAAAACATTTGTGCATTATCTGAAAATTGTCAAATTTATGTAGACAGATATCATAAAAGTGAAATATGTAAGCACCACTGATGTGATTTCAAAGCATATTTTTTCATCCTAATTATAAGAGATTTTAGCTGAAAAAAATCTATTAGGTCAAAATATTCTTTGTTCAACTAAGTAGAAAGCTTTGCCACCTTTGTTAAATATCTACAAACTTAATTGGATAAAAGATGTTAAGTGTGGTGAAGAAGTACCAGAAAGCCTTAAGCAACTTGCATAATTAGATCATCTTTTTCCATTTCCTTTATCTTTTTTTCTTTTGACCCTAGAACTTCCTTCTTGCATTTCACATTTGTGTGTAATTGAGATGAATCATAATGCAAAGGCTGCACTCTCATTCTAAGAGGACTCCGAATCATTTGAGGGCTAGCTGTTTGGAGAATAAAGTCTATCAAACTTAAAGATTGGATCTACAACCACTAAATGATCTTTTCTCACTAGATTATGAATTGTGTAGACCTATTACACATTTTATAAATATAAAGAAGGCATACATTTACCACATTTATTTTTCTGCCATCAGCAAAAGTAAGCCAATTGGAAATAAGTGAGAGAATGCAATACTTTATTTTTCTTCTAGAACTTTTCTTAAGGTTTATACCAATAGAGTGCATGTATGTATTATATCATATTCATCCAATGCCTAATGTTTCTGTATTTATCTCAAGCTAGTCTGACTGCAAATAAATTGACCATAAGAATGGGGGTTCTTTTGTAGGCAGTTAACTTGGTAATGTGGAAAGCACACAGGTTTTGTGCTCATAAAATGTTTGAAACTTGGTTTCTCCATTTACTTTGGGCAAGTTAAATAAATCCTCTAAGCCTCAATTCTCTCATCTCTCAAATGGGAATAATAATTATATTTTTCAAACTTGTGGGAATTATGATGCATGTAAAGACCTTGGTATATAGCATAGGATGAATAAATGTAGTTATATGTTGCTCAGCGATAGAGATAACATACTGAGAAATTCTGAATGATTTCATCATTGTTGGAATATCATAGAGCATAGTTACACAAACCTAGATGGTAGAGCCTACTACATGTCTAGGCTACATGGTATAACCTATTGCTCTTAGGCTACCTTTATAGCATGCCATTGTACTGAATATTGTAGGCAACTATAACACAATGGTAGTTTTGTATTCAAACATATCTAAATATAGAAAAGGTACAGTAAAAATGAGATATTATAATCTTATGGAAGCACCATTGTGTGGTCTCTTGTGACGAAAATGTCATTATTCAGTGCATGACTGTACTGGCTTCTCCATGCCACCTTGGGCTGGTATAATTTCATGGACCCCTTGGGCATTTGATAAATGTTCATTGATCATATTTGGTGGAAATAAAAATCATAGAGATGGAGGTTTTTAATAGTCTAGAATTTTCTTTTTCATATGTTTTTATTTTATTATGGGGAAAAGACAGAACCCAAAACAACAGAGAACAAAAACATTGCTGTTCACATGTAATAATCTGAATTAATTAGAGATGAGTTCTAAGAGAGCTAAACATGGTTCCTTAATAGTGTAGTTAAATGATCCCCTAAATATACAAGGAAACTATTAAGTATGAAACATATCTTTAAAATATAATATGATAAATCCTCCCATAGGCATAACTTAGTCCCTTAAACCAGGCACATCAGGTGGGCAAATGCCAATTCTTTCATGGTACAAGAATATCATTTATTAAATTACCACTTTAATAGGGCCCTGGGTACCCTAGAATGAATGTTCCTTCGAAGGGTTTAATCTAGAATGAGGGAGAGGAGTTGCTCACCTGATCCTTTATGGATAATTACCACTAATTGCACAAATCTGGCTTCTATTTGTTCTATTAAGTACCTCCAGTGATGTCATTTTATACACAGCTCAACTCTGAGATGCACTTTCTGTCTCAGGGAAAGTTTCCTACGTGTTACAATTCAGCTCAAATGTTTTTAAATAAAATGAGAAACAATTGAATAATAAGGCCTCCACAACCTTTACATAATGAGTGTGCACTAGTCTCCTTGCTTTACATGACAAACAATGACAAAGGACAGAGTGGCATCATTATCCAGTTTAGCAACAACTATGGAAAAGAAAGAACTTTCCAATTCCTTTCTATAAAATTTTATTTTAAAAAATGAAATATGGCAAAAGCGGAGTTCTCCTAGGTATCATAAATCATCTCCCAGCTAGGAAGAGAGATCTTGAAAAGCTGCCCAGGGCACACCGATTTGTTTTCTTCTCCTGAATCACTACTAGGGTGCAATCACTTTTCACTGGATTTAGGTTTATTCTGTGCAAGCATGAAATAAAATGCTCTCGCAACTTGAATTTTAAAACTATAGATATAGGACACATTTAAAACCCAGTATAGGTAGTACCCACTTCTGGTCAGAAGGTCCTCTTAGAAATCATGTCTGAAGACACATCACCATTAATGTTATTTTAAAGCATTCCCTCATCTCCTCATTCTTGACATTTCAGCAGCATTACAGGAGTCAGTCTATCTTCCACTTGGCTTTGGATACACTGAATGGCCCTGGCTTCCCACCTACGTCACTGACCACAGCCTCTCAGCCTCCCTTGGTACCACCTCCCTCCCACCCCTCCTTTTTTCAGACCAGTCCATAGGGATATGCCCCAGGATTCAGCCCTCCTCTCTTATCTACGCCCCTTCTCTCCTTAGTATCTCATCCACTCCCATGCCTTTAAATGCTGAAGATGCCCATATTTATATCTGCAGCCATGACCTCCCCTCTGACCTCCATACTCAGGATCTGCAGCTGTCTGTCTGGCATTTCTGCTTGAACACCTAGAAGGCATTTCAATCTTAACATGTCTAAAACAGACATGGCATCCCCTTCCAACAGAGACTCAGAACCTCTGAGTTATCTTGGGCCCTCTCTTGCCCTTACATTCTGCCCTGAATCCACAAGCAAGTTCTGCTGCTTATTACCCTTATCTTTGCACAACCAGCCTCTTCTCTTTACTGTGATCTTGCTAAAATGTCATCTTTTCACCCTTGAAGCATCCTTTTCCAAACTGCCTCCCTCTCCCCAAGTCACTGTCTAGCCATTAACTTCTTCTTATTTCCCTTCCAACATCTAGAACTATCTGAAATGTCTATTTACTTGTCGAGTGTCTGTCTCACCCACTAGGACACAAACTCCACAAGAGCAGGAGCCTTGCGTATATTGTTTACATGTCTTGGCACATAGTACGTCCTCAGTAGGTATTTGTTGATCAGAACTCATTTCTGACCATCATACACATGTAATGATGTCTAGACATACTATATAATAAAGTCAAACGTGACAAGAAAAATCATTTATAATAATTTAAAATAATGAAATCATGCTCTTGGCCATAGAGATCAAGGACTGGGGAGGGCTTAGAAGTTATAGTTCCACCCCCATATTTCACAAGGTCCTAAGGCTTGGAGAAGGGGAGCCACCAGCAGTTCACAAAGCGAGAGAGAGGCAGAGCCAGGCCTGGCCAGGTCCCCACTGCAGCATGAAATACAGCTGTCTGCTCCTTATTATACATCACACATGGGTGACTGTGTAGAACTCATTGACTAAACAGCACAAAGAAACTCAAATTCAGCACCAAAGTGCACACCCACCCTGCATAGCAAATACAAATATGACTTTGAATTATAAATTTGATTTGTCTTAAATGAATACACTAGTGTTCCTAATAAACAGCAACCTTTTAATTAAAAGTATGCCTGCATCAGAATTTAGAAGGGCTTTTTAGGGACACTTGGCTGACACATCTCTTAAAAACATAACCAGGAAAGTTCTAACTGATGTTTACAGTTTCTCTTCATAAATATTCCTAAACACCATTCCCAAACATCTGAATAGCTGCTTCTCAGTACGTGGGAGGCCTTACTTAAAGGGATGTAATGATGTATACAATGGAGCCCTCTCAAGTCCCCGGGTCTTTCCTGGAAATTGGGAGACGCCAGGGTCACCATACGTTTTTGGGACTCCTGATCTTTATTTTTTTAAAATAAATGTTGAAATTGTATTACCACAATTATGAAATGTTTAAAATGTTTACATTGAACAAATTAACATATTAACCCCAAGGGTGCTTTATGATTATAGAGTCTGTAAAACATATTTATTCTTAGTGCACTAGAGGCTCTGTGATGTACTGTAGGGACACGCATTATAAAACTGCAAGAGGAACACCTACTCCTTGCAACTCTGCCTGTGAATCTCTGTGACATGTATATGCAAATAACGATAAAGGTCTAGGTTTGAGGCTGTTTATGAAGGTGACCTGGCCAAGTGGTCTCACCTCACCAAGTGGTGAGACCTGGCCTAGACGTCATGACAGGCTTTGTATATCTGATTTTTTGCTTTTTACCTTCATTCTAATTGCAAGAAAACAGTGTGGGAAAAGGACGGTGCAGGTGGGGGAGATCTTAGCCACTAGAAGTCAGCTAAAACCAAATATACAAAAGGTGAGGGAGGGATAGACCTTTTCAGTCTCAGAACTTTAAAATGAACCAGATAGGCTGGGTGCGGTGATGCACGCCTGTAATCCCAGCACTTTGGAAGGCCGAGTTGGGAGGAGTTCGATACCAGCCTGGGCAACATAACAACACCCAGTCTCTACAAAAAATAAAAAAAGTTAGCTGGGCACGGTAGTGCACACCTGTAGTCCCAGCTACTTCGGAGGCTAAAGTGGGAGGATCACTTAAGCCCAGGAGTTTGAGGTTACAGTAAGCTATGATCACACCACTGTACTGCACTGCAGCCTGAGTGACAGAGTGAGACCCTGTCTCTTAAAAGAAAAAATAAAAATAAAAATTACAGGTACTAGTTCTTCTTTGTAGGTCTGGTAGACTCTGGCTGTGAATCCGTCTGGTCCGGGGCTTTTCTTTTTCTTTTTTAATGGGGGATTATTTTTTTATTATTGTTGCTGCAATCTCACTGCTCATTATTGCTTTGTTCAGGGTTTCTATTTCTTCTTGATTCAGGTATGGGAGGTTATGTGTTTCTAGGAATTTAACCATTTCCTTTAGGTTTTCCAGTTTGTGTGTGTAGAGGTTTTCATAGTATTCATGGATGATATTTTGTATTTCTGTGGTATCAGTTGTGATGTCTCCTTTTTCATTTCTGATTGAGCTTGAGTCCTTTCTCTTCTATTTCTGGTTAATTTGACTAGTGGTCTATCGATTTTGTTTATTTTTTCAAAAAACCAACTTTTTGTTTTGTTGATCCTTTGTATTGTTTTGTGGTTTCCATTTTGTTTAGTTCTGCTCTGAGCTTTGTTATTTCTTTTCTTCTGCTGGCTTTGGGTTTAGTTTGCTCTTCTTTTTCTAGGTCCTTGAGATATGACAATAAGTTGTTAATTTGTGATCTTTCTATCTTTTTGATGTAAGCATTTAAGGCTATGAACTTCCACCTTAGCACTGTTTTTTCTGTATTCCATAGATTTTGGAAGCTTGTGTCCCCTTTGCCATTCAGTTCAAAGAATCTTTTGATTTCCATCTTAATTTCATCATTGACCCAAGGATCGTTCAGCAGCAGGTTGTTTAGTTTCCATGACTATGTGCAGATATGAGAGTTTCTCTTACAATAGATTTCAAGTTTTATTCCACTGTGGTCTGAGAAGTTACGATTTTGATTTTTCTGAAATTACTGAGACTTGTTTTGTGGCCTTACGTATGATCAATCTTGGAAAATGTATCACGTGCTGTTGAAGAGAGAAGACTGTATATTCTGTAGTTTGGGGGTAGAATGTTCTGTAAATGTCTGTTAGGTCCATTTGTTCCAGAGTCCCTTTTAAGTCCAGGGTTTCTTTGTTGATTTTCTGCTTCAATGATCTGTCCAGGTGACGAAGTCCCTGGCGATTATGATGCTACTGTTTATTTCTTCGCTTGAATCTGCTCTGACTGCGGTGAAATCGTGACACGCACATTCCTGACATGAATGAAAATCAGAACACCTATCCACTAGACTAAATCACAAGGGCTTACTGGAGTTGCAGATGTGTGTTCTGAAAGGCCCATCTAATCCAGAGAGGGAAGTCACACGACAAAGGTAACCAAACTCATTTCCTCGAGAGTTAGGGAGCAACTTGACAAGCAACAGGTGGGAAGGCATTTTGTGTGTGTGTGTGTGTGTGTGTGTGTCTGTCTGTCTGCATGTGTGTGTCTGGGGCAGACGAAGAGATATATAGCCATAGGTCCCTTTCAATTTCAGAAAATAACTTCCATACTGGGGCTGAAATATAACTCTGCTTTAATTATCCAAAGAGATTCTATCACAGGTCTGGTTGTTTCCTCCACACAGCCAAAGAGAAAAAAAGATGCTTGTAAATTACTGCAATGGTGGCTCTCCCTATTCATCTTTTCTAGTGACATTATCCACCTAATAAGCTTTAGCTCTTAATTGTTTTTACAAGAATGATGTTTAATCGAAGATAATGATATCAGGGAACTTGAATCACCACATGAATTAATTTAGCAATATGAATGCTTCATCACATTCTCTCTTTATTTCTCTCAATATTAATTAGGATATTTCCCAAAGAAATTGGAAGTCCCAGGGATGATCTGAATATTCTACTTTTAAACTCATAGTGGACATATTCCAAGAATCTGACAAGCCACAGAAAGACTGGGTTTGGTTGTAGTTCACTTTCTAAGGTTTGTCCAAATCTGGTATATTTACATATTCTTGATTTTAACAAACCATAAGCAAAAACCCATTAGAAAATGGGCTTGTGATATTAACAGAAATTCACAGAAAAGAAAATATGAATGGCTCTTATAAGAAAAGATGTTCAGTCTCACTAATAAGAAATGCCACATGAAATACCATTTTTTTCATATCTAGATTAACAAAAACCGGCAAGTTGGTAAACATACATGCTTTTGAGGCTGTGGGGAAACTTACTGTCATACATAGTGGATGGGAATACGAGCTGGTATAACCTTTAAAGAGGGCAATTTGGCAACATTTATCAACATTATAAATGCATACACCATTTGATCCAGAATTCCACTATTATGTTTTATCTTACAGATATGCTTACACACATATATATTAATATATTTAAAAGAATATGCACTGTAGCAATTTCATAATAGCGCAATATTGGAAACAGCTCAAATGTGTTTTTTTTAATTTCAGCTTATTATGGGGGTACAAAAGTTTAGGTCAAATGTTTATAAATAAAAGGTTGGTTAAATAAATTGGAGTGTCATAATACAAAAAAATATCATGCAGGTATAAATAATAATTGGCACTTGTGCCAATATGGAAAGCTTTCCAAGATATATTTTCAGTGAAAACAGTAAAGTGCAGAACAGTGTGCATATAATGCTATATTTTGTTTCAGAAAAGGAAAATTATGAATATAAATTTATATTTGCTTCTATTTGCATAAAGAACATCTGGAAGAATTCTACGAGACTAATAAAAATGGTTTTCATTTTGTGCATGTAGCAGAAACTGGCTGGCTGGGGATATGGAAGATAGTTATCTTTTTACTATATACTTTTTCATACGTTTTGAGTTTTAAATCATAGCTGTACCAGAATCTGCCTATTCAAAAAAATTAAGGGCCGGGCGCGGTGGCTCACGCCTGTAATCCTAGCACTCTGGGAGGCCGAGGCGGGTGGATCGCTCAAGGTCAGGAGTTCAACACCAGCCTGAAGAGTGAGACCCGTCTCTACTAAAAAAAATAGAAAGAAATTATCTGGCCAACTAAAAATATATATATAGAAAAAATTAGCCGGGCATGGTGGCGCATGCCTGTAGTCCCAGCTACTCGGGAGGCTGAGGCAGGAGGATTGCTTAAGCCCAGGAGTTTGAGGTTGCTGTGAGCTAGGCTGACGCCATGGCACTCACTCTAGCCCAGGTAACAGAGCGAGACTCTGTCTCAAAAAAAAAAAAAAAAAAAAAAAAAGTAAAAATGATACATGATTGATTATGATGTCACAATTTCTGGATTTTCCAAAAACATATTGCCTATATATTACTGAATACACTTGAAAATTTCTTTATCAACTTTCTTTGCGAGAAAGTCTAGTAAATATCAAAAGATAAACATTGAAAGACATTTCATGAATACATGTGCATAATGAAACATTGATAAAGATCCACTAATGCATGTAATGAATTAAGTTTCCTGAGATTTAACATTGATTAAATGTCATACTTGTAAAATAATTAGGCATTAAAGCTTATTGGATAAAGACTGATGAAAAAGACAAGCACCACTATCATCTATAGTAAAAGACATGAAAATGAGATGTTCAGTAGCTATTGCATATCATCTGGTAAGATAAATAAAGTATATGTTTATTTTGTTTTATTTTTTTACAGGTTTCTAAGACTGGGAAATTCAAACTCTTATTATTCTGTTTCTGTTAAAAATAATGTTCAGGCAAATATAAATCAAGGGTATTTAAAATACTCAGATAAAAATATAAATGACATTTCCTTCAAGTTGTTGCTGCAGTTGTTTGAGGTCTTGCTTGGGCAATTAAAAATGAAAAAAAGCACCCAAGGAATTAAGAGTAAATTCAAATAAAAACACTGTGAATAGAGACACAGGTCAGCAGCCATAGGGAAAGCAGCACTACAATATAAAAGTTATATTTCTCTTTCAAAAAGGGGAGCCAGAATCCCACATAAGGTACTTCTAAATGGCCACATAAAGTTCACAGTTCATAATTTTAAAATGGCACATGAGAACTGGGTAGATCGTAGGGCCTAATGGGCCATTATAGAGTAGAAAAATGGACATAAGTAGGAAGAACCATTATGAGTGGTTTTCCGCGGCTTCTCCAAATCAACAACACATCTTAGGGAATTTCTGCTTTCTTTCTGGTGACATCTTTGACAAAAATAGTGGCCCACAAAATTGGTACTCAAGGCCCACTTCAAAAAGAACAGAGCAGTAAGCTTACGGCATTTGCCATATACCAGAAGTGAAAGAAAGAAGAGCAATAAATGAACACTGAAGCTAAAAATCAATGAAGGCTATAAAATGGCCAATTTATTAAACTTTTTCATTTTTATCTGCCTTGTGCAAGAAACCAAAAAGAGGAAAGAAAAGAATTTGAGGGCAATTATGAAGCAAAGACCTTCTAAAAATGGTTACAAAAAAAACAGTGACTACATACTGTCCATCTAATTTTATTCTCCTGTGAAACAGCAAAGAAAATTCTGTATGTAAAGAGGATAAAAAAGAATGAGATTAAAAAATATTGGTGTACTATTATATGGTTTTTATTTTTGAAGGAGCAGAGGTTATTGATCATTTGGGGTTGAACTTACTGCCTCTTATATCAACTTCTAATAAGAACAACTCTTATTAGGAAAGATTTTACAGTTTCAGTGAAACTTTACATCCATTATTTTATTTAATGAGCTGATATCATCCCATATAATACAGATAACATAGGCACTAAAGCTCAGAGCATTAAGCTACCTGCTCAAGTTTGCACAGGTAGAAAGTAGTGGAGCAGAGACTCAAACCCAGTTCATGACTCCACAAATTCTGTGCATGGTGCTCCACAGATTCCCTAAGAATGTGAATATGTGCAAGTAATGGTACCCTAGTGGTCTTAGATAAAAATGAGGCATTTCATTTGTCTCTAGAGTGACTGGCCAGGGACTAAAGGTATTTTGATGATTTCTGCCAATGGTCTGCTGAGGGAGCTCTCAAAATTAGGTTCAATATTAGTTATGAAGACACATTGATGCATTGCTGCCATCCAGGACCTTTGATTCCCTGCACCCATAAGGACAATATAATTTTGAACCATGAGTTGAGCAATGAATTGATTTTCCTTTGATTCGAATTCCTGAGAAGGCTGCTTTGGAAACCTGGGAAAGCTTCAGTCTCACCTTCTGGACATTTCACTTCATTATCAGGCAGCTGTTACCAATAAGAGATGTTCAAAGAAAAATAAACACAAGCAAGGAGCCGAAAGGATTGATTTTATCCTCCAGGTAATGGCTCTCTGAGGATATCGTGCCTCCTTCACAAAGCTGCAGACCAGTGTTTTTTCCTTGCTTTGTTTTGTTTTGTTTTTGGTTTTCCCATGATACTCTTCTCACATCCCCCAAAGCCTCTTAATGTTGAGGTGTCGAGAGTGGTTGTAAGGGCTTCTTCCTCATCACAAATTGAGGGTTGGATTGGAGATGTTCTTTTGACATGTGGAAGCTGGAGCGTGAGATTATTCTCTCTTCCTCTCTAATTTGCTCAGACTTAGACTCTCCCAAAGGCAGAGGATAATGGATAAATTAAATTGTTAGAGATCATTGCATTTATTCTAGCTTATGTTTGGAAAAAACTTTTTATAAATTGCAAAGTATAGTGACTTTATTTAAAATTTTTTTATATCGTAGTAAAATATACATAACATAAAACTGTGATCATGTTAGCCATTTTTAAGTGTACAATTCACTGGCATTAAGTACATTCACAATGTCATGCGACCATCACCACTACTATCTTCAGAACTTTTATCATTCCAAACTGAAACTCTGTACCCATTAAACAGTAACTCCCCACTCTTGCTTTCCCCCAGCCCCTGGTAACTTCTATTCTATTTTCTATCTCTATTTGCCTATTCTAGCTGCCTCACACACAATACGTGTCCTTTTGTGTCTGGCTTATTTCATTTAGCATAATGTCTTCAAGGTTTATCTGTATTATAGCATGTATCAGAATTTCATTCCCTTTTATTGCTGAATAATATTTCATTATTGTAGGTATATACCACATTTTAAAAAAATGCATTCAATCTATTGATGGATATCTGTGTCCATCAACAATCACCAAAATGTTGTGTCCACCTTTTGGCTACGCTGCTGTGAACATTGATGTACAAGTATCTGTTTGAGTCCCTGATTTCAGTTCTTTTGGGCATATACCTAGGAGTGGAATTGCTGGATCATATGGTAATTCCATGTTTAACTTTTTGAGGAAACCTCAAACTGTTTTCCACAGCAGCTACCACCATTTATATTACCACCAGCAATGCACAAGGGTTCTAATTTATCCACATCCTTGCTAATACTTGTTATTTTTCATTTTTTAAAAAATAGCCACCATAATGGATGTGAAGTGCTGTCTTATTATGGTTTTAATTTGCATTTCCCTACTGACTAGCATTGTTGAGTATCTTTTCTTGTGCTTGTGACCCATTTGTATATCTTCTTCTGTGAAATGTCTATTGAGGTCCTTTGCCCATCTTTGAATTGGGTTGTTTGCTTTTTTGTTGTTGAGTTATAAAATTTTTTTAATATATTTTGGATATTAATTCTTTGTCAGATAAATGATTTGAAAGTATTTCCTCCCATTCCATAGGCTGCCTTTTCACTCTGTCAATAATGTCCTTTGATGCACAAAATTTTTAAAATTTTGATGAAGTCTAACCTATCCAATTGTTTTTCTTTTGGTATCTGCGCTTTTGTTTTCATACCCAAGATCCCATTTTGAATAGTCTCTAATACTATTCCTAAGCAGCATTCATGAGTCATTCTATAAGGCCCTTGGGCCCCAAACAAATTCCAGAAAATACAATGTGATAGGCTAAAGAGCAAACATGCAGGGGTGACTTAACATTGGCGTCCAATTGTTCTGAAGTTAAGGTCTAAACTTTATGGCACACATTTTCCTTTGTGACCTGGTCCTAGCCTGTTTTTTTTTAGCCTCATCTCTCTCTTGTCATACAACTCCAGTAATCTTGAATTTCCTGTGCTCTGAAATACTCCACATATGCTCTTTATGTTGTTTACCATAAGACTTACTATATGAAATTACTGTTTCATTAGCCGTATCCCCTCTAGATTATAAATTCCATGAGGATAGTGATCATGTCTATAATTTATTTTTGTCACCGCATTCTCAGTATCTAGAATATATCTTGACAAACAGTAGATGCTCAGTAAATAACTGCTGAATGAATGAACTAGACTAATAGCCTTTCCAACACAGTGGTCTGCTTCTAGTAATAGTTACGAGAAATGTTTTCATGGGGAGGCATACAATTTAGAGATACAGCCTATATTTCTCTGCTTTTCTCAACAGCTTCTCTTCTATGAAGTTTATTTAATAAATCTTTCATCAAGGTACTGTCCTAAGCATGTTATAAATATTAGTTCACTTAATCTTTACAACAGCTTGATTATTATCTGCAGTATTCTGAGAATATAACAGAAGCACAGAGATGTTAAGTAACTTGCGCATAATCACACAGCTACTAACTGGGCTTGAGCTTATTTAAAGTCGGTTAGCCTATGCCATCTCTTGGTTGTGATGAGTTCCAACTAAATGTGAAACAATACAGATTTGAACATTTCTGTCTTTCAAGGATGGTCAAGTTCATGAAGTTATGATTTTTCTAAACTTGCCTCACATTGTCTTCGGATTTACGTCTGAGTTTTCTCCTGGGAACCCCAAGTTTTCTAATTGGGGCTTGCATACCCTTCACCCCCTCACTCTTTTAGCTTCCTCTCTTAGGACCTGAGCTCACTCCCTCATTCCTTTTGTAGGCTATGCTGCTGGAAGCATTGTGCATTTCAAGTACAAGTGGACCATGTTTAATTTCAGAATTAAAAACAAAATTTTCGACTTGGTTTCTAATGCCTCTTTGGTTTCAATTTGATCGATGTATTAAAATGACCCCTAGGTTCTTTTCTCAATCTTAGCTGGTAGTAACCCAGCTTATCATTTTATAGGAATATTTGAATTTTCCCTTTAAATCTATTATCTTTTGGGTACTTTCAGTAAAACTAATCTTCAGCTACATTATTATTATTGAGCAGCTAAGAAGTTCTTTACACATAGCTCCTTCCTTCCTTCCTTCCTTCAATTCATTCATTCTTTCATTCAAATATTTATTCAGTAATCTTAAGGTACAAAGCACTGTGCTAGATGATGGAAATATAATTTCACCTTCTAGGATTCAGTGTCTTTCTCATCTAAAAATGTTTTTCCAATATCATGGAATTTAAACATTTCTCTGATTTTGAATATTTTTCTAAAATTTGTAAGAAAACAAATTTGTTCAATTGGTTCCTCTTCTTCCATATTCATATTTCCCCTCTCAAAAAACTAGATTATGTTGCATAGAAATTAGTATCATTACTTTGGTTTGAATAATTAAACAAAATGTCTCATTTCAGAAAGTACGAAAATATGTAACAAGATGATTTACAATTTCAAGACAAAATATGTAATAAGTTGCTATAGATGTGAGTTATTTCCCAAAGAGAGAAAAAATTAGAAGTAAAGCAACAGTTTAAAGCAAAATTGATGTATTAGAAATTCACCACTGGATAGATGGCAAAATATCTCTTGCCTCTGAATAATAAATATAATTTATTGATTCTCTTTGAATGTGTCAGAGAAATAAAGCATGTAAAATAATCATTTATGCTAAGAACATACAGCAAAGAATCAAAATTATCCTCTGCAGCAAGTAGTAGGCTGATGGTTAGTAGCATATACATTCATTTTCATACCTCTTGCCCTTTTTAATATATCCCTAAGGAAAGACAGTGCTTATTTGGTTTTCTCTATGTGAAATTTCTCATATAATGTAGCAAATCTTTAAAAGATATGTGAAAAGTAATTTTTTTTCAGGATTCTCATTCATAGTTAAGCATGCTTGTGGGTATATTTCATTTAGAATGAACAACATTTCCAATTTAACTTATTCCAGAGAACGTAACATTTGCAGCTAATTTCCAACAAAACATTTAGAAATAGCTCAAAGTAAAAACTCATTATTGGTTTTTGCCATGTTTAAAAGCCAAATGCAAATGAAAACCAAAGCCAAGACTATATTTTACTTTTAGAGCATGTATTTCAGTTCCTTTTCCAGAAAAATAGGTTTAGTTTAGTTGGTAAGCTTGTAATGTCATCCTTTGTTTAAACACAAGGCAGAAAGGTCTCAAGGAGGAAGGGACATTATCTGTCATGATAATATCTGTCGTGACCCCATATTTATAAATCTGGAGACACATATGAAGATACGTCTTCAAATGGCCAGATGGGTTGCCATCTTCTTTAAGTCACATGTATTATAATAGCTTCATTTTTTGGTCAACCAATACAGATGAAACCTTGTCATTTACACTCTATCAGACTTCACCATGGATGGCTTGCATTACGTTTTCCCCAAACTGAACTGACTCCCTGACCTGGGTTATGCATCCTACTCGCATATAGACAGACTTTCACATATGTACTTCCCCATATGAATTATGACCAATAGGTTCTATAACTTTCTTTCTGATTATTTATACTCCTACAAATTACTACATCAATTTTTGAAGGGTCTCAATGAAGTAACAAAATATTTACAAATTTAGACTGACATACAGTCATTTATACTATTATATGGAAAACCATAGCTGGTATTAATATTTTTTATTATAATTACCTTCTGACAATATGCATAAAGTGAAGGAATTTAAAATGATGGAATTAGCCTTAAAATTTGAGTCAACATAAGCAGTTCTTTAAGTATTAGAGTTTAATAGGAAATGTCACTGAGGTGGAAAAATTTTGCAAGCATAAATTTTAAATGGAGTTTCCAAAAAGGAAGAATTTTAAGATTATCTAGCAAATTTGAGGTATCAGGATTATTTAGATAAGAAGTTTGCCCAAAATATAAATAGCATAAGGAGTATATATAGTTACAAGTATCTTCCATGGAGGCTTCAATAAAATACGTCTTTCATGCCTACTAAGAATTTCAGGTACTGACAGTTCCTGAGCAGGAAGGAGGAGATGCCATCAAACAGGGACAGTTTCTCTGTGAAGGTGGCACAGGCTGAGCCCCAGGTGAAAGGCAGCCAGCCCCAGCCCTGGGAGGGGTGGTACAGCAGAGGGAAGAGTGAGAATATCCTCTCAAAAGCACTTTAAAAGTATACTGATTTTTACAACCGTATGCTAAAAGAGTCAAAAGTTCAATTACAAATTAATGTATCTACAAAGTGTATATATAGCATTTCTCTAGAGAACACTGAGGAGCAATTTCTCAAATGTTTTGAATATAAACCAGCAGTAGCTGGGAGTATCTGGATAACCTATATCCTGAAAACATTCGCTTACAGTTTGTCCTAATAAATCTGCTTTGTCCTTATTTTCTCTTGGCCTCTCTTTCTGCCAGTGTCTCATACTCTGTCCCGCTCCCCCGTGAGCTGGGGAAGGTGAGAAGGCCTTCCTGTCTCAATTAAAACGGGTAGAGTCAGCGTCACCACTCCACGTTTCACAGTTCTGGACAGGAGCATAGAATCCTGATGAGCAAGAGGCCCTTCTATGGCGGTGATGCTGCAGGTGTCAAGAAGAAAGGGCACCGAGCTGGGACACCTGGGAACTTGGCACTGATGCTATTTTGCCAGGATTCATGCTCTTGTGCTCTCTGACCGTCCCTGCCTGTTCCAAGTAATTCATTTGCATGGACATTAAGCTCCAAATGTCATTGCACACTGTGCCTTCCCATTTTCTAACCACAGGTGCTTACAGATTAGGCTCTTGCTTAACTTGCCACTGGCTGCTGGGACATTATCTGTCCTACAGAGCTTCAGGACAGCCGTATTCTCTCCTTTGATGAATGCTTAGGTGCTCCTCCTCATCACTCAAGATAGCTCACCCTCACCTTACGAAGACTATGTTACTACTGGCTCTTCATCAGATGATTTCGTTGTGGCAGATGTTGGTGTCTATCTTTACGATGTTATGTTTTTTTACTAGGAAGGAGATTGCAATCCTGAAATTCAACACAGCAACCAAGTCTACCAAATCTCTAGCCTGGACTACCAAACAGACTCCTAACTGATTTCCCTGACTCTTCCTCATTTCATCAGAACTCTATATGTAACAGAAAATGAAAATACGATTTCCCTTACTCGTTCATTCATGAATTCAACAAACACCTGCAATATTTACTGAATATCTTCCATGTGTCAAGCACATGGCTGACAAGCATCACAGCTGACTATAGCAGGGCTCACAGGGTGGGTAGCTGGGGAGAGGTGAATGAGGTAGGTTACTGCGCTGGGTGAGTGATGCTCTTGTCTAATTAGCAGCCCCTCCCCCCTGTTCTCCTGACAGTATCCAGATTTACCTGGGGAAACATCTTTCCCACATTCTGACCCCATGCCATTTGATTGGAGCTAATTCTACCTGCAGGTTTGGGAGGGTGTCTCTGAGACTCAGTCCTGGCCAATCAGAGCACTGTAGCCCCCTGGGCACAGTGATTGGTTCAGGGATGGGGAGTGAGCAGACACAGCATGATTCAAATTGGGGCCTTTTGTTGGAAATGTTACAAAGGAAGAAAATCTCTTTCTGCTAGTCTTGGAGCTAAGCGGGTGTAAGGACTTTATGGGGAGAAGCCTGCCTGCCTGGGAACGAGGATGGGAGGGAAGCAGGGGGAGCCTGCTGGAGAGCAGGAGTACAGGGGCGAGGCTTGGTGGGAGGGGGAGAGAGAGGCGGAGAGAGAGGGGGAGAGAGATGTGTGTTAATCCCAACATTTGAGCATTCAGATCTAGTTGTGCCCAGAGCTGAAAGGGTGGTGATCAAAGCACTGACCAACCAAGTGAGTGTGGACGAGGAAGCACCCAACTCTCGCCTGGGGCAGCTGGGACCTGCATCCACCTGGTACCTGCCCACTCTTCACTAGTCTTCAGCGTCACCTCTTCAGAGTGGGCTGTCTCTCCTTTCCCCCTAGAATGATTGCTCACCTCCCTTATTCTGTTCTAAATAGACTGTGAGCCCACACACAGACACCAGAGATCATGACTTGGTCATACTATACCTCCGGGTGCTCAGCACTGTGCCTGTTAGATTGAATCTATATCATGGCTTTGACAAAAGTTCCTTGAGTGCCTCTGTGTACTCAGCCCTACAGTGAACGCAGGGGAGCTGACAGGATCCGAATGCCGCCCTGCCCTTGAAGCAGTCTCCGTAACTAACATGTGCAGAGACCTGGCCTTCAGAAGGAAACCTAGAATAACTTGCTCCTTTTCCCATTTTCCCCTCCTCCTCTCTCCCTTCCCCAGCCCTCTCAGTCTAGTTAACCCCCACCCCATCAGAGCTTAATACAAATGTCAGCAGAAAGCCTGGCCAACTTAGGTCCAGTTTCCCTGTTGCTTAGTCTCAACTTGCCTTGTATTTCTCCTTCACCCAAATCAGTGCACCCCTCTACCAAGGGTGAATTTGCTTCCCTTTCCTGGGATTATTTGACAACATCGGGAGACAGTTTTGATTGTCATAATCGGAGAAGAGGTTGCTGTTGGCATCTAGTGGGGAGAGGCCAGGGATGCTGTTGGACAACCTACAAAGCACAGGACAGCTTCCCACAGCAAAGAGTGATCTGACCCAAAATGTCAATAGTGCTTAAGTTGAGAAATCTTCATGTAAATCATCACAATTTAGAGTTATTCATCTATTTTTATCATTATTTGATTAACGTATTTTACCCCACTAAACGGTAAATTCCAAAAGGGCAGGGACTAAGTCTGTTTCCCACCATTATATTCCCAAACACTCACAAGTACTAGGTGCTCCACAATCATTTTTTAAATGCCATAATTAAAGGAATGTCACATCTACTCTCTGTGACAGAATGCACTATTCAGATAATTTTTCCTTCTTACAGGTATGCATATTAGCAAATGTAAAATTTAATTCTCTGTATTCATTTATCATATTCTAGAAACAAAAGTTCTGAGTTGCATGGCTGTATTTTGGTTTAATTGAGGAGGCTCCATTCTATGTGGAAATATTTGCTTAGCAAATTAGGATATTCTTGGGAAGTTGACAAGACATATTAAAATGTATGGCTCTGGCTGCAGTAATCCCTCGTATTTTGCAACATGTAGTGCTGACAAGCCTTAACGACACAAATGGCACAAAGCCCAACATATGTGATGACCAGCATTTCACAGAGTTATCAGAATGGCACCATCAAAATGTCTCTGAAGCAAAAGATGATACAGGCTCCTATACTTCACGTCAGCTCCCTAATGACAATAAGCTTGGATTCCACTCAGCTGTGTCTGCAATGACTGGTAGTTCTAAAGCCTCTAATTATAATCTTGAGTCACAATGTTTGCTTTAAAGCTTTAACTCAAGTGAACATTCAAATGTGATTTTGACATAGAAGTCAATTTCTATCGGAGCTATAATATAAAAACACTGGGAAAAGGACATGGTCAATTATTAAACCAAATCTGGTACAATGCACTAAAATATGCTACTTTATAAAAATAAAATGTAACTAGCTTCTAGACTGAGAGCATATCCTTAAAAGCAAGTTTCAAATCCACACTGGCCCTATTTTCATCCAGAGATGTTTGCCTTCTCTACCAGGCAGTGAGTTCTTTAAACATACACAGAATCTTCATTTGAAAACATGCTAACCACCCCTGCATCTAGTGCTTTTTTCCCCCCTTCAGATTTGGCAACTGCAATATCTAAGGCCTTTTTTGCTAGGTATTGAAGAGGACATAAAAAATTCAGAATCCCTGTTCTCAAATCCAATTCCAAGCTTCTCTGGATTTTTTTCTCTGGTCTCTTCCCTCAAAAACCTTAAACTCTTATGGGGCAGAAAAACAGCAAGTTTAGGGCTAAACTTATGCAAACATATATTTTAGAGTAGAAGAATGAATCTCATTTGACAGGTGAAAGGAGCACGGCGTAGAGAGGTTAGTTGAAAGCAATATAAAATAGGGGCTACCTGCCCGGGTCTCTTAAGGCCATACATTTAAAATTTACTTGTTCTACCGTTATGAGACTGCAAAGTCCATGAGGGCAGGGAGCAGACACTTCAAATGATTCAGTTACTCTTTTGTGAATCACAGAGCAACAGTCTGCTTCTGCATCACATTGCACTTCTAGTGCAGTTTTGAATAGGTGAAAACCGCTATCGAAGAACCGTCTATTCTTAGAATTTTACTGAGAAGAAAAAGCCAAAAAGCATTCCTGTAAAACTAAATTTCCATGTCTGCTGGCTGTATGTACTGGGATAACTTTGGGAATAATGCCTGAGGAAAGTAAAACTTCCTCATGCTACAATGATAGGAAGATAATCAGGAAGGCCAGTCCTTGGGTGTGGACCTGACTGAAAAATAACTGGAGCTGGGGCTACTTCTTACTCATTTCTGTTCCCCACACAGCATCTTCTATTATATATGATAGGTGCTTAGTAAGTATTTGTTCATTGGCTCTGCTTACTGCCCTTGTAAAAGAGATATTAAAGGTAGTATTCAAATAGAACGTGAAAACTTATTAACAACAAGAACAAAACTACCTACCTATACCCAACCTTTTCAATGACTACAACAGCACTACTAAACACATATATAGTGTACCATGGTTTTTGCTGTTACTGCTGCTTTCTTGTACATTAAGTAAGCATTAGGAAGAGGCAAGATTTCTTTTTTGTTCGTTTTGTTGTTCTTGTTTTTTTAAGAGACAGGGTCTCTGTTGCCTAGGCTGAAATACAGCAGCATGATCATAGCTCACTGCAACCTTGAACTCCTGGGCTCAAGCAATCCTCCTATCTCAGCCTTCTGAGTAGCTAGGACTACAGGCACACGCCACCATGCCCAGCTAATTTTTGGTAGAGATAAGGTCTCACTTTGTTGCCCAGGATGGTCTCAAACTCCTGGATTCAAGTGATCCTCTTGCTTCAGCCTCCCAAAGTGCTAGGATTACAGGCATGAGCCACTGTGCCCAGCCCCTCTCTCTTTTTAAATACAACATCCATCCACTGTGGTCATCTGAATTTCTATGTAACAAAGGCAAAAGGACAAATGATACTATTTTTATTATTATGGGAGACTGATGACAAATTATGGCATGGTAGTTCTACCATGTAAGGCAGTTGATACAGAAAATTTCTACCTACGCAGAGGATCGTCACAAGGTGAGTGTTCTAAAGTGACAGAACTAGAGCAGAACATGTATTAACACTGAATATGTGCCAAGGGCTGGTTAAGTATTTTATGTGTATTATTTTATTTCATTCTCGGTCAACCTTATGAGGCAGGTATTCTTTCCTACAGAAGTTCAAAATGGAAATGATCTACGTAGTGCTGCCAGGGGGAGGGGGAAATACGGAGCCTGGAGCCTGCCTCCTACCAGGTCCTCCAAAGTGGTGTTCAACTCCTTGGTAGTTGCACCATGGTTCTCTTTCTGGGCCTCTGCCTGATGCTGGTGTGGAAACTTGCATAGTCAGCACACCAAGAGTGGCCCCACTTCTCAGAGGTGAGAAATGTATCACCGAGCACAGGAAATGAGTATAATGAGAGTGTTGTATGATGAGACGATTGTTGTCACAGGTACAAGAACACATGCTGTAAGCAGAACTGCATGAGAGACAAAATATAAACCGACGGTTGTTGGATGAGTAGGGAATGAAAACAAAAGGAGCTATATCTAAAGGAGTGGCAATGCCACTGCAATCAGGGCACGTGGAGTCCTCAACGCCACCTCCTCTCTGCCCTTACATCAGAGATGATCTAGCTATTGGGCTTGGAATGTGTGAAGATGATTAGCTAAGATTTCCTCTCCTCCCTGGATGGTGCCGATATATGCTTCTATGACCCTCCTCTCTCCTATGCTTCTGCTGAGAACCAAACCTCATTCCGATGAACACTTTCCTTATCAATTTATATTAATACATTTGGTCAGGTTATAGTCAGGTCTTGCTTTTCAAGAAGTTATTTGATTTCATGTTGAGGAAGTGGTGCTTAATTTTGGG
>CM052440.1:40749031-40763041 GCA_028533085.1 Varecia variegata
CACCACCATTTTCTTCACTGCAGTGCTAGATGTGGCCTGGTCCAAGATTTATTCCCCCCTCTGGCTACAGGAATGCTAATGAAAGGTTTGAAATATTGTAAGCAGCAGGCTATGAACATGTTGTCTAGAATACTAAAGAAGAAGAGAAAGTGTCCTAGTATTTATTCGTTTGAAAATGATAAACCACTTATAGGAGCCAGTTCATAAATGCTCTATCCGTACAGAATGGTTGGCACAAAGTGGGAGTTTGAGAAATAAATTCAGCCAGATTTCATCTCCTGAAATGCTTGGAGCTTCTTGGCTAAAATGCCTTCTTTCAAGTGATTTGTTTATGTGCCGGAAAGAACCTTGAAACTCATATCATATATTAAACCATGAATTCATGACAAAGAGGTGAGATCTAAAAATTGAGATGATATTTTCTTTTCTAAACTGAAGTTTCACAAGATCTTTGCTGCAGCCCCAAGTGCCTACGTCAGTAACATTTAGCCACATAGAATATACTCAGCAGTAACTGCTGTGTGAATGTGTGCCTCTCTTGACACACACGCACACACTCCAAATAAGTATGTAGATCAAATTTTGGTTAATAGTATGTCATGGTGGTTATGAGCAGACTATATAAAAATATGTGTGTTAAAGTTTCATTTTTGTACTTGCTTCCAAGGTAAATTTAGGCACATTATTTCATCTGTCTAAGCCTCTGTATCCTCATATTTCAAGTAGTGTGATTGCATCTGCACAATTACATTGTTGTGAATATCAAAACTATACCTGAGGTAACAAGCAGAGTGCTGGGCAACAAAACATGCTTACACTGCTCTAGGCTTTAATGGCAGTTCCATTTCAAATTTGCCACACAATCTACTATTTAAGATGAATGATGGCAAATTCTTCCTTAGAACCAGTCCTCCTTTTGTAAAATGACTGTGTCTGGTTTGTGATTTTAAGTTTTACTGAGTTATTGTGAGAAGAATTGAGATTATACATATAAAAGACAGAATCGCATTGACGTATAATGAATGCTCAGTATTAGCTGTAGTTACTGATAATGTTATTAGTATCATTGACATTAAAAAGTTTTCTGGTTGACTGAAAAGTATGTGCAAACTAAACTCAGAAGTGAAGAATAGGTCTGTAAGAAATTATGTAGATTGCTTATAGAGGAAATCAGTGGCATTGATGTAATGAAAGAAGCATCTAAAAATATATGGTTATAATTCAGCCCTCATTTTTCTTCATGTAATTTTTGTCCCTTACATACAACCAGGGGCTTCGACCTGAGGTTTACTTTTCCTTCCATTTACTTTGATAACTTCTAACTTAATCCATTTTCTCCGTTACCACAAAGTCCCATCTCTTGTTTCACTGCTTTGAAAATTCATATGAATAGAGGCCTGGAAAAATCTTTGGTTTGCTTGGCAAATTGGAAATATACTTTGGAACGTTGTTTCTGAGGCCATTACTCACTTAAGATATGAGAAGCCAGTTGAGAGTCACACAGTGGATTCTGGCACATGTGGGCAGTCACATGTAACCCTTGTTCCTCCATCAGATCAATGACCCTGGTGAGAATTATCTATGCTCCTAGCTCCAAAATGTTACACAAGGTTGTAAATATATACTATACATTTTCCCCATTTTATAATTCCAGGATGCTAGACATAGAGACAATTTTCAGCTTGTATATTGGAAACTAAGTCTAAACAGTGATGGTAATACTTTTTTTTCAGTTTTATTTAGCAATTTGTCAGCAGTAGTGGCTATCTGATCATTTATTTATATAATTTGCCTGCAGTTGATATTTGTTTCAGTTTACACTACACTTGATTAACCAAAAAAGGAGAAGAAATAAAAATCACCCTGAGCAACTGCACCAGGTTTTAAAGTTGCCTAAGCTATAAAATTTTCTGATGTCACTGATTGCCAGAACAACAGATGTTAAAGGGTGTTTTTTGATAATCAGACCTAGATGGGAATGCTCCACCCCACAGACCTATGTGAATCATTTTTCTAGTGACATCACTGGCCATGCACACACTGGCACAAGATTCATATCTGCTAAAGTGAAGTCATGCTGATTGCATGTTGCTTCCTCTTGTTTTTCCATCAATCTTGACTTTATTCTAGCAACTATCATACTGAAAATTTCTAAATATAGAAAAACCTTTGCAGTAATATCATGTAAAAGAAGAGCTCTTGGAGAGCCCTGATGTGACCAAAAAACACTATCTTTTTCTCTACAATTTACATTAGACCTAGAAGAAAGGTCTCAGACAAGGGACAAAAACAGTGTGACTTAGGTAGTCAAGACATAATCATTTAAATGATTCCATTTTGAAGCTGGGATCATTGTTATGGGAGTATTTAAAAAACACTCTCAATCTTTTCCATGAAGACATTTCTATCATTTTGTTTCTTGAACTATCTTAAGAAAATCTATGTTCTATTTTAAATTTCCCCCCCAAATTTACTCCAGTTCAAATTGTGATCAATATGTATCAAAATGACTTCTTAATTTCATATACATTAGTTAAAAAATCTGAAAGAACCTTAATTTCTCCAAATGCCTTATTTATTTCTATTAATCCTGCTGCTAAGCTCTAGTTGCTATTACATAAAATCAAACACTGATGCTATGACCCCCTAGAGATACCCAGGTATGGTCTAGCCTCTTTATACCCATTATTGCATACTTTTCCCCTAAAGAATGGTATACTTTTAAAAATGATAATTCAAAATGTGGTTTTAAATAGCCAATACTCACTACCCTGAGGTAATTCTTCACCAGATTATCATTCTAATGCTAAGAACTTATTGAACCTATGAGTATTTCAGTGTGAGAGACTGAAAATGCCAGCTGGCATAATCTAATGGTTAAACCAAAGCATATAGCCCTCCCTATAAATGGAAAATACGAACATTATACCTAATTTAAAATTTTAACATTCTGATTTGGGATCTGCTATGGTAATGAAAATGAACTTTATGGAAATGTGCAGCCCTCCAGAAATTTTGATTCTTTGGTGATGATGAGGCAGGTCTGTGACTACTGTGAACAGACTGGTTCATCTGTCCTTGCTGGAAACCATATTAGGAAGAAACATAGGCGTTATCATTTGTGATTCAGACACATTAGCAATAGGAATGCCAGAGGCAGAAAATGTGCAGTTTCATGCTCATTAATTTCAGAGAGGATTTACAAATTAACCTGGCTACAAATATTGCTTTTCCAAAAGGCCTGTGGGCATCGCCAAGCAGCCCGGTTACCACAGGCCACTTCCACAGGGTTGACCAGATGCTCCGGGGCCACTGCAGTTCTGTTTGTCCCTGTGTGCTGATCAGAGGTCAGGTTCCATCCTGCAAACTTTGATTCCAGGAGACCTGTGCAAACGCGAGGAAGAAACTTTGTATCTAAAGGGAAAGAGTTTAAGGAGATAGTGCCATGGAAGGTTCTTCCCCCATGTCCCTGCCATGAGGCAGGATATAAGTTTTTATTTTCATTCATTCTTTACTAGCTAGGGGTTAATAACTCAATACAATTTCCTGTCTCCACTCTAAAGTGTAAACTGAGTAATAGATTATTATTACAATCAATTGCTCCAGGTAACCTGACCTTAGGTATGTCTAGTTAGTCCCGTAATTCAGCCATTTTAGGACTGCTGGAGGGTTTTAAGTGGATGAAGAGAAAATGGAATTCACTCAAAACTATAACATTGTAACTGTTATATTTCCATTTGAGGAAATCATTCCAGGAGCAATTTAATGATTGTAGACCATGGGGTGCTACTGGAGTTTACTGGTACCACTAGCTTACTTGTAGGCTGCCATTAACACAACCACGTGAGACAGCAGGACAGGTGTATCCTCACTACCTGTGCAGTTGCTTTTGGTCACATCAGTTGGAGCAGGCCTTTCCCAACATTAATGTGCATATGCATCACCTGGAGAGTTTGTTAAATGCAGACTCTGAATCTATAGGTTGAGGTGGGGCCTGCAATTCTGCCTTTCTGACAAGTTCCTGGGTGACGCTTGTGCTGTTCATCCATGGGCCACATTTGGGGAAGCAAGGAGTTAGATAACGGAGAAGTGAGGAGAAAAGTGGTCCTCCAAGACAGGGCTCCAACAACATGAGTGGTATAGTTGATATTCTTTTTAGCTGATATATTGAATCCCTGAAACGGTTCTGTGATTATAATTAGCATAATCTTAGGTGACATTCTAGGATTGTGAAGAAACCACTGTATATTTATTTTTAAAATGAAGTTGTACTCTGTTTGGATGATTTTTTTTTTAACATTCAAAAGTGAAAGACCTGGTCCCTTTAAGAATATAAAACACGTCTGTGTCTGAATTATGAAACTATGAGGAAACCTGCAGAGTCAAGGATAGACATTAGTGCCATGCAGATGTGAAACAAATAACAAAAGAGAGGAGGGAAAGTAGATATATGGAGGGGAAAAACCATCTCTTAATAGGAAATAGACTATCACGAAGCATCAAGCTGCCTCTGCCTCCTGCTGTCAAGCTCAGATCATTCCCTCTCCCTTCTGGTTTAAACCTAGCTGTGTGGACCACTTTATCAGGTTAGGGAAGGAGATGGAATTAATTCATTCTCAGTAATAAGTTGTAAGCAGCTATTCGTATTATAGCATCCCTGTTATAGCCTCTATTCCAAAGCAATAGAGCTGAAGCCTGTGTAGTTCCCAGGAGCCTCCGACTCTAGGAGAGATTGCGAGTTCAATTTTTGCTTGGCCCTGGAAGAACAGGGTTATTTTAATCAAGAATTAGGAAGGATTCAATTTCTTTAAATTATATGCATTTCTTTAAATTATGTGGGGTACTGTGATTGTAGTTATACATCATTTTAATAAGAAAAGAGGCCGGGCGCGGTGGCTCACGCCTGTAATCCTAGCACTCTGGGAGGCCGAGGTGGGTGGATTGCTCAAGGTCAGGAGTTCAAGACCAGCCTGAGCAAGAGCAAGACCCCGTCTCTACTAAAAAATAGAAACAAATTATCTGGCCAACTAAAAATATATATAGAAAAAATTAGCCGGGCATGGTGGTGCATGCCTGTAGTCCCAGCTACTCGGGAGGCTGAGGCAGGAGGATCGCTTGAGCCTAGGAGTTTGAGGTTGCTGTGAGCTAGGCTGACACCACGGCACTCTAGCCCGGGCAACAGAGAGAGACTCTGTCTCAAAAAAAAAAAAAAAAACAAAGAAAAGAAAAGAAAGACATAATTAAGTTCTGTTGTCAAAAGCCTTTAACAGCTATCCTGCAGGAAATCTTGCTTAAATTTTAGAGTGTGCCATCTGACCACCAAGGCAGCAAACTGACCTGGAGGCTAGCATCTAAGAAAGAGAAACAGCCGCAACGTGTTCATGCTGGACTGGGATAAGATGTTCACAGGATCCAAGTACTGAAAAGATTATGGTTTCCCCTCACACAAAACTTCCATGTTCGCCAAAAGCCTAAAATGGCTTATTTCTTGATTTTTCCAGTTGCAAAATTCTGGGTAAATTCACTGTGGTGGATCTCCCTTTCTCTTCCTGTGCCCCAACTCCACCAGCACCCTAAGCCCACGCTCGTCTCCCCCTCGGGTGATCAAGCACCATGTTCTAGTCTCAAACCCATGGAGTAATAAGGACTCTGTAATCCCCATTCCACTTACAGGTTCATTATCTTTCGTCCACTTTGAGTCTTAGTTTGTGCATAGTAGGCACTAAAATTGTGGAATTTAATTGAATTCAAAGGACAGATTATTTGCTTCACAGTAGATTTTATTTTGTTCATTCATGGAAAACAGTTTTTCTCTGAGTTCATGACGATGTGTATGAGCACTGTGGCATGAGCTGCCTGTCTCCCCACTGCTAGGAAATGATTATAATGTTTAACTGCACAAAGTGTCTTTTTTTTTCCTAATCAAGAAGTTAAGGGATCTGCTGGCTTAGCAGGTGCCTCAATTGTGCATAATTAGTTGGTGGGAATTGTTTAGCCTAGGCTGATTAGTTTCAGCCAAAGGAAATTAAAAATTTTTTTTTTCTGCAACAAAGCTTTGAACACAGCTAGAGATTCCTGAAACCATAGTCATATCTGATTCCTCTGGGAAGCTCAGACCCTGGGAATGGAAGAGGCAGGAGATAGAGAGACAAGAACCAGCCTGATGACACATGGTTGCTGTTTGATGCCAGGCAAGCACTGGAGGATGTGGGAACATGAGAGGACCTGAGTCCCTTCCTCAAGATGTGACTCTCCCAGCTCCGTCACAGGCTTTGTTGTGATGCAGAGTGAAGTATTGCTCCTTAGGAGCCTGCTGTTTCCTTTCCAAGTTTATAAACACCAGCTTCCCTTGGAATATGTAATCAAAACAAATGACCTGTGTTTGCCCCTCCTGTGTTTGGCACATGACAAGACTGGCCAAATTGGGGGGAATGAGAGGGACAGATGGTCCCCCCATCGTTCTTCTTCTGTTTTATGTGTATGCTTGACTGAGCCCTTTCTGTGCCTTGTCACCATGTCAATTCTCCCTGTTAATGGAGGGCATTTTCCCTAGCCCCATGGGATGTCCCTGTAAAGGGACCCATGTCTTCCTCATTATGACCCACATACAAGCCCCTGTGACAGTGGAGGCCACTATGTGTGACGGTGATTATCTAGCTGCTAAGATGTCATTAGAAAAGGCTGGCGGTTCTGATACCTGAGATGCCCTTAGTGATTAGCTGAAGCATTCATTTCATCGAGCAGTAGCTCACTAGCTGAACGTCTGCTTTGCCCCTGTAGTGACTTTCAATAGGATCCCTTGTTAGTGTGATCTACCATCAAAGTCTAGGCTGAGAGTCTGGAACAAAAACTCAGAAGTCTTTTGTTTAAAGGCATTGTTTTAAAGATTGGTTGATAAATCCTCCTATAGTCTGAATGAAAAATGAAAGGAAATATATTTTAGTATCCATTTTATAAAAAGTCACAGATTTTTAACATACTGAAAGTCAATACTTAATGGCTATTGGGTGATGACGAGACTTTAAAAGGAATAGGCTACAAACCTAAAAAAAGAAATTCAGGGGTAGGGGGAAGTATAGCTCATTACAAATGTTTGCATTTCTTCAGGTTGTGTACAATAAATGCTCTAGTTTGAAAAATTGAATATAATTTATGCATCCATCAGCAAATATTTAGGGAATGCCTACTATGTGCCAGGTACTGTTCTAATATATTAGTTAGTGATCATTTTTTTCCTTGTTATTTGACCTATTTTTTTATTCAGTTATATATCTGGATGGAACTTGAAAGTCTAGTTAGTATCTCTTCCATGAAACAAAGGGAAGTATTATCATAGATCTTACAATTCAGGGACTCTTTTGAGACTTATACTGGGGAACAATGAGCTGTATTGGCATTTTTTTTACATTTTATTTTCAAAAAAGTGAACTAAAGTTTATAGTCTGATTCTGTAGTACCATCTATAAGTGTTCTTCACTTTAAAGCCAACAAATACGTGGAGGAGGGGGGATGAGATTTACACGCACACACAAAGAATTGGCTGTGGTGGCTCATTTCTTGGGCATCTCCATAGGACCTGACTCACACCACACAAGGTCTCTGCTGGGATATTGTGTCCAGTCACTTGCTTGTGTGATTCAGCAAAATGTGGGCCCAGGGACCAGGAAATCTTATTTATCCAGGAGGAAATAAAGAGGAAAGAGCATGGGAATAAGAATATAAGAAGTTCAGTCTAGATTCACCTAAAATGTGTGTTCATCTATAATTTGCATTTCTGGCCTTCTGTCCCAATTACAATGAAAAAGTGGTCCAGATCGTCCCTTATAAGCATGAACTTCTAGGGATATATGTATAAATCTGCATCAAGGGACACACGAGAAGACCATGATAGAAGCCTCTGTAGCTCTCCACGACTTTATGCTCAACAATTAAAAGTGGATATTTTTGTCCTGTAGTAAACATTATAGAGCCATCAGCCACTGATTCATTCAGTGTCTTCTCTCCATTTCTATTTGCAAACAAAGTTTGAAGCGTTGACTTATCGTAAATCACATCAAAAGAGCTGATGTCCATTCTGTGATGGGTAGCCTTTTATAGAAGGCCCACGGTGCCTCTAAGATGTTTAAAATAGAGAGACACATTATTAGGGAAAGTTTCCTAAAAACCAAGCATTCCGTTGTGCCAGGCTGCTCTGTTGCTGTGCTCCCCTCAATTCTCGTGATCAGTGTTGCCAGGCTCTGCCTCACTTCCATTAGGAATTATTGCTTTCACCCTGATTGACTTGCACAAGCTGTTCTTAGGTAACAGCACACTTATTTCCGTCGGGTCCTTGGACCAATACAACACTTGGCTTCTAGATAATTATGTACTCTCGCCGATGCTCGGTAAGGACACTCTTGCTACGGGGAGTGAGCGTGGGTGCTGTAGAAGCCGGCCAGGTGGCCATCTATAATTCAGTTTCAACCTTTTAAGGATGTGGACAACTAGCCTGTCTCTGCTCTAAATCAAGGAAATTGTTTTCAAATATAAATGAGAAAACCATTTTACCAGAACTGACTACTTCTGTAATACAAACTGGGTAAATTTCTAAAGAAACAGCCCCTTAAAATAGATCACTAAGTGCAGATAACCCCAGAGTCTCCTGGGCAAATCTCTTATTGTCCTTTAAGAAAATCCAACACTAGATTCAATCCAAGACTTTAATTGACTGGAATCTTGACAAATTGACAACTGAGGAAAGCCTTTAAGCTTCTGAGATGCCGTCCCTAAACCTGGTGGTTGTGATTATCTTCTGGCTCAGTGCTCTGTACTCCTAAATATACAGTTTCAAAGTTTTGGATAATGAAAGGAAATATATTTTTAAAGCAGTCTTGTAAAGAATCTCAGGTTTTAACATATAGTAAGTTTGTTTTAATAGGTACAGTATAAAGCATATTGCCTGGTTATTAAATTAACACAGTGAGAAAAGCAAATACTCAGGCTGGAATGGTGGGGCAAATGGAGACTTTTGAGTGTAATGTGTACATTTTGATTTGTGGTTCTTGATTATACTCAAAATTGTATTTGCAAAGAGAAGAGTCAAAGACCTAAGATACTGCTGCAAAAGCCAAAATGACGATGTTAATTGTATTGGTATCTGAAAGTTGGTGGTTTATCTTTATGGTTGGAAGACTGTAAAGAATTGTGTGACAAATTAAATATAAACATAAACAGCACGACTTCCATTTTTTAAGTTAATTGCAGTTTACAGCAGTGTTAATCTTTTCTTTTTGTCATTGCTTATAACGATCTTGTTAGTTTTATGAAGAAATCATGAATCATTTCAACCAGAAGTGCATCCTAGAGAGGAAATGAGTTCCTCAATTTTGAAACACAAACCACTTAGTTGAGAAAATTAATGTTCTCAGATCATAAAGCCTTGTTACTGAATTAAATCCTTGTTATATTTAATCACTTGCCATGCACAATATGGTTCTTTTTAATTCTTTAATGATTTCCTGTTCAAAGGACAACAACAACAATAATAAACAAAACTTAGAGTGTGACCAGAAGTGACATTTGGGTCATCTAGCTTGACTGAATATGCTAGATAATTATTTTAAATTACATTTACTCAAGCCGTACATGTCCTGTCCTTGAATTTTTTCAAGTTGTTTACTCTGACATCTCTTTTACTTTGTATAAATGCCCCCATCCACATTAGGGAGCATTGTTCCTTTCTATTTTAACCCTAATATTTGCCATCCTAGATCACTGCTCCTGTAGTCCAGGTCAGATTAAATCCTTTTTTAGGTTTAAAAAATAATCACCTTACTTAGAATTTGATGGACCCATCACCTCTGCGATCTTGTCACCCATGTTTTAATCATTCTGCTTCTTTCTTAACTCTCACAGAGATATTGAGCTTTAGATCTTCTGTCTTCTCAGTTGCTCTTTTAATGATTCTGCAGGTTATTGTCACCTCTTTCTAAAAGAGGGCAAATCAGCTCATTGCAATGTATGTCTTCTGTTGCCAAACCATCCTCCTTCCCCATTCTCAACCTACCTTCTCTGGTCTTACCCCCAAGCATCACTATGCCTCTGCTTTGCACCGGACGCCAGTCCACACTCCCCAGAGGAACCTACTAACTATGTGTGTCTTTATTCCCCTTGATACTAATGCTCTGTCATCTGCTTATCTGAAATATTACATTTCTTTTCATTTCCTTTATTCTTAGTGCCCACTGAGCCATTTTATTTCTTCTTTGTCTTTCTGGTACACATATTCACTGATATTTTTAATCAATGAATGTGGGTGACAGGCAAATAATCCATATACTATATTTGCATACTTCTTACCATTTTAGAAATGTCTTCACATGCACTGAAGCTTTTGAGCCTCACAACCCTAAGAGGTAGATGAGAATTTTATCCCTCTTTCATAGGGAAGGAAGCTGATGTCCACATTTTCAAAGATTTGTCCCACAGCTAACCCAAGTTTAGGACCCAGGTCTACTGACTCTTCCTACTATACTGTATCACCTTTCTCTGGCAGAAGGATTGCAATCCATTAAAAATCTTCACTGCATTAGAAACTGGATGGAAATTAACCAAACCCTTCATTGTACCTTTGCAGATGAGAGTCCCTACACTAAATCCGCCAGCCAGACAAAGCCGCCTGATGGAGCGTTGGCTGTGAGGAGACAGAGCATCCCAGGTTAGACCAGACTGTTGGATTTTTCAGCTATTTTATTTTTGAATCCTATTGTTTGGTGATCCTAAATAATTCCAACTTGGTAACAAAAATCATGTTATTTCATAGTGCATAGACTGCATTCCACACAACTTGTTCAAACAGTATTCATAAAAGCCAGGCTTTGGGAAACTTTGCCAACTTGTGAGAATTCATCTTGTGATCCATCATGGTAAAATCCTTTGCAAAATGACTTCAATTTGTATCAACGATCACTCATTTACTGACTCTCACCTTTGTTTTCAGAGGATACTTTCACAAGCAGCATCCATTTCTTTACTGAGACACAGCTGGCAGAACTAAGGGGTTCAAAATTGCAGCAGCAGATCGTGTAGGCTGAATAAAAAATTACTCCTTTCTTCTCATCTCTTTGAACCTGAATTTGCTTGCATTCGACAGCTCTTGTAAAATTCTGGGATTCTGAGATCTCCTTAGGAAGGTGTGATTCTGATTCTTGTAATACAATGAGCAGTATCTGTGTTTTCCCAACAAAACATTTTGAAGAAATATCTTAAAATGTTTCTACCCTGAAACTTCACTGTTTTGAAGCTTTGATTTTGAGAATGACATAAAAGCATCTAAACAGTTCTCAAATTAAAAGGGAAAGGAAATTCAAAATATTATTCATACTTTATTTAAACCAGATAATTCATGGAAAAAAAAAACCCTTATGAAAACAACTGTGCTTAAGAGAAGGTTTAGAAAGCAATAATATATTTAAACATTTTTCAAAAATAATGTGTTTCTATATTTCATGCAAGTAAATTGAGTACAGCCAAACCTTAGCTACAGAATTTTAGAGTATAGTAGTTTTAGTAATTCAGTAGAAACAAAGCAGTGTTTCCTACCTTAAATTAAATAGTTTGGCAAATCTGTTGGTGAAAGGGGGAATTATCCACTTGAATAAAGAGCAAGATGAATTCAGTTTCTGAGCCACCCTATTCACGATTATTATTTGTTTTTATAAGAATTCCATGTGGTTATTTTTACTCTTATTCTGAAGTCTTAGATTCATTTTGAAAGTACATGGCTTATAAAGAGACATATTATGGATATGTTATACATCCTTATTTTGGTGCTTTGAAGATTCTAAAGTAATTTGAATTCTGTAATTAGATGGAATTAGATGGCATCACCAAGTGCTGAGATTTCTTCTATTCCATACTGTGAAACATCATTCTTAGCACTAGTCACATTTAGAAAAACTATTGCAGTCAGCTATGGATCATGTGCTTTGCTTTCTCCTTGTCAGCAATAAGGAATTATCCAAAGTTTGAAGTTCAAGAATATCAGTTATCTATAAATTCCTTCTTGGTTTCTCTACATTAGCTGGTATTCAGTATTCCTCTGCTGGGAAGAGGCAGGAGACCTCCTTACCACTTTATGTGACCCTAAACTAATACACTGAATATTATCAATGTTTTGTTTTAGTGCCACATAGTAAATTATAACACATATTTGAAGGCCAGACTTTTTCTTAAAGTCATTAAGTAGTTTTTTAAGTTAGAGACACAGAATTGGTTAATCACAATTCTTAATTCATGATATACAAATGATTCTTTATTATGAGTTTTTCCTTCTGATTCTCCTTATGTCAGATTTAAAAGTCACTGGACTCATGAACTCTTTTGTAAGCTTCCTGGGATGTTTACCTGAAATTTGACCACGGACAAGCCCCTTTTTGTTCATCTCTCATGATGTAGAGGCCAGAGGCATTAGGAGTGTGGAAAATCTTCTTGGTTATTTAGAATAGTCCAAGAAAAAAAAGATGGTACCAGCCAGAGGGCTAAGAAACTAACATGGTTAATAGCTGATTGTTACTTACTATTATCTTAAAGAGATAATTAATGAACTTGGAAACTGCTTCCTGACTGACTAATAACTCATGGTGTTCTGATTCTTTATGTCCTTACTTTAAAGTGCCTATGAACTCTTGTTCTGGCAAAAAGAAGGGAGTATCCTCAGATCTTTGGCCAAGAAGTCACTTAAAGAGAGATCAAATCCAGCATCCAGAAGTCTTGACCAATCACTTACCATGTCCACCCTTGCCCCTACTAAGTCCATAAGAGAGAGAGAGAGAGAGAGAGAGAGATGCACAGAGGAAAGGCCAGATAAATGCATGCTCTCTATTTACTGGAGCTTCAGCTGGATAATCCTGAAGTGGTCTCCTAATGGACTCCATTGGCCCACCGGGGCCTATAAGAGCTAGACACAAGTTTACAGCCTTTGTCTCCTCCCGTGCTTGCCTCCCAATTTTACTCCCCTCAAGGTGTTATTACCACCCTGGCAGCAAAGAAAAATGCATCTAGAGGAAAGTGCACCTATGGAAAGAAGGCCTAGAGAGGAGAGCTGGGCTCATCTACCAGCCCCTGATCCTCTCAGTCCAGAGACCCCTCCCAAGGCAGATGCAGCCCGGGGCAGTAGAAGTGCACCTACCACTGGGAACACGCAAATACAAGGAGGCTGAAGCCTTAACGGAGCTACAGCTTTTGCCCACATCTCCCCAAAGCCTCACTCCTAATGGCCCAATGGTGGGGTTTGGATTGGACCATTCCAATGAGCACTGGAATGGATGGGTGTGGGGCGAGTGGAGGAATGTATGGTGGCAGAAGGCACCGTAAGCTTCTCCATCCAAGGTTTGTGACAGTTTAAGCTGTTCTTTCAAACGTATTCTACAAATGTAGATCTTGTGCTTCCTGGAGTAAATATGTATATACATATGCATAAATGAGATTTCTTAACATGGGCTCTGCTATTTTCCATGGCATAATGAGTTACTTTTAACAATTCCGTCCCAAAGAAGTAAACTTGAATGTTAACAGAAATATAATTTGCTTTTCATTCATATTAAAATCCACTACTCCTGTCTAAACTTAAAATAACTACAGCAATTATTTTATAATCACAAGCCAAATATGTGTCTTTCATTAAATGCCAGTTCTAACCATAAATCCTTTCATCCCCCGCCTTTTCTCTTCCCGAAAAAGGGAATGGATTAAACATCTCTTAGGAGCAAAATGCATTTGCTTTGGATAAAAGGGAAATGCATTATTCATGTTATTTGGGAACTTGTCATTTTAATCATGTCTCTTATGGCATAAAATGTAAAAATAAAAAGATTTTTTAGTCTTTTATAAGGTTTTGTAAATTTTTTAATAATGATACTAAAAAATGACATGAGTGTCCCCATGACAGTGAAGTTTAATGTTAGATTAGAGACTTAACATTCTGTTAAAAATATTAAGGAAGCATATTTTCAATTGTATTTCTGCCCATTT
>CM052440.1:40763141-40809849 GCA_028533085.1 Varecia variegata
TCTCTACTAAAAATAGAAAGAAATTATCTGGCCAACTAAAATATATATAGAAAAAATTAGCCGGGCATGGTGGCGCATGCCTGTAGTCCCAGCTACCCGGGAGGCTGAGGCAGTAGGATCGCTTAAGCCCAGGAGTTTGAGGTTGCTGTGAGGTAGGCTGACGCCACGGCACTCACTCTAGCCCGGGCAACAAAGCGAGACTCTGTCTCAAAAAAAAAAAAAAAAAAAAAGAATCTGTTGATCTGATTCTCCTTTATTTGACAGATTACTGATGAACTGCAGTTTGACCACTTGGAAGCTTTGTCCAAATTATTAGAGAAATTCTGTACAGACTCTGAGTTTGACAGATTTTGCAATAATTTGTGGCTTTGCCCACTTAGAGATGAGGCATTTAGTCATGTCTGTCTATTTGTTAAGGAAATAGACAGGATACTACACTAGACCTCAAAGCCTAAAGTTAGTGTATCATTTATTTGACTTGCTTCCTCTTTCTACATAGCATATCTTTCTTTGCTTATATTCGTCTTGACTAATTGCCCAAAGAATTCTTGGCAATGGACAAACCCAGACAGATGTCAAATATTCATATCTATTGTGTTTCTAAACTTTGGTACACCTAGGAAAATTATCTGAAGTCTCTATCCAGAATGAGGCCATAAAAGTTTGTGTGGTATTTTTTCCCCTCTTAGAATGTAAGAAAAGACACTTCTCAATTTGGTTATAGTGGAAGGAAGATGGTGGTACTTCTCACATTGGATGGTGGTATAAAATCTGGAGCTAAGAACCTGAAAGGTCCAGGAGCCCAGGATATATTCAGCCAAGCTGCTTAGAATACATCAAAGAAGGGTCAACGTCTATTGAACATTCAAAATTATAGTAGATATATAGCGTGACTTTTACACTAGGCTTTTATAGCTATACCACTGTTCGGGTGTATAAAGGGCAATTACTCTGATTTGGGGGCCTGGTTCTGCTTCCTCTGTTTAGTTCCACCATTGGGCCCCTTCAAAAGGGGGTGAATCTCGGGGATGGGAAACCAAAGTCAGTTCAAGCATGCAAGTATGAAATGCTGTGCAAAGAATACAGTTGTTGCCCAAAGACACTAACTCAGAATCTGCGATTAGTGAGGATGTGACTCACTAAGGGAAGGGAAGGGAAGATACCAGGGGACCAGCATCTTTGCTACTAGCAGGCTAGGGTGTACCCTAGCAAAACCCCTCACTGTTACCATTAAGAAAGAACCTCAAACAAGGATGTTTACAAGCGTTAAAATTAATGCATATTTAAGAAGTTAGCTAAATTGCATCACTTCTTTCGAGGTAAGTTTCTAAGGTTATGAAGTCAGGACTATTGGTAGCACTCCAAATATGTCTGAGATTCTGCCCCTTGCCATTTTTGTTTTTTCTATATTAGTTATCACTATCTGAAATTAACCGATAAATATGTTTCTTTCTTAGTCCCTAGCTAAAATGTAAGTTACACGAGGACAAGTACTGTATATGCCTTGTTCACTACTGCATCTCCAGTGCACAGATCAGTGCTAAGCAAATGTTAGGTATTCGATCAGTACTTGTGGAATGAATGAATAAGCAAAGGCCAGCAGGTAGGTTTTCACTGTGAGGAGTCTATGACCTTATGACGAGTACACTTTCCTACAAAAAAGTGCAGCACGTCTCCGTTGACCACATGTTTTGTCTCATTGTCTGCTGCAGCATTGGCCTTGAGGCTGCACCAAACATGACATTTCTACGGAAAATGTCTGCTGCCTAACACTAATGAATGAAATATAGGTCAGTCAGAACCTAGAGACTTTTAAAGGCTAGAGGTCTCTCCCCAGACCCATTTGTCTCTGTTTGAGCAGACAATGTCTGTTCAGTCCTATAACATCTGATGAAAAAGTTTGAGCACAACTTAACACTCAAATTGACAAGATGAGAGTGATTCATTCAAGTGTTCTGCTTACAGAAAAGGGCTGAAACCTGTGCAAAAAGAAAAAAAAAAACAAAACACAGGGTCTATAAATAGAGCAATGCAAAGCAGAACTGATTACTTATTATGTCAGGTACACATTAAGGATTTCCCCAGAGAACTGATCTAGTTTGTGGCTGGGGGTATGTACTGAGTTCTCCTCAAATAGCACCAGGCAAAACCAGCAGATTGCTTTGTGTGTTCAGTGCTATAGCTTTCATTAGCAATTCAGAGAAATGACAATCTGTTACGTTTGAACTTCTCTCACGCCTTAGTAAACATGACTGAAATACAATAAAGTGGTATATGTGCAGCAAGTGATTTTTAAACAATAATTCTTCCAGCATGCAATTTAGGGAAAACCTTTTTGTGGTGCATCAGTACTATGCTTTGATATTTCCCGAGCCCCCCTTGTTATAGGAGTGGGAGCACTTGGTCAATGCAATGTTCCAGGTACACACATTAATCAGACAGAGTGACTCTCCCAGTGTCTGAGAAAACTTTTACAAAAAGACTCAGGGATGTGTGCACAAGAACTACAAGAAAATAGTCTTTTCCCTCTATTGCTTTTGCACGGAAGAAAAATGAATTCTCCTACTGTCCAGGTCTGGTAGACCTTCAAAGTAGGGTTTTAAAATTAAGTGACTTTAGAGAATTAGACTAGGCGAAAGTTGTATTGCTTGATTGGCACTGGGAAAAGTGAAGAAGCATCTTACATAGTTTAATGTAGAATAGAGTAGCTAAGCCTATTAATACTCTTCTCTTATCCTTAAGTGACTTAGCTTCCCAAATATCAGTCACTCACTTGTCATCTTCATAATTTTTGTTATATATGTGCTCACCTGGACTATAATTAAGATGATTTTAAGTAAATTTTAATGGATTCACTTTTTACTTAGCTTTATCCTAAGCTTTAATATCTGAGATTTGACAGGCTAATTATATATTTCTAATTTAAATTTTTCTAACTGAAAATTAAAAATTAATGTTTATGTGTCCCCTCAAATCATCATGCATCCCTCAGTGTTTATACACACCATCCTTTGGGAAACACAGACTTGGAATGAGATTCTTCTCAGAAGAAATGACTTTGACAACCCCCAAACTGTATGTACTTTGTCCATACATAGAAAAGTGAGTGTTGATTTATAGTGTGGAAACAGGTCATTTGAATGGGAATGAAAGGCATCTGGGTCTTCCGCCGACAAATGAAAAGAAACAAACACTAAAGGAGAACGAAGAGGTTGAACAATATTAAGCCAAAGCTTAGGGAATGAAAAGAATGAAAGAATCATATGAGTAACCTCATCCAGAGAGAGAAAGAGGGAGAGAGAGAGGTGGGGAGAGGAGAGAGCCATGGATAATTATAAGAGTACTGGCTGCCATTCATTGTATATTAGGTTCCAAGTATTAGACTAGCCATTTTTATAAAAATCATTTTATTTCTTCCTTATAACACCATCAGGAAATAAGTTTTGTGAGTTCCCCTCTTACAGATGAGCAAACTGAAGTTCTGAGAGCTACGATCACCTGTCTAAGGTCACAGGGCTAGCGGAGCTTTCACAAACCCTAGGTAAATATGAATTTTGACCAGAATCCTGAGCATGAGTGAAGGGAGAAGGTGGTAGAGAGACTCTTTCCTGAGAATGAGATGGGAAGACTTGTAGAGGCCAATCGAGCCTCTGCTCAGAAGTATCCAGAAAGTGTGAGGTGAGCAGGAGCCTCTGGGTGTGGGTGGTCTCCATCCATCCATCCTCACTGGCAGGTACCCATGATTAGAAGTGGGGTCATGGGACTCATACCATTACCTCTCTAAGTAACTGAGGGCTGGGAGGCAAACTAGCAGTGCTTCAGGCCATGCTGTTATTTATTCTGCACAGTTATGATTTTCAGAGGCTTCAATTCAAGGAAAAAAATTTGAAGCAGAACTAGAACTCCTGTGCCAGAGGGCGCCAGCCAGCATTATCCCACTGGCTGAGGGAGCCCACAGATGCATTTTGTTTGGCCAGTGAGTACTGTGAGGTGACACCTGTGACTCTTCACCTGTCTCGTGTCCACACCCTGCACATGTGTGTCCCTCACGGCCTGCTCCATTCAGTTAATCTGACTAGCACCTGCATTTGGATGTTTAACTCGTGCTATTGGGGTAAGTTATAGGAAATCAGATTTGGAAGAAACTGAAGTAGAACTTTCTAAGAAGTCCAGAAAGGCAGCATACCGGACTGGTTGGGAAGACAGGCTCTGCGACGAACCTGCCTTATTTGAATGCCGGCCTCACCTCCTACTACCGTGTGGAGTTAATCTGCTGATGGCTTAAGTTTCATGCTTCAGGTTTCCCATTGTGTGAACTGAGAGTGTAATGAGGATTATATGAGTCAATACACATAAAGCATCTATGTTAGTATCTATTGCTGTGTAACAATAGTACCATAAATTTACCGGCTTAAAACAGTACACACATGTCACATCACAGTTTCTGTGGGGCAGGATTCTAGCCACGGCTTATCTGTTCGTCTTTGTGGTCTCACAAAGTTACAATCCAGATGCCACGTAGGGCTGCAGTGTCAGCTGAGGCTTGACTGGGGAAGGATCTGCATCCAAGCTCACTCAGTTGCGGGTGGAATTCAGTTCAGGGCATCAGTTTCCTGCTGACTGTCAGCCAGGGGCTTCCTTCAGCCCCGACAGGGCTGCCTGGGTCCTCAAAGCCCGCCAGGGAGGGGAAGTCTCCAGCACGGTGGGCCTACAGTCTTATGTGTGTAATCACATACACGTGACAACATATATGGGGAACCTTTGCCACATTCTACAGGTTACATACAAGTCACAGGTCCTGCCCACACTCAAGACGAGGGACATCACAAGGGCGTTGAACATCAGACTTAGCATGAGGACGGCAGTAGAGCCTGTGCTCCTGGCACACGAAGTCAGGCCTGGTACCTGTGAAGTGCTTAGTGAGTGTCGGTTATTAGCCATTGACGCTGCCTGAGGAAGGCAGGGATGGCTTTCTGCGAGTACGACTTTCTCATGCTGGGGGTATTCAGACAGGTACTGGATGGCGGCTGTCAGCGCAGCACAAAGAAGATCAAAGGGATGTAGGTCTTGAGCCAGACGTCCCTGAAGGTCACCTGTGATTCAGTCACCAGGCAAGGGGAACCATCTGCCCCCTCCTCCTCCTTCAGTCTCCGCCAGCATCTTCCTGGGTTCATCACTGCTTTCTTTTGGCTTGCTGTCTTTTTTTCATTTTTACCTGATTTCACCTGTGTAAAAATGGGAGCTAGAGCATCCTATATAGGGTGACTTTCTCTGAGAGTTCTAAGAGTTCCCTGGTCCCTCATAGAACAGCCATTCTTGGGGTTGGGGTGGAAGGAAGGAAATAAATACATTTTACCTCTACCACAACTTGCAGTCTTGTCTCCTCCTAAGGAAAGGAGTCCCAGGCTCTGTTTATTGTTTCTTGGTCTCTCAAAATCCTAACCAGGTTTGTGTTCCCAGACTGCACTCAATAAAGGCCCTCCAGCATCTCCCAGAAAAGGGAGAAATGATGAACTGGCCTCAAGGCTCTCGCTAGACCTTGCTGCTGACATACGAGGGTTTTTCCCTGTGTGATTCACTCCTCAGTTCATTCCTGTGCCTCTGCTGTTTGTATAGAGGCCCAGTAAATAGAAACTTCCTGCTGAGTAGCCCAGCCCAAGAAGAAAACTGATAAGGCAGTTTTATGGATGGCAGCACAGACTCCAGAAATGTGTTTTTTATGCCTGAGAAATTATTGACTTAAAACATACGTAGCCTTGCATATTGATTTCATAAGTGCGTGTGCCAGCTCTATTTCTGCATTCAGCCTCTGAAAAATGTGACCAAAGATCCATATGTGCCTCACCCAAATATACCCTGTGTCATGCCCATGCCTAGCTCCTGGCCCTGTTGTGCTGGGGAGAATAAATGGGAATGACTGAGGAATTCAAACTCTACAGCCGTGCTAGTAACTAAATATTAGAAATACAATAACCATGAAGCATCCCTGTTATTTCTTTAATTTTAGCAATTTCCCAGTGGAGTATTAAGGTGTTAATTGCCTCTGCACTTCTTTAGTTGACAGATATGTCCTTTTTCACCTAGGTAAGAGAAGCAATTATTGTAATGCTCTCATGGGCTTGGTGAGATATTCTTTAATGACTTTTAAAGGCATTGACAGGGCATTGTGCTTTTAAAGGGAAACCGTCCTCTGTTCCGTTTGTGCTTGATAACAACAGTGGATATTGTATTCAGACCACATGAAGAATCTATGAAAGGAAAATATGTAACAGAAAAAATAAAGACAATAGTAATATATTTGCAGGAAATATGTATCCAGATTTCAGATATGAGAAAAATATGTTCCTATGTGTGCATATATCACTGAGTTTAACAAAGATTAAACAAACAAAACAAAACAAAAAGACAGTGAGCCTTTTTCTTTAGAAATTCAGCAAGGATTATTTCTCTGGAATTTCAACACAAAGTTGTTATTTTCTAGAACTTGTGTGGCCTTACAAATAAGGGTTTGGCAGGTCACTTACTCAATACAAATCGGAAAATATTCTTTCACCCATTGTGTGAAAGTGACTTTCACAGTCCACTTGAACTATAATTTGTTTTAACGTTTCATATTTGCATTCAAAAAGTAAAAGAAAAATAGTCTTAGAACTTTTAATTAGAAGCCAGATCTCTTTTTTGATAAGAGACCACTTTGGCAACGTGGTCAAGCCAAGACTTGTGATCCATGTTAACTTTGGTTAATTAATTTGCTTAAGTAATATTGTTGAAAGGAGATTGAATTTAGAGTTAGAACACATGGTTTAAGTTCTGGCAAAATGAGTTGCCTTATATTTGTCCCTAGGGAAGTTATTTAACCTCAAAAATCTTTAGATTTTTTCATCTTTAGGATTCTGGTTTTCTGTGAAAATCAAGTATAGGTGACTCTACCAGCCAACTTAAATGTTATACGGATATAAAATTATATTATCAGAGGAAGATCCAGGTATTCAGGTTTCTAAAACATATTACTACAATTTGAGAAGAGGGAGCTCTTTAAAAAAAAGAATACAAAAATCATTTTCAAATTTGACAAAACCATATGATGGTGTGAATACGTTGCTAGGCTCCCTCTCAAGACTCTGGAAGAACTCGTGCCAGCAAAGGTCCCAGGAATTTGAGACTCAGTAGCTTACCGTGTGCGTTAGTGTTACAGACTTATGGAAATGGCTATAGCTGCTGCCTGGCAGGGCTTCATACTTGTTTTTAGAGTAGAAACTTCCTTTTAAAATCTCACAGGGAGGAAAGAGAGTGCAAACTGACAAGAGTAGCTGAAGGTGGGACCCAGGGCTTAGGGCTATGCCTGTTTGGCTCCATCTTCCTTTGGTACCTTAAGAACCTCAGTTGAGAGTGGAATTTGGAAGAAAATACTGTATTCATTTATCCTATGATCCACTTGCCCCTGTCACATACACACACACACACACATTTTAACAACTGTGAAACTGGAATGCATCTTACAGTTGTTCTTAGACCTGCAGAAGTTGTGATGTCATTATTATTGCCTGTGCATGCTCTTACTTGGTTGCAATTCCTGGTGATATGATTGGATAAATGCAACTCTTGAAGTTTCAGGAAATAAACCATTAAGGACCATTTGAGGAAGGAATATGCATTGTTATCTAAAATGTTCTATTGATACTTTCCATAGGATCAAGAAAGCAGAAGTATCAAAACTTGCCAAGTGAGGATCCCTCGGAAGTGGGAAAAGGGTGATACTAAGGAGTAGTCCCCAGCTCCCTGTCTTGGAGGCATAGCGGGTGGGTGCCTTGGTGAATGACTTTCTCACTGGCCACCTGTGGTGTGAATAGACCCTGAGGATATGGGAGAAGGGCCAGCTCCCACCCCTGAGTCCCTGGGGCCCTGCTGCCTGCCTGGGCCCAGGCTGTGGGTTTAAATGTCATGCTCTCCCTGCCCCCTTCCCACTGCCTTCTGGGAGCTAGAATTCAGGGTTTCTTCCTAGAGTCCAAAACTTTGATAAGAAACTTGTAGAGGCTGATGCTTACCTACACATCTTAATAGAACAGTTAAAGCTTTTTGATGACAAGCTTCAAAACTGCAAAGATGATGAACAGAGAAAGAAAATTGAAACTCTCAACAAGGCAACAAATAGCATGGTAGAATCAATGAAACACTACATTGTGTGCTGCAGATTGCTAAAGACCAGAGTAATGCTGAGAAGTACACAGATGGAATTATAAGTACTATTAATCTTGTAGATGCAATATGTCAACACAGTCCCTTGGAACCTGTGGTCAGCACAATGCCTTCCCAGGCTGTCTTACCTCCAGAACCTGCTCGGTTGTGTAATTCAGAGCAGCATCCATCTTCCCTACCAGTTGGATCTGTATTTGCCACCTTGGGGCATTATCAGACTCTAAGACCAAATAGTACAGGCAGTGAGCATTTACTACCTGGTAGCAGTCTAACTTCTCCAAACTATATCAACATGTCTCCAAATACAGTCCCAGAGTTCTCTTCATTCTAGCAGTGAAGATGAATTCTGTGTCGCTGATGAATTTCTTCAAAGTGGCTCATTCCCAAAGTGTTTAATAGATTCTTCTGGATCCGCCTCAGTGTTGACAACAGCAGCTCAGAAAATAGTCTGAAGTGCCCAGATACCACAGAATCATTTAATTCTTTCGTGTCCAATGGAACAAGCAGTGCTGACCTTTGGGATTCATGTGGCCACAGAGACGATGAGGGGAGGCAGGATTCGTGGAGGGGCACACAAACGTTATCGTGTACCTCTTATCACAGGTTAGGCTTGGAATGGATCTCACTAAAGTAGTTCTTCTGAGGTTTGTTCTTGAGAGAAGATCTCTTCTAGAAATATCTGCAGACTTTTTGTACATCTGGACCTGTTTGTGAGCATTGGTGACCAGCAGGATCTGGGGCATTGAATGGGTCAGGTTGTGAAATGGTAGCTCTCAGCCTTTCATGTGGGAGTGAAACAATCAGTTGCCAAAAAGTCATACAACTCCATTTTGGGTGAGATTTTGCAGCGTCACTGGACATTACCAAATGATACTGAAAAGAACACAGCTATTAATAGTTTCAGAGGGACCAGTTCCCTCGGTTTCCAGAAGCAGTTTAACATTCGTGGCTGAGCAAGCCACCCATTTCAGCCATTTGTGCTGAGCATTTTATCAAGAAGATACAATTCAATGCTCATATCTGGACCAAATCAAAATTCCTTAGGATGTCAATTGAGGTTCACAACACCACATAGTCTCATGTCTAGACTATGACAAATATTACATATTCACATTTCCCAATGGTTATGTAAGGTCTACCCTCACAATGCCCTGGGTGGAATTAGAAGGAGAATTGCAATATTAATTTTTCTAGAACTGGCTATAGTGCAAATATCATCTTTTGCACTAAAACTGTTTATGGGGACAGGAAGCACAGATTTACCACTGAGATTTTTTTTTTCTCCAAATGACAAGAAGTCTTTTTGCTCAGTTGAAAGGAAATAGAATGCTGTAATATATGCAAAATATGCAACAGTCTTCGTAGATACCAAGAAGTTGCCTATAATCAAGAAGAAAGTGAAGAAGCTGAAAAATCAGAAAGAGTATGAATCCCACTGCCTTTGGAAAGATGTTGCTTTCAACTTAAAAATCAGAGACACTGATATAGCAACTGGAGCAAAGCACAGACTTGAAGAAAGATAAAGAGCAGAAGCCCAAGAAAGAAAGAAGGAAATTCAGTGGGAGACAAGGTTATTTCATGAGTGGAGAATGGTTTATGATGAACACTTACTGAAACGTCTTGGGGCTACCGAGCATTAGGTTGGGAAATGCAAAATTTACACCAATGACCAGGGCAGTAGGTGTAATTCAGCAACAAACAATCTCCCTTTGGGAGAACCTATTCACTCCCTTCTTATTGCAATGGTTCCTATCTCAGGGATACTGAACTTTCTGATGTAGACAAACAAAGTGGGAAAGGCTTCCCTTTTTTCCTCTGTGGCAGTAATGATTTTGACTTCAGTCCTGAGAAAAACTACAGGTTTTGAAAACAAGATATCTGCTCCTTTTCCAAACCCCATATGTTGAAAAGTATTTATTAATATAAATCCAAGTCTCAAACACTGCACTCTAGTACTCCTGTTAAGATATACCACCTCTGTTTTCTAGTTCATATAATGTTGGGGTGTGTGTGTGTGTGTGTGTGTGCAAAAACAGCTGGCCCTTTGAACTGAGAGGGTCCGGTAATACATATAGGGATTTTATTCTGCCTCTGCCACCCCTCAGACAGTGAAACCACCCTTCGCCCTCCTCCTCAGCCTACTCAACGTGAACATGAGGATGAAGACCTTTATGATGATCCACTTCTACTTGACAAATAGTAAACATATTTTCTCTTCTTTATAATTTCCTTAATAACATTTTCTTTCCTTTATTGTAAGAATACAGTATATAATACATATAATATACAGAATGTGTTAATTGGCTGTTTGTGTTGTCGATAAGGCTCTGGTCAACAGTAGGCTATTAATAGTTACATTTTGGGGGAGTCAAACGTTACATGCAAATTTTCAACTGTGTAGGGAGTTAGTGCCCCTAACCTCTGTGTTGTTCAAGGGTACACATACACATGTACACACACACCCCAAATATACTTGATGCCAGATTTTTCATAAATACTCCATCTACTATAAAGATGGGCTCCTCAGAGTTGTTTTAGAAAATTAGCACAATATGTAATATTAAGTGCTAGGAAATGTTATGGTCTCACTTACAACAACTTTTATTTTGGAGTTGAATTATTATTAAATTGTATCTAATCCTGGTTTACAGTTTAATTATACTCAGTGCTTCTTAAGGCTTCATAAAGTAATTTTTCACACACAAAAAATAACTCACCAAGTAAGTCTCAGCAGCTTGGAAGAAAATCCAGGAGGCAATAACAGAGCACTCTCTAAGACATGCTATGTCATCAATGTTCTTCATGACCCAGAGAACAATATCAGATAGAAAATAAGGACACCAGTGACTCTGGTTTAGAAGGTGAATGTGGAGAAGTTGTAGGAACACCTTAAGCGATTTATTTCACTTACATTTTCCTTTTCATCTATTCACTTTGAGTTTGTTAATAAGTATAAAATTTAAAAATCTTAATGATAAGAAAGCATTATGCTGTAATTTAATTGGCAGCGTATTCTTTTTTAGTGGTAAATAAAATAACGATGTGCCTCACAACTGATAGCATCTTGAAGTCAATGAAATATGGTAATTTTTAAAACCATAGCATTCAGTTCTCTCATTTTACAGTTCAGAGATTAAGGCACAGCAAGGGTTTAGTGATTTACCCAGGGCAATATGGGTATGGCTGGTTTTTCTAGGGCATAATGAACCATTTGCAAATATTTTTCAAGTGGCTATCCCAAGTTAGCCCCAGACTAACCCTTTGTTTTGCTAATCATCACCAATCATATTGTTATGACTTTTAATTCCTTAAAGTCTATATTTCTTACTAAAATATAAATTCCTTGAGGGCAGGAACTAATTCTATATCATTTATTGCTAGATAGCAAGGTGACTAGCATTTAGCAAGTGATCAATAGATATTCAGGGGAAATATGGATGGACGGGTGGATGGATGGATGGAAAGGTGGATAGAAAGGATTGAAACATTCCAAACTCAGAGTAAGGCTGGAAGATAGTTATATTTGGGTAAGGTGGTGTTATATGTGGTGATTGAAGTACCAGTACAAAGGACAGAGCCAAAGAGAAAATAGTAGTGACAGTATCTGCTCATTCTCTTACTGCTCACCCTAATGCAGAACCTTTCCTTGGTACAAGAATATAATTGTTCCTCATGTGGAGCAGAAGAAAAGATCTGGACCAGGAGAGGGGCCAAGAGAGAATGCTACCTCCTTGTTAGGGCAGAGGAGCCAAAAGTAGGATGTGAGCACTGTCCTTGACGTAGGCAGCACAGCCTCCCCTAGTTCTGAGCTCCAGCAGGTCTCAGTAGGGCTCTAATCAAACTCAGACTCAATGCAGTAAGTGCCTGGCTTCCCCACGGAGCATCCACGGGGCTCCCCGGATGCCTTGCCTCTCGGTTATCTGCGGTGATTACTCTATTAGTTTTCCATCTGTTCCTTTATTTGAAATGGATCAAGTCTCATAAAACAAGGGAAAGTCAAATAAATACCCTGACACATCTATAACAAAATGAGGTGAACTGATTTACTGTTGTCCTAGTAGCTTGGAATCTGCCTAAGGCCAGCCTTATTTTTCAGCCCTGTTCTCAATAGGTATTTCATGTATACATTCTTGTGTTCCAATGTTTAGCAATTACTTTATGATGAGTCTGAAAATCGATAGCATTCAGTTACATGAGGAGCCAATTTCATGTACTAAGGACCCTAATTTTCAAGTCTCAGTTTCCGTAACCTGTAAAATGGTAGTAGTATCTTCTTCACAGAGTTGTTCTGAAAGATAAGTTAGTTCATGAATGTGAGAACATTTTGAAAAGTATAAAGCTTTAAAATGATGGATAATCTTAAAAAGTATCAGGGATTTCTTCATTTTAATTTCTCTATTCAATCAGGTTGTCTCGCTCATGCTAGATTCATGGGTACTTAGGTATTCATGGAAGAAGGAGGCCAACTGAATGTAGTAGCTCTAAGTTCCACTTTCCCTAATTGTTTAAGAAGCCTGATTTCTTGTTGAAGCTTATCCTCCTTCCATTTTCCTTTCAGGCATAATGGGACCCCAAGCATTGTCCTCTCAGTTGTGTTTGAAGAAGCAACAGCCCCTAAGCGTTTTGCCGCCTCTCTTGAACACTAGCTAAGCTACCTAACTCACTGATGACTAGCTCTCACTAGCTATGGTTCAGCCTCACCTGACATCTGTGTGTTTCAGTGTCTTTCTTCACTTCCAGAGTGTTCTTTCCTTCTCATCCACCCAGCTGCACAAGACACATCTCCCTTGTTGTTCATCTGGACTTCCAAACCAAAAGTTCTGATCATTCTAATCCTGGCATAGTCAGTGTAGTTTTTTAAAATCTAAACAGTTATTCAACATAAGATACTGACCAAAAGGATACCCAAAAAGACATGCAAGAAGAAAAGATTTCCTCCCAAAAATATCTCACTGATTTGCTAAGCAATCTTTGGTACCTCTATTTCTCCAACTATTAAGTGGAAATGATAGTAATATTGCAAATAAATATCCTACTTTCATCTAAAGAAGAACTTCAATTTCTAAATACACATCTATAGCCTACAGGGGACTTTCCTGGTACCTCAGGTTGAGCAGTTATTCTCATTCAGGCTCCCAGGCCATACTGTGGACTAACCATGCTTTATTGAAATTATTAGTATAGACGTTTGTCTCTTAAACATTTAGAATGTGAACTGCAGAAAGGTAGAGGCAGCAATTGTTGGTCTCTGAAATATTAACCCCTAACACAATCTTAGATGTTCAAAAATATTTTTGGATCAAAACAGTCCATAAGTAGCTATAAGAATGTAGTTAACTTCTCTAAGGGAACATTGAAGATCAGGGTAATTTCAAAGTTAGCCATGCCAATTACTTAAGTTTAACTTGGAAAATCCAGTTTTGAATCATGTCAACAATTTTGAAAATGTGCTTACAACCGATTACAAGTAAAAGTTACAGACGGAGAGTTTTCCCAAAGGAAAATTGTCTGGTGCTCTTGAAGCCAGTGTAATCACTAGGTCTTCTGCCCAGTGCCATTTTCTGGTCCCTGTGGATTCTTACATCTGAATGTCTACAACTCGGACCAATGTGCTCAGAAAGAGGGGTGGTTTCACTGAGGTGAGCCACTTCATGATTTCATTTAAAATATAATATTAAATGACTATGTAGGAATACCTGACTGATAGATTTGGGCACTAATCACTATTCCATGATCCCTACCTGATGTGCACACAAATTACAGTCATTCTAGCATAAGATGTTCTTTGATTGTTACGTTGTTCAAATCTGATCCTCTAGGTCAGGGTTTCTTAAGTAGGGTAGATGGATAGATCCTGGGGTGGGGGGTGTCCCATGAATTCCCCTGAAATTATATACTAAATTTTTCTGGGATGAGGGTTTGTTTACCACTTTCATTAGATTCTCAAAGTAGTCTTTGACTCCACCAACAGTTAAATATCACTGCTAATTGTTTTGTCTTATAACAATCAAAATACAGTAGAAGATTGGCAATCTACACACTTGGAATTTTCCAACATCCAGATAATGACAGTAAAGATAGCAATAACTCCATGGCTAACATATATTGAACATTTACTATGTGGCAGGTAGTATTATAAGTTCCTTAAAAGAATTTTATCAATTAACCTTCCCCACACCCCATAGGGTAGATAGATACTGTTATCCCAACTTTAAAGGTAAGAAAACTAAGATCCAGAAAAACTAAGTAACTTGTTAATAAGTTGTGACACTGGAAAGCTTCATAGAAAATTTTGACAATTAAATAACTGATTTTGGTGAAGTGGAAAGCTGAAAGAATTCTAGTATTTCCGTATTTTATAAGCAGTGATTTTTTTAACTTAATGCTTTAGGAGACATATGATATCTGAATCAGTTATACCAAAAAGACAGTCAGTATCTCTGTGCTACCTTTCAGAGGTCACAGATTTTTATATTTGTTATTGTATATTGTATATCCCCTTTCTTTTGAGGTGCTCCAAGCATCATACAGATATGAATCCATTCCTCCGCATCACTGCATAAGATAAATACCTATCATAATTTTGTTTCACATGAATATTTGTGCCAGGTAATATTTATGAGGTTTACATCCCTGGCGCCCATCTAATTTATGCTCAGACTCCTAGGGGATGAGAAAAATTCTAGTACATCCCTCATGTCACTACACAGAGGTGGAAATGCCCGAAGACCTCTCCCTGCTAGTGTGGGTGGCAAACAGGGAGAGTGAAAAATGCTGCAGTTCATCACAGAAACCCGGCTTTGATCCCCACAGCTTTGCTGAACCAGGGGATGTTAGGAGGAGTTTGAAATGAGTATTGGAAAAAGCATCTGTTTATTTCCTGAGGGGGATAAACTTCCCGGTGGCACCACTAAAAGTAATCTACGGATAAAACCGTAGTGTGAGCAATGATATTCTTTCCACAGTAGTACACAGATGTAACTAGAGTATTCTGGTGTGGGCCCCGATTCCCCAGGCTAAGGCATGGGTAAAAATAATCAACCAAGTAAGCTCAGGGAAATAACTGTCAGCTCCTGTGCCAGTTCTGCTCCTTTACAATGTTGCTTCTGTACCATCCTGCAATAATTCTGTTGGCCACGAGCCAGTGCTCACCGCCCCGTCATAATTCCCTGGGTTGGGACTGCTGTTACCAGGGAGCACCTGCTAATGATCCAGGCACCATCCTAGACACTGACGATATAGCAACGAAAAAAACACTACTTCTAACACCAGCATTTCAAAATCTGTGGCTTACGGTATCGAGTTTTCATCAATAGTGTATTTCTTCCTTCCTTCCCACCTTCCTTCCTTCCCTTTTTTTTTTTTTTTTTTTTTTTTGACAGTCTTGCTCTTCACCCAGGCTATAGTGCAATGGTGTCATCATAGCTCACTGCAACCTCTGTCTCAAAAAAACAACAAAAAAATGCAAAAATGTTTGACAAACTTCAAACCCATTTATGACAAAAAACTCATAAAAATAGGAATAGAGGGGAACTTACTCAACTTTATAAAGAATATCTGCAAAAAACATATAGCTAACATAATACTTATAATGATGAAACACTGAATGCTTTCTCCATAAAATACAAATAAGGTAAGGATGTTCACTCTCACCACTCTTTTTTTTTTAGTATTTTGGGGTTTTTTTATTTCTCTTTTTTTTTTTTTTTTCTTTTTCTTTCTTCACTCTTGCTCAGGCTGGTCTCCAACTCCTGAGCTCAAGTAGTCCTCCCACCTCGGCCTCCCAGAGTGCTAGGATTACAGGCATGAGCCACCACGCCTGGCCTCACCACTCCTATTCATCGTAGCACTGGAAGTTCAGCCAGAAAGGCATATAGATTAAAAATAAAAACATAAAACTGTCCCTATTTGCAGATGACATGATTGTCTATATAGAAAACCTAAAGAATTCATAAAGAAGAAAACATTCCCAGAATTAGTGAGTTCATCAAGAGCACAGAATACAAGGTAAATACACAAAAATCAATTGTATATCTATATACTAGCAATGAATATATGTACATTAAAATTAATAATAAATGCCATTTACAATTGTTCCAAAAAGTGAAATACTTAGATGTAAAACTAACAAAACATATACAGAACTTACCTACTGAAAACTATAAAAGCTGATTAAAAAAATTATAGAAGTTCTAAATAATTGGAGAGATAAAACCATGGTTATAGACTGAAAGATTCATCAGAGTAAAGATGTTAATTCTTTCTAAACTGATAGACAGGTTTGACACAAATCCTACCAGCAAAATACTTTGTAACTATAGATAAAATTATTCTAAAATTTATATGGAAAGGCAAAGGAATAATTTTTCAAAAGAAAAATAGAGTCAGTCTGCCCAATTTCAAAATGTATTATGTAGTTTCTTCAGTAATGAAGACTGTGTGGCATTGATGGAGGAGTGGAACAAAACAGAGGACCCAGAAAATATGCCACACAGTCTTTATTACTTTACTACTTTATTACAGACTCACACAACTATGCTAAACTGGTTTTTGACAAGATGCAAAAGCAATTCAATAGAGGGAAAGTAGCCTACTCAACAAATGGTGCTGGAGTAATTGGATATCTGTAGGCCAAAAAAAGTGGGGGGGGGAGAAATATAAAAAAAAGAACTTTAACCAAATTCCCAAACCCTATATAAAAAATTACTCAAAAAATGGAGCACAGCCTTAAATATAAACCATAATATTATGAAAACTATAGGAATTATTTAGAAACTGTAGGAAAAACATAATAGAAAATTTTCAGGATCTAGAGTTTAGCCAAAAGTTCTTAGACTTGACAAAACCATGATCCAATAAAGGAAAAATTTATCAATTTGACTTCATCAAAATTAAAAATGTTTGCTCTATGTTAAGACCTCATTTAGATGAATAGAAAATCTACAGATGGAGAGAAAATATCTGCAAACCTTGTATTCAGCAAACAACTAGGGTACAAGGAATCTCTATGTTCTTTTCTTCAACTGTATGTGAATCTATAATTATCTCAAAATTAAAAGTTTAATTTTTTTAACAATGTCCCATTAGTGCGTATCTGATTCAATTGGTCTGGGGTGGCCCAGGCATCAGTATTTTAAAAGCTCCTCAGGTAATTCTATCATGCAGCTAGTGTAGAGAAAACTGTAAATTGAACTATAGGACTTGCTTTCCCCAGAACCCATGTAATCTCCTACCATTTGTTATTCCTTTGCCTTTAACACCTCTCATTTCTTCAGGTGCCTTGCCTAGGCTATCTTTAAGACAATTCGGGAATAACTCCTGGAAAGAGCTATCCAGAACACTGCCTGCGCACACTGATTAGGGACCCTCCCAGCTGCACCACTAGCACCTTTTATTTACTCTTGTCAGAGCCCTTATCACTCGCTGTTACAAGTATCACTTATGTCTGCCTTCCCTCTTTCAGAAACTCTTATTACAATTGTCTGCATTGTCATTTCCTGTTCATTTAGCTCTTGGATTTTAGGGACGTGGCAAAAATTAGGGGTAAATGCCCCTTTTCTGTCTAAGCCTAACTACACTTTCTAAATAAGCAATGAGACAAGAATTTCCAGACACACGGATTTACCGACCAGACCAAGGTCATTATGCTGGACCTTTATCCTGTGCAAAACAGCTTTAGAAAACAATGAGATAGTCTGATATGGGTTCTGCATGCCCTGCGCCTGTGATACTTCTTTTCTTTTTTTGTTTTTTTATTTGTTTGGGGTTTTTTTGCTTTGGTGTTTTGTATGTCCTGCTTGTATGTCCAAGCAGGTCCAGACTCTGACCAATTTTGGGAGGCAAACACTGAGGACTTTGCCAGCCTCCCCACCCCAGGTCCCTGCTTCCAGGGGTCTAGTTCTTTTTACAGTCTCTTGCATGGGAGGTGTGATTGGTGGTGTGATGTCCAGTTATAATTCCATCACCACCTCCAGGGAGGCTCCCTGGGCAGGCTCTCTATGTTATTTCATAGCAATGTCAAACACCAAGTTCATGTACTTTGGGAACACGGTTTTTTACAGAATCTTTGCAAGGATACATGTTCCATTTTTGCAATAATATAAAATATATCTTGTGCCAAAAAAAAATTCTATTGGCACTTTCATTAATACTATTAACTTTATAGATTAATTTGGGGAGAATTGACACACTTTTGATGTTAAATTATGCTACCCACTGGAATATTAGTTTCTGGAGGGCAGGGGTTTTATCCATTTGTTCAGTGATGTATCACCAATGCCTAGAACATTGCTTTGCACATAATAAGTGCTCGATTTTTATTGAATGAATGAATGGGATGCCTTTCCATTTATTCTGATCTTATCTCCTTCAGAGTGCTTTAAAGTTTTTTTCATATAGATCTTGCACATTTTGGAGGCTTTTTTCCCTAAGAATTTTACCTTTTGGTTATTATAAATGGGGTTTTCTATGATAACCTCTAACTGGCTATTTTTTGTCTATATAAAGGAAAAGGTTTTCTGCATAGTAATTTTGCAACCTTCTATGTTTTGAAATTTTCATATTTGTTTGTAAGAACTTTTTCATAATTTGTTTTCACCAAGCATCATTATTACTTTCTTAAAACTTTTTGGAGTTCAGTAATTAAAAAGATTGAATTACAAACCCAAAGAAAAACAGCAAACAATTAAATCCCATTCTATCAGTGGGATTCTTGCTGGTTATGTTGAATAAGTAATGGTGTAGATGTAAACCTGCAATTTATTTTCTAACATAATTAAATATGGTGATTAAGGAAAACATCCAAACCAGAACCATCTCTTTCCTCAATACTTGGACATCATCTGTTCCCTGTGCTGCTTGCTAATTTGAAGACTACAATGCTTGCTACAAGGTCCTCTTAATTTGGGGAGGGATATTTGCAATTCAAATCACAAAAGAAAGAAATTGTCAGTACATATTGACTTGCCCAAGTACTGCTGTTTTACTGCAGTGTTTGTTCAGTAAGCCTTGATATATAAGTGAACTCATGCAAATGAATGCATCTGTCTTCATTTCTCTTTGCCATTAGGTCATTATGCAGACATTAAACACCAAAAAAGACACAAAATGATTGATGAGTCAAGTGGAGATTGCAAGTTAGCAGAAAGCAAACTCCAGAAGGTTCCTCCCTCTCCAGACTGCTGCTTCTTTCCCACCCCCCTTCAGAAACACCCATAAAAGATTTAGTCAATCCTTCAGAGACCAGAGATACTTATTGGTAGTTAACATTCTTGTGATTCAGCAAATTTTCTTGCAACAATGTTCTATCTTTACTCCTGAGTTTTGCCTAATTTATATTCCTTCTTTGGTCTGCTCTGCTCAGCTAATCCTGGTCGATAAGTACAGCAGATAGGACAGAAGACAAACTGTGAAATAGATGTTGCATTTGGAACCTCAAGCCTTTGTTTTACACTGTTGCCAGGACTGGCTCCTCTGTGGCTGGCTGCCTTCCTCAGGACTCACACTGGCAGTTTGTGACTTTGCCTTTGTGACTAGGCTATGAGCAAGCATCTTGAGGATGATGGCCTTAACTTTTTCCATCTTAAGAGTATTATTGTTTGGCTCATAGTAGGCATTCAATAAATGCTTGAATCAATGGATGCACAAATTACTCAATTAACTGATGCAGGAATATTTTCTTTCTTTCACATTGTTAAAAATAGCTCTTAGGAAAATATTTGAGATATTTTTAAATGAGAGGGTAATTGACTATTAACAGTTTAAAAGGTAGCCATATAACAGATTTATATTTTAACAGAGATCAAATTAAACTAAAGGAATTGAGCTTTTCTAGATTTTCAAGATTCAGCCAGAAGTCTGGAAGGACCTGGACTCCTTCTGGAAAAAACGACGTTGTCCACCTTCCACAAGGCTGTACCTGTGTACTGTTATCCCATTTTTATGTAGGAATCATGTCCTGGAAAACCTGAGTAGGAGTAAAGTTTTTATGAATTGAAACTTACCTCTCACATGCCTGGTATTATTATTTCAAGTTGCTTCCTTGTGAATTTCTGATTGACCTTTAAGACAGGCACTTAAAAAACTATACTTCCAACTCTAAAAATAAAGATCTATGATCAAATGATTAAATATACAGGATCACTCTGCATATTTAAAAAAGATGCAAAGAATCTTTTTTGGGGCAAAATTTGGGGGCACATTACATCTCTGTAATATGAATGAATGGTCACCATCATCTACTGTCATTTGAGTTACTTAATTAACTTTATTTTAAATACTTTATACCTAGCCTTCTGCCAACAAGGACTTATAGGAGTTGTTTATTGAGTTGATGTCTTCAAATATCAGTTGGGCCTATGTATGTTTTCATGGGATTTCTGGGGTTTTTTTTTGTTTTAAGGGGCACAGGTGAAATGTTCACAGTGATAGGCTTTTGTTGCCAATGCTTCTGGTAAGTGATGTAAAAAGTCCTGTACTTTTATGTACTTTAAGAATATTTGTATTATTGTTTGTTTGTTTGTTTGTTTATTGAGACAGGGTCTTGCTCTGTTGCCCAGGTGAAAGTACAGTGGTGCCATCATAGTTCACTGTAACCTCAAACTCCTGGGCTCAAGCCATCCTCCTGCCTCAGCCTCCCAAGTAGCTGGAACTACAAGTGCATACCATCATGTCTGGCTAATTTAAAACATTTTTTTGGTAGAGATGGGTTCCTCCTATGTTACCTAGGCTGGTCTCAAACTCCTGGCCTCAAGCAATCCTCCACCATTGGCCTCCCAAAGTGCTGGGATGACAGGCATGAGCCACTGAGCATGGCCGGCTTTTGATTCTTGAATTTTAATTTTTATTTGGTCTTTCATACAAAATGTAGTAAATGAAACTGATATCATACACACTCAAAGACCCTTCCTTGGCTTCTACTTTAAAAGGCAATAACAACTTATATAGAGAGAGTCAGAGACTGCCGTGAAAAAGTAGGCTTCCAAGCCAGAAGCAGTGGCCTGCACCTATAGTCCCAGCTACTCAGGAGGCTGAGGTGGAAGGATCACTTGAGCCCAGGAGTTCAAGGTTACAGTGAGCTGTGATGGTGCCACCACACTCCAGCCTCCAGCCTGGACAACAGAGCAAGATCCTGTCTCTAAAAATAAAAAAATTTTTAAAAGGCAGGCTTCCAGTGATGGTATGTGCTAGGGTGCTAAAGTCACAGGAACTGGCAATCTTGAAACCACTGTCTTGAGTGACATTCTCTACATCACCGAGGAAATGAGTGATCTGCCGCGCCTTGCCTCCTTTCCCCAAGTCCTCTCTCAGATGAGAGAGTATTTCCTTACCTAACATGATTTGATTTTTTTCACTGGCCAGTGGAATGATATACTAGCAGCAACAATTTAAAACCCTTTATGATAAGCATTCATAGAGATATTTGAAATTATAATTAACTGTATATGTAATTAAGGAAAGGGCCAAGGTATGCAAATAATCTTTTTTTATTTGACTTTGAAAAAGCAAGTTAGTTTGTTCATATGAATGTGAGTCTTTGATGTTCTAGAAGTTCATGACCTCTGAAATTCAAAACCTGGTTCAGGAGGAGTTGGAAAATTGGACAGTTTTCCCCATTCCTACTCAGAAAGTGTGTATGCAGAGTGGGGAGTAACATCACAGAGAATTTTATAATAAAACAGTATTTATCATGATTAGCCTCTGGATAGGTAAATATTGACTCTACTCATTTTTTATTTCTGAAAGGAAGGATATTCTTTTAGTCTTCCTGCCTTCCGTTTTGCCTAAAATCAAAATATTTGTGTTCCCTCTTGGTGTATAGATATTATCCCCACAAGATCCGTGAGATTTTTAAATTTTATAAGTAGAGAATGAGATTTATGGCAGTCACCCAGAAATATTAAGGACCAACCCTGCCTTGCCATACTGTAACATACACTGCAAGAATGACACGAGCCATTGTACTTTTTTTTAATTGTAATAGATTTAGGGGTACAAGTTGAATTCTGTTACATGCATATACTGTATACTGGTGTGGAGTCTGGGCTTTTGATGTACCCATCACCTGAGTAGTGTACACTGTGTCCCATAGGTAATTTTTAATCCCTCATCCCCTCCTAACTTCCCCTCTTTTGAGTTTCCAATGTCGATTATACCACTCTGTGTGCCTTATATAGCCATACTTAGCTCCCACTTAAGTAAGAACATACAGCATTTATTTTTCTATTCCTCAGTTACTTCACTTAGGATAATGGTCTCCAGGTCCATCTAAGTTGCTGCAAAAGACATAATTTCATTCTTTCTTATTGCTGAGTAGTACTCTATGGTATAAGTATACCACATTTTCTTAGTCCACTAATCAGTTCATGGGCACTTAGGTTGATTTCAGAGCTTTGCAATTGTGAATTGTGCTGCAATAAAACATAAGTGCAGGTGTCTTTTTGATATAATGATTTCTTTTCTTCTGAGTAGATACCCAGTAGTGGGATTGCAGAATCGAATGGTAGGTCTACTTTTAGTTCTTTGAGAAATTTCCACACTGATCTCTATAAAGGTTGAACGAACTTACATGCCCAATAACAGTGTAAAAATGTTTGCTTTTCACTCATCCTCACCAACATCTATTTTTTTTAGTTATTAATAGTGGCCATTCTAATTGGAATAGGATATCTCATTATGGTTTTAATTTGCATTTCCCTGATGATTAGTGATGTTGAGCATTTTTATGTGCTTTTTGGCCATTTATATATCTTCTTTTGAAAAATGCCTGTTCGTATCATTTACCCACTTTTTAAAAATTTTTTTTATTTCATGAAATTATGGGGGTACAAACATCTTGGTTACATGTTAAGACTTTACCACATCCCAACCATGGTTTGAGACATGCCCTTCCCCCCCTATAACATTCATCACGTTCATTAGTTGTGAGTTTACCCACCTCTAACTCCCTACCCCCAAAGAATATTACTGTGTAAGCACCTTAGTGTTGATCAATCAGTACCAGTTTGATGGTGAGTATATGTGTTGCCTATTCTTCCATTCTTGTGATACCTCACTTTGGAGGATGGCATTTGCCCACTTTTTAAGGAGGTTGTTTGGTTTTTTTTTTTTTTTTTTTGCTGAGTTGTTTGAGTTCCTTGTAGATTCTAGATATTAGTGCTTTGTTGGGCACATAGTTTATGAATATTTTCTCCCATTCTATAGGTTGTTCATTAACTCTTTTGATTTATTTCTTTTGCTGGGCAGAAACTTTTTAGTTTAATTAGGTCTCATTTGTCTATTTGTTATTCTATTGCATGTGCTTTTGGAGTCTTAATCATAAATTATTTGCCTAGGTCAATTTCTAGAGGGTTTTTCCTAGGCTTTCTCATAGGATTTGTATTGTTTCAGGTCTTACGTTTAAGTTTTAAACCATCTTGAGTTAATTTTTATAAATGCTGAGAGATAGGTATCCAGTTTCATTCTTCTGCATATGGCTAACCAATTTTCCCGCCACCATTTATGGAATGGTATGTCCTTTCTCCAGTGTATGTTCTGGTCTGCTTGGTTGAGGGTCATTTGGTTGTAGGCATATGGTTTTATTTCTGGGTTCTCTATTCTGTTCCATTGATCTATATGTCTATTTTTATGTCAGTACCATGCTGTTTTGGTTACTATAGCCTAGTAATATAACTTGAAGCCAGGTGATATGATGCCTTCAGTTTTGTTCTTTTTGCTTAGAATTATTTTGGCTATTCTGTATTTCCTTTTTGAAAGACAAAAAAGTGGATAGTCAATAATATTTTTCTTGAACCTGTAGAAAGCATTCTTCTCCTGTCATTGCCTTCCTATGCTGACATGTACCATGAGCGTGGAGTCTGCTGCTGAACTATATGCATTCGTATTACTATTTAAAATTCTGTTCTAACTCCTTACTTTACTATTTTCAACTGTTTTGTTTAGAGTTACAAGGAGAGAAACCTAGAAAGTCACTTGAGAATGGCAGAAAACAAAGGGTGATATTATCATTTGTACGTGAGACAATTGAGACTATTTATTGTCAACCTAGAATGAAGTGCCCCACTGGTACCCATTTTAATAACCTCTAATGGAATATCTGCCTCAGCTTTATCTGCATACACATCTTTATGAAATATTCTGTAAATTACAATGGAAAGAGGCCACAGATATCTGTTCTCATAAAAGAAAAAGTAGAAAGAGTTTCTGGGGAGGAGTCACTTAACCACACACAAAATGCCATTTGTGATTTTACTCTCATTTAATAAGGCAAATGCTTTTCTTTTAACAGAGGAATTCAAGGGCTCCACGGTCGTTGAATTGATGAAGAAGGAAGGCACTACCCTTGGTCTGACAGTATCAGGAGGAATTGATAAGGATGGCAAGCCAAGGGTATCTAATCTGCGGCAAGGAGGAATTGCTGCTAGGTAACTACCTCTCAGGGAAATCTGGGGAAAAAAAGACTGGGTGTAATTAATTCGAAAATTAAAGCTGCATCAGAAAAGGTCACCAATAAATAAATGACAGCTGCCATCTGCTGGGCAGCACATCCCAGCAGAAGCACAGTGGGGCATGTCTCAGAAGCTACTCCCCAGGACTGCCTGTGTGGCTGTTCTGGCCTATGCTGAAGTCACTGGGGAGATTCCTGTGTCATCTCAAGAGCTGCCAGGCCCTCATAAGGTTTTTAATTTTTAAAAGCCTAGATGGATCTAGTCCCCAAATGTGCCACTAAACAGCAGATAAGCTGCAGTGGGGATGAGAAACGCTGATTTTCTACATGTGGAACAGATAACTTAGCCTATAACATATATGGGGAAACAGCCACAGAGGGACAAGGCTAGCCTAGGAAGAGTGGGAGACCCAGCCTCCAGTTTCTAAGTAAAAGTTTTCTTTGTCCTGCATCTTCTCTAGTTTCCTACTTGTGAGATTTTCCTTTTCACCAAGACAAAGAGATGTTTTCTGAAAGGACAGAAGGCTTAGAGGAGGAGGCCTCACCTGCCCTTCTTTCCAAGAATTGCAAATTGCACTAGTCATTGCCAAAGGCAAAATGTCCAGGATACAGGTCAGGGGTGAGCTTGCTGTGTAGATACATTCTAAATTTATCTAAGAAAGAAGTGATGGAATGATCAGGTTTTATTAAAAGTGAGGATAATGTACCTTAAATCCTGGACACCAGTATTCTTGCCCACATAATTCCAAGTTAATTTTAGAGTTTTTGCTTTATAGAGTGCCATCCGAAATGGTGATTACTTTTAATGATCAGCCTATTTGTACAATTTATAAGCTTAATCCAGTCACTTGCTCCATGATCGGAAGGTGTTGTTTGTAAGAGAGGTTGATATGAACACAACCACTGCAGTCTGCTTTATAGGTTTTTAAGACTTTTTTCCACACCCACAGCCTTTATTTTATATGAGTCATGGCCAGTCCACGATGCTAGGGCATCCTGTCTCCAGGCTTCTTCGTGTCGAGCCCTTGAAGCAAGTGTGAATGGAAGGAGTGCAGGGCTGGCATTGTCAGTTGTATCAATGCTGTAATTAACACTAGTGCTGTGCCAGTTAATATTGAGTACTAAAAATGACCAAATATTCATTAAGACACTACCATCTTACAGGGAATAAATCAAAATAATTAAAGATAAAGTTCTTGCCCTTAAGGGGTTATAGTCTGTTGGGGGAGATAAGGTATAAAAAACATGAAAGGTTTGAGAGGAATAATGGCCTTGCATGACAGTAAAAAGCAGCAACACAGGCGTCATCGCAGAGCACTAGGCAGTGAAGTTGCTGCGAGTGTCAGCAGACCTGAGGTCCGAGCCACCGCACGTGCTGTGGGCTGCAGTCGACTAGGACGCTTTCTGAAGGAAGAATGATTGGAACTGGATTATATAAAATAAATGCATTAGCTATTTCTATTTGGGGAGAAAATGTTATCGAAGGTCCTTATCACTGGCAGGAGTTCTGACTCCTATTATTGGTCTTGCTACCTGCTCTTGGTTTAGAAGTAGAGTTGGACTAACAGCCCAGGAGCAGGGGAAGTTCTACTATGGAGGTAAAGACAGATGAGAATGTTACTGAAACCCAATACTTGCTTTGTAATTTCTTCTTCACCAATGCCCTTTTTATCCATCCTGCTGTAAGCAATAAACAGCAAAATAAGCTGACCCTTTCCTTAGTCCTGGACAAACTCCCAATGAAGATATTAAAAGCTGTGAAATGTGCAAAAGGCAGGCAGCAAAAATGAGAAGGAATGAGGAAAAAAGACCTAGCATGTCTAGGATATGGATCCAACCCCAACTTTTTAGGGCAAAGCAACTAAAAAAAAAAAAAAAACGTTTCTCTTTATTTTGTTTTACGGTGCTTTTAAAAATAAAAGAGGCAAAAGGTTAGGAAAAAATCAGGGACAGCAGCATACCCAGAGCAAGGCTTCCAAGGTATCACAGACAGCATGAAAGGGATCTTTTGACTCATCTGCCCACGGCTGGCTCCTACCTTCAGGGGCCAGCCATCTCCTGGGAGGTGGGGACATCTGCTACATGGGCCCAGTGGGACTGCGTGCTTATTCATGAAGGGGAAACGGAAAAGGCCATCAGACTGGCCTGTGGAGAGGATGGGTCCACTGAAGTGACATTGTCTGTTTTGCAGAAGTGACCAGCTGGATGTAGGGGACTACATCAAAGCCGTGAACGGGATCAACCTCGCCAAATTCCGCCATGATGAGATCATCAGCTTGCTGAAGAATGTCGGGGAAAGAGTGGTTCTTGAAGTGGAGTACGAGCTTCCGCCAGTTTGTAAGTTACAGTAGCCCCCTTTATCTGTGGAGGATACAGTCTAAGACCCCCAGTGGATGCCTGAAACCAAGGATAGTACCAAACCCTATGGATACTATGGTTTTTTTCCTATACCTCACACCTATGATAAAGTTGACTCTATAAATTAGACATGGTAAGAGCTTGACAACAATACTACTAATAAAATAGAGCAATTATCACAATATACGAGCATCATTACTCTTGTGCTTTGGGGCCATTGTTAAGTAAAATAAGGGTTTCTTGAGCACCAGCACTGAAAAACCGAGAGAGTCAATATGAGAACAGGACAGCCACTAAGTGACTTAACAGGCAGGTAGTGTAGACAGTGTGGATGCACTGGATGAAGGGGTGATTCCTTGACCACAGCGGGATGGAGTAGATTATGTGAGATTTCATCATGCTACTCATAACGGCATGCAATTTAAAACTTATGAATAGTTTATTTCTGGAATTTGCCATTTAATATTTTCGGACCGTGGATAACTGAAACCACAGAAAGTAAAACCACAGATAAGAGGTGACCACTGAAATCACAACACATGGAGGGAACAGCAGCATCACATTTTTTCCTAAAGCAATCAGCTTCTTAATTTTTTTCCCTTTGCCATCAGTATCTCATTACAGGAATGTCAGAGTTTCTTGATATTTAAAAATTAATTAAATTGAAAAACTTGTAGCCTACTCAGGAAGAATTAAAAAGAGCATAGGTATCAGTGAAATTATATAGGACCCGTGTTCCATTAAGATGATCTGTGAACATTATATTTGCCACTTAAGATATTTTAATAAACAGTCAACATATTTGTAAGATCTATGCGCTAAGAACCATGCAGGCTTTGTACTTAGTGACTAGGTTTAGCAAAAGCATGTCTCGCATGTTTTATATTGACTCTTGTATAGATATGTTCATTTCTGAAGCATGAAAGTAGCTTCAGAACACATTCTTATCAAGGAATAATAGTAATAATAGCAAGAGTAGCCAACATATTTTGATTGCTTACAAAATGCCTGGCATCATAAAGAACTTGACTTACTTTGATTTATTTAATCCTCAAAACAAGGAGGGTCAGCAGAGCAGAGACAAACTTGAGTATCAAACAGCCAGGTTCAAATCCCAGCTTCACCTTACACTAGCTACATGCCTTTGGGAAAGTTACTTAAGGCTTCTACGACTCAGCTTCCACATCTGTAAAATGGAAATGATGTTAGTTCTTACTCATAGATTTGTCATGAGAACTAACCGAGTTAGTATTTGTATAACACTTAGAGCAGTGCCTGGCACTGTAAAAGTTTTTGATATATAATAAATCAATCAACAATAAAAGATCAGCATTATTACCATTATTTTTCTCATTTTACAGAGGCTTAAGTTGATTATCTTTCCCAAATTAGTAGGCTGCAAAGTCAGTATCTGAACCATGCTTTCTGATTCTAAAGTCCATGTGCTTATTTATTGTAACGTCTACCTATGATTGCTGCCCTGCATTAAAGCTATGCTGTTCTGGCACCACCTTTTTGATTATTAGCTTTTAACATAGATGCACTCTGGGAAAGCTCTTTGTTCTTCACACTGGTAAGAGCTCAGATTGATTATGAAGAGTTGGTAATCATTCATTCATTCATTCAGCAATGACTTATTAAGCATTTACTATGTTCCAGCCACCACTATGTACTAGGAGCTTGGGGTATATCAGTGGTATTTACATTCTAACAGGGGAAGACAGATAATAAAATAAAATCCTAATAAATAAGCATATTATATAGTATGGCTCATAAATACTAAAGGAAAAAGAAAGCAGAGCAAGGAGAGGGACTGGGAATGCTGGGTTCAGGATGGGACTGCAATTTTAAATAAGGTGGGTAGGAACAGCTTCTTTGAGAAGGTGATACTACTCAATGGCTTGCAGGAGATGAGAGAGTTGGATGTATGGATTTCTGGGGGAAGAAAGTTCCAGGAAAAAGGAACAGCCAGTGCTAAGACCAAAAGGCAGGAATATACCTGGGGTTGTTTTGGAAACATCAAGAAGGCCAGTGTGGCTGGAGTAGAATGAACAGAAAGAGAATTAGGAAATGAGGTTAGAACAGTAAGGTGGTGGGGTTATTCTTGCAGGCCATTGGGAAGATGTGAAGTTTTGCTCTGAATGTTACAGGAAGCCACTGTGTGGTTTGGGGCAAAGGAGTGACATGATCTGATTTACGTTTTCAAAGGCTCTGTCTGGCTGCAGGGGGCCAGGGTAGAAGCTAGGAGATGAGTTGGGAGCTACTGCAGTGGTCCATGTGAGAGGTGGTGGTGGAGATGGTGAAAAGCAGTCAGATTCTGGGTATATTTTGAAGGTAGAACCAACAGGATTTCCTAACGCATTTGATATGGGTTGTGCAGAAATAGAGGAGCCAGGGATAACCCCAAGGCTTTGAGCCTAAGCAACTGGAAGGATAGAGTAGCCATTAATGGGGCTAGGTAAGAATGTGGGGAGAGCTGATTTGTGGGGGCAAGATCAGAAGGTGCCTATTTGACATACAAGAGGAAACGTCAAGAGCTAGAGGTATGGTTTAGAGTTTGGGAGAAAGATCTGGACTGAGAATGTAAAATTGAGAGTAATGAAAATATAGATAGTATTTGAAGCGTGGTCACCAGATTAGAGCACTCAGTGTACATAACCAATCACAAGTTCTTATTAGGAACATAAAATCTAACACTGAACATCTAGTAGTCATTTTGCAATAAAATCAATTTAAGACTTCAAAAACCTTGCTACAGTGTTTTTCCTTTTCAGCAAGTGTAGGCAGTAAAATAGAGTGTTGAGAGCTTGGACTGTGTCACCAGTTAAATGGCAGCATTTCTAGCTCTCCAACCTTGAGCACGTTATTTAAGTTCTCTGAGCCTTAGGTTTCTTCATCTGCAACATGGCAATAGTAGTTACAGGATTTTTGTAATGATTCCATGCCATAATCATGTAGTCATTATTTAGACCATTATCATGTACTTGGTAAGCAACTAATAATGTTAGCCATTATTACATTATTACACAGAAAGTACTGTGTCTTCTTCAACTTTAAAAGAGCCAGTTTGGTTTGAAATCACTAGCTCAAACTATTGCCAAAAAGGCAAGAGAAACTAGATATCTAGAGCTAATGCTCCTTGATTATGCATTTTTATTCTACTGGGGACATGAATATCAATAAAACACAACTTCTTCCTAAAAGGAACTCTTAGTATGGTTTTCAGGGGAAGGCCAGTAGTGAAGATGTGCCCAGTGTTACGGGTGATTCAGATCTGGGGGTTTCTGGGAAGACTTGGAGGAGGCAGTGCCGGTCAAGGAGGAAGAGGCACATTCCAGGCAGAGGGTACAGCAAGGAGGTGAGATGACAGCCCAGTGCACGGGTTAAACTGCAACAGATTGCAGCTGCTGGAGCACGAAGGGGAAGTCAGAGAGGGCTTGGAGAGGGATGAGGCCAGAGAGGTAAACAGGAACCAAACGGGGCCTTTTAAGCCATGCTGATGGAGCTTGGCATCAAGTGGGCAGTAAGGAGCCCTTAAAGCCTTTTAAACTGGGGAACAGCATCATCAGTTCTGAGTTCTTAGATTTATCATTTTAGGAGGCCAAATAGGAAATAGATCAGAGGTTATAAACCAGGAGGCTATTGCAATTTTCTAAAAGAAAAGTGATATCCTGATTAAATATAGCGTTAGTAAAGTTAAAGAGAAGATTGGTATCAGAAATGCTTAGGAGTTAAAACCTATCATGACTGGATAATTAAAGAGCACCAGCTTTTTCTTCTTCACATAATAAAGCTGATGGAAAAGGAGAAATAATATTTGTAAATGCAAAAGTGTCAATTTTTATCATGGAATTCAGAAAGATGAGGTCTCTTCTCCAAGGATGATCTCTGTCTCTTTCTGTTATGTTTGGAGAAATTAATAAGATCTTGGAATTCAGGGAAATTGAGGGATTAATAAGCTTCCCCTTCGCTTAGCTCAGACAGCTAGAGCAGAAACAGGCCACCCACAGCTGCAACCCTGTGAGAAGAACTGGCTGCTAACAGATAAGCCGTCCAAGGCCAAGACTGGTAGCTCTCTCAAGATCACAGCCATTTGAGGCTCAGCCAACTCAAGTTCAGAAAAAACTGGAGGAAGTAGTGTGTGTGTGTGTGTGTGAGAGAGAGAGAGAGACAGAGAAAGAAAGAGACAGACAGAGAGGGAGGGAGGGAGAGAGATCTGATAGAGGAAAAATTGAAGTTTGACCTTGGGCAAGACACTTTTCTGGGATTCAGTTTCTTTATGACAGTGAAATGATTGGTATGCATAAGCCCTAAAGTTCTTTTTGACTTTAAAATTATATGATGCTTTAAGACTGCATTTAGAGAGAATGCTACCAATCTTTATCTTAGATATTTATATATTAAAAGTTGGTCTAGAGCAGTGCCTTCAAATTTTTTGTCACATAACCTGTAAAGAATTTTGAAATGTTAAATAATTCTCCTCCATTTTTTAGTTAACACTTAAAATTATCAGAAGCATAAATAGTTGGAAAGGATACAATTTCTGGCATGTTGTATATTTTATATGTCTTTAAATTCTATTTCCATTCAAACCTTCAACTGCAGATTTACCTCATTGAATAAAAAATGTCTGCCATTGCCTTTTCCTTTGGGCTTTCTCCCCACTTTAGTTTTAGTCAAAAACGAAGTACTAATCCCACACATTGGGTGGACGTCTTGCCTGCTCCTTCCAAAACCGTCAGCCACCAGTTGGTATTCTTCAGAGAGCTTAGCACTGTCACTTCAGGCTCAGGTGACAGAGTGGGAAATGGACTGTGAGAAACCCAGGAATATCAAGCCCTGCTTTCTCTCCATGGTGGAAAGTGTTTGTCCTCTGAGCACAGAAGAGGAAGGGCCATTTTCTTGGGTCCCAGCAGCACGATGCCACATTCTGCTTTAATCTTGGTGAACATTTGTCTGCCACTGCCTGAAAGTGGTTTATTGAAAAAGCCTCAATGAGTGTGCTTCCAGGAAAACGTAGCTGCTCTACCCCATATCGCCTGGATCAAGTGCACCCTCCCTGCACCACCCTCTCTCCCCCTCCTCACATATGGAGCTCACATATTTGGGTTTTCAAATTTAAGGAAGAATTTTCACATGATTGCAAGTGAAGCTCTAGTCCTATTGAAATAGCCCAAGACCACCCACATGGTAGCAAACAGAGGCTGTTTATTCAGAGCATGCTACAGCATGTAGTCAGCTGCCATCCTTGTGTTTGACAAAGACTGAAAGGCAAGCAGGGGAGTGGGAAAGCTTTATGGTAAAGAAAGGAGAAGGCTCCAGGTGTGCTTTGATGGGAGGCTGTTGGCATATGAAGCTGGAGGTGGCTGACTAGAAGGAGAGCGTCTCATGTAATTGGAGAGCATATTGTACTTTCTCGGGTTGGTCCTGAGTTGGAAGGACTGGGTGGGGAGGGATAGAGAAACTAGTGGTTATTGACCAAGTCCTAACCATTCTGGACCAATTGCTGCAGAAGTCATGGGTTAGCTTGCAGGGTTTCTTATGTGGATCAGAGTTTATTATCCTGTATGTCCTGGCCATTGTCCATCTGTGTATTCAGCCTCTCAGTCAACACAAAGGAAAGACTGGCATGTCAGTAAAAGTGTAGAGCTGTGCTGTCCGGTACAGTAGCCACTGGCCTTATGTGGCTATTGAGCAATTGCAATGTAGCTAATTGAAAATGAGATGTGCTGCAAGTATACAATATGCACCAAATTTCAAAGCCTTTGTATAAAAAAAGAAAAAAGATGTCATTAACAGTGTTGTTAATATTGAATACACATTAAAATGATAATATTTGGGATATATTAGATTAGATTAAATAGAATAAATTATTAAAATTCAAAAAAAGTCTGCCATGTAATCTGATTGGCAAAGGCAGTCTTCACTGTTAAACTATCAGCTAAATCAGACCAGCTTTCTATGGAAAGGAGTCATTTTTTAACTCACGTAAATGTATTAAAGCTTGTCGCTGTGACAGTCTTTCTTCTCAATTCTAAAATAGGTAGACAGATGATAGGTGGTGGTGGTGGTGATGGTGATGGAGAGAGAGAGGCAGTCTCAGGTCTCCTCCACCTGAGTCATTTTGGGATTCAGTCTGAAGGAGCAGCAGCGACCCAGAGGAAGCTTTCTGTGGCAATGGCAGAGGGAAAAGAGGAAAAGCGCAGGCACATGAGTGCACTTCCAGCCTCTGCTTGCATCTCTTAACATCCCAGTGCAAAAGCAAATCACATGGGCAAGAGCATGGTGAGATGGGAAAGTCCACAACTTCTACTGAGGTAGGAGGTAGGGAGGCAGCGAAGGAGTATGTAATTTAGAAAAATATAATCCACCAGAGGAAAATTACTGGATAAAAGTACATGGAAATTTACATATAGAAACAAGGGAAAACAGTACAACTAAAATACAGAGGAGGAGTATTTTTGAATTGTGAAATTGGTTTCTACCTAGCCCTTTAATTCTTTGGTAAGCCCCTTAATTGGATCTTTGCATTCACATACACATGTATGAAGTAATGAGTAAAATTTACATGGTAATACAAGACGTCTGGTACCAAGTGTGAAAACCCAGTCACCCAGAGCCAATCATGCAAATAAAAACTATAAAGACCAAATCAATTTCATTAATTATATTAAAATGCAGCCAGCATTCACATTTATCTTTGTAAATGATAGAGAGCAATAGTGCAGATAATCTAAAGCTGTAGATAATCCAAGGTCTTTATATTGACTTTAGATTTGATTATAAGATTTTGTAGTCAGCAAGATTTAGCTAAAGCAAAATTAAAATTGCAATACTTTGCATTCCCATAGCAGACACCCAGCCAACAAGGACAGGTGGCCCAGAATTAGAATTCAGTTGTATATAATTGAAAGTTGATTTAATGATAAAATGAAATAATATTTATAAACCACTTTGCAGAATTCTGGGCACACAGTAGATGCTCATTAATTATTTCTCTACATAGTCTTTCCTTTACTCACTTACCAATAGAACAAAAAGATCATTTTCTTAACCAATTTCTTCAAGTGGCTTGCTGGGTCATGGAAATAAGAAAACGTTTGGTATGAGCTCAATTTTTTTTCATTTAATTAAAACTGTACCTCAACATTTTCAGCTGTTTGTATGTACTGTTCCTAGTTGATGAGAATAAGCTGAAATTCCCCTGATAGCAAGAATATGACATTTAATTAAATCAGCAGTATACCAAAACATTTGTTCAGCTGTAGGTTTATGTTATTTTTCAGCAGATCCAAATTCTTATTGTACTTTATGTCCCAGCCAGATAGTGTGCAGTTTTATGAATTTAAATGTGTCCTTTTCATAATCATGTCTATTCCTTTGAGGCTTCTGAATTTTTGATAATTAAAAATAATTGTAAATAATTGTAATTAAAGCCTAATTAAAACTACTTGCTGTTTCTGTAAATGGCAAGAAAAGTTTTTTTAAAAGCTTCCTTTGAATTCTGCCTATATGTTTCTTGTCGTTAGTTTTATTTAATAAACACTTCAAGATCTAGTAACAATGTAAAACATCTATTATTGATAATGAACATGGTATTAGATCATTAGATATCACTGTACTAATTCAAAATAAGGTCTGAAACTGTCTACTTCTATACCTTACAGAGTTTTCCTGTCTCCATGATTAAAAACATCCCTGTATTCACAATTATAAAACACTAATTTGTAGAAATTTTGTGTTTAATGTAGAAATAGTACAGAAATAGACAATCACATTACTCACCAGGTTCTCAAAAGCAGTTTTACAGAATATTTTAGTGACTATACATTCATACACCATATGCCCTCATACAGGTATGTAATGTAATTAGAGTCTGCATAATGGCCACACAATTTCATTTTGTGAAATGAGAGCAATCATTGGGCAAACACAACATGAGGATGATGTATCAAGTAAACATAAGTCAATCTTTATTTTCTCAGCAATAATATTTTGAATGTACTTAGCATTTATTTTACCCAAGTTTCATTTGGGTTACTGATGTCTTTGTTTGATAGTTATTTATCTATCAGAATATCTATTAGCATCAGCCTAATTATTGATTGTAATCTGAGAACAATACTTTTTCTTCCTATACCAGCTGCAAAAGTAAAAATAAATACAGAAATTATTTTATAAGTTTTACAAAAACCATATTTTTGCATTTTTACAAAGGGAAAGCAATTGTATTTATCATATAAATATTGTCTCTCTCATTATGTAGAATTTAAGTAATATAAATATCACCCTCTATCTTGAAACTGGGTACAAAGAAAAGAAACTGGCTATGATTTTGGTTCCACTTGGACCTATATGAGTCATTTATGCAGATGACTATTTTATGGTATCTGCATGCCATTATAATTATTTTTCCAGTATTTTCTTTGAAAGGAAATTATTGCTTTTTTATTACTCAAAACAAAAATTATTTGCAACAGGGATCTGTAGTATTTTATGCCCCATTGAAAAATTTAGAAATGTTATTATTATTTAAAACTTATATTTCTCTCTTTCTTTCCTCTATTCAGCCGTACAAGGATCAAGTGTTATTTTCCGAACAGTGGAAGTCACATTACATAAAGAAGGCAATACCTTTGGTTTTGTAATACGAGGTAGGTGGTGGTTAGAAAATATGAGCCATCAGATTCTCCTGGAAAATTTGCCATTGTAATATTGGTAGTACACTAGAAAGTCATCCACAAAAAAACTGATGTTTCCATTGTGTAAAGTCACCTTTTAATATCTGCACCTGTTTTTTAAGTAAATAAAACAATGAGTAAGAATCAAAGTGGAATCCAAATGATGTAACTTTCTTTTTTAGTTCATTAATACATAGCAAGAAACTACTGTTTATAAACCTTGTCAATTCAGTCATCTTACTGTTTTGTCACTTTTCAACATGTCTTTTGCCTTTCCTTTTATACTTTATCACTGAATCAAAAATGTTGATGAGTACAGCTTGATTTGATTTAATACACTAGAATGAAGCAACTTTATTTAAATTAATTTCTCCTAAAATACATTTTGTTAGTGTAGCTTTCTAAAAATGGATTGAAGGTAATCTAATCTCTTAGGTACCTCTGTTCATAAACTCAATTCATCATATTACAGGATGGCACTGATAATAAAGATTTCAGGTGACTCCAACTTGTCTATAAAACCATTGATTCTAAGGTGTAATTCAGCTTTTATTATTTTGTTTTTCTTATGAACAATTTCATGCCTTAAAGACTAAGCCTGCATTAACAACTCTCAAATTCCTAGTATGACAATGAGGTTCCATGGGAAGCTATTCAAGCATCAGGAATTTTTTAACATTTCACATTTCTTGATTTTTTTTTTTACCTATAACATTTTGTACTTCACCAGAGTCAAAATTCTATGATTTTTTAAGCATTAGTTAGAATTAAGCATCTTAATAAATATACATGCATCAAAGAATAAAAGAGATGTGTTGACTTGTACAGACTTCTGGACCACAGTTTTGTAGGCTTTAAATAACTTCCTTAATATGTTGGTTGAACATAAAGTTTATGAAATTTTGTATAATTTCTCAATGAGAATCAAGTAAAGGATTTAAATTTTTAGATCAGTTTGAGGCCCAACTGGAGGGTTTTTCTTCTCAAAAGGTGGTCACTACCCATCCCTTAAGAATCATTGGTTAATCGGAATGAGAAAGTACTGTGGGTAAAAATTAGCATGGCAGAAAAGACATTTTGGTGTAGATGGGACTTGAGCTAAACTTAGAACAATGGAGAATAGCAGGACCATCAGGAGAAAGGAGGACATTATTGCAGATGGATCATATTAATTTCGTATTGGAGAATTTCTTCTTAACATGTTAGAATGGAACTTTGAACATTATAATTAGCTTTTAGCTAATGAATAGGATTATATTTCTAATGCTATTAAGTCACAGATTCTAAAACCTTGACTTTCCAAAAATGGAACATTGCACTAAATGAAAAATGACATTCTGGCCTAAGCCTTGGAGAACTAAATTTCAGTTAATTCCTTGCCGCTGAGGGGTTTGGCTAATAGGAAAAGCTCTCTGCCACTAAGTTGCTTTTCACTTTGGACAAGGAAACCTTCTCTATCTGGTCATTCTCAACTCTAAAATTGTAGGTAGGTTTGCTCATTTAACGTATGCTGCCTGATATTCAGATTTGATCTGCCCTGTGACCCTGGCATTGATATTTTCAAAAAGCATCCCATTTAATATTAATATACAGCCAAGAATATCACTGGTCTCTGAGTGATCTCTGTTTTGTCTTGTTATTCTCAATTTCTAGAACCTAATTGAATCACACACGAACTTGGTTCATTAGAAATAATGATAAAATGCCACATATCAAGAAATTTAAAATTATCTCACATGTTAACATGCATTCACTACTATGTATTTAAATTTGGACCTGTAAATCAAAATTATGGAAAGGTTTCTTGCTGTCTTCAGCCCCCATTTTTTTCTAAATCAATACCCCCTTTAGGGAAAAGCAAACCTATCCTTTTATGAACACCTTGCAAAAGAGAAGTTACTTAATAGTATTTACATAAATATGAGTCAGCATTTGCTATAACTTAGTGTCATGATTTTCATTTTAAAATTTTTTTCTGAGAGAGCAGTGGATTTCCAATTTTAAGTAAAGAGGAATTTTTAAAGAAGCCATCGAACTGAATCAAAGAATAAAATACTGAAATGGAGCTTTTACCCATCACCTAGACTGAATGAATCACTTGTAACAGAAGTGAGCACAAAGGAAGCATTTACCTTCATCAGAAATGGTGACTGAGTTTTAATTTTTCTCTGAGGCTAGATTCCTTAAGTTGACCTCCCTACCTGTGCCAAGTTTGGGAAGTATCAGTCTATTCTACCAGGCAAACACTAAGGAAGTAATAGTTGACAATAGCATTCATATCTATCAGATACTGGCAGACTAGAGACCACCCAGATGGGCAGCCAGGAGGAGGGTGATGTACAAGGAAATCAGGTCATGTGAAGAATAGTTAAGGAACCTGGGAATGTTCAGCCTTAAGAAGATGAGACTTAGCAGGTGTATAATCTCTGTTTTCAACTTTCAGAAAAATTTTTTTGTAGAAGAGAGCATAGATTTTTGTTTTACTGCTCTAGACAATAGAGCAAAGACCAGTGGATGAAAGGTGAAGGAAGGCAGATATTAGTTAAACACTAGGAAGAACTTTCTAAGACCCCTAGGTGTCCAAATGTGGCATGTTCAGCCTCAAATCTAATAAGTAGACCAGCACTGGTGGATTTCAAGTAGGAGCTGAGGGAGCACAGATTAAGGAAATCATACAAAAGAGTTGTGGATTAAAAAGAGATTTACAGTAAATTACCTTTCATCTTGAAGGGTCAGTTTCTAAGAATTCTTGGGGAGAATTTTTTTTTTTTTTTACAGAAAAGTAATATCCCCATTTAAGCATTGCAACTGGTTTGACACGGTTTTCCAAATATGCCCCAATCGTTTGAATCCTACTTTTAATGGGGGCCACTTTGGTCACTTGAATTTTTTCTTGCTTTCTTTTTTTAATACTTAGGTTTTGTTTGTTTGTTTGTTTGTTTTTTACTTTAGGTTTTGCCTCCTTTAGGTCAGGTAGACCTATTCACCTGCATTTTAGCTCAGGTTGATTGGCACTAGGCATACACACCTGCACTTTGTTTAATTGGCAGCTCTTCCAATTGGGCCAGTACTACTTGTGATCAGTTGATCCTCTTGCCCTACCAGTTGTTGAGTATTTTCTGTATTCCCTTGTTGCAGCCATATATTTACTGAAAGGTGGAGAAATGGTGACTTCAAATATATATCCTATAAATTAATAGAATGAGTAAGACCTTTAAGGCTCTTATATGCCTCAAGGAAAATTTTACATGTTTCCCTCCATACATCAAGTGTCTCATTTCTCAGCTGGCATTTTGTAAGTGAAATTTTTTAATGGCAACAATGAAAGCATTTTTAAGCCGTATCCCTTTTCTTTGCTAGGGGGAGCACATGATGACAGAAATAAATCTCGTCCAGTTGTGATAACGTGTGTTCGTCCTGGAGGGCCTGCTGACAGGTAAAACTTTATCTTTCTGTGTCACTATCCAAGATAGAATAAATAAAGCGGGGGGCTTTGGCATAGAAGTTGATGAATTAGAAATTTCATGGTAAAAGATAGGCATGAAGTATGTATGTTAGAATGTGAAAACTGAACGAGTTTGGGCTATGGAATCAGAAAAAAATAAGGTTTGCCTCCAGATTCCATACTGACTAACTCTATCTTTGTCAAGTGACTTAGTTTTGAGCTCCGTTTCCTCCACTGGAAATGGATATGATAATACCTACCTTTGAGGATTGTTAGGTTTTATTAAAGATCGAAGATAGATGATGTCTTGCAGGGGCTTCCATAGGGTCGGCACTTAGAGAAGGCAGCTGGCTCTTTTAAGGCAGACACTGGAAACGCATCCTCTCCACTCGCTACTCTGCCAACCTGGCGAGATAGATGGGGGTGATGAGACTTTTGCCATCCACATCATCCTTATCATTATTAGTATTACCTTTTGATGGTGACTATGCAGGCCAGAATGGGAGGGGCTTTTAGTAAAATGGAAGGAATCTTATCAGCCTCTAGAGTCTTCTCTTTCCTAAAGTTCTCTTCCTTGCTAATATGAAGGTGTGAAAGATAAGAGCCTTCAGCTTTCCTATCATAAACCTTGTGACGTCCCAAGTAAACTCACAATTTAGGTGTTTCTGCAGATATTTATCTCTGTATTAGTTTCCCACAGCAAAAGTCGACTCCATAATGATGAAGGAACACAACTGCTGCCGTCAGATACTGCTGAGGGTAGAGGGCAAATGGACTGACTACTCCTGTCTCTCTCTGTTCAGACCAGGGTAGACATTAAATTCTTTGTTGAGAGGTAGAAAGAACAATAATATCCACTATTGATTAAGCACTTATTATGTGCCCAAAACTGTGCTAAGTGTGTGGCAGACATCATCCTTACAACCACCCTCTCAATGGAGTATTTTTAGCCACAGTTATAGATGGAAAAACAAGCCCCGTGTGGTTAAATGACTTGCCAGCACGTAAGTGCAAGAACTGGGAGAGGAACTCACGTTTATTTTCCTTGAAAGCTCACACCGTTAGCTCACTTTTAAGAAAGAAGATAGCTCACATAAAATAAGCAAATAGGAAAACATAGGTTTCTCACCTGTCCTAAAGTATATGTTGCACCTTTGCAGAGGATAACACAGTCAGAAATTCTGCCTTTTTCCCCTCGCATGCTTCTCAAGTGAATTATTCTTCCTGAAGCAAATTAGAATATTTCCATTTCTTATTCACATTTAGAGTTGGAGTTGACAAAAATGTCAAAAATAGGCTACAAGTTTGTGACTGACATACCTGTATGACCAAATCAATTTAGGACCCCAGGAAATCTGAGAATTTAAGATCAAAATTTACAGTCAAAATACTTAGAGAGTTATCTAGGTAAAAGACGTTTACTTAAGAGGTCATTTTTATTCTTTCCAAATCCTAAACTTACATCCCATCATTTGGTTTTCTCATCTTCATGCCTCTCCCTGAGGCAGAGAGGATGTAATCTGGGGACCTCCCTGGCTCTATCTCTGTGGTGTCACTAATGTCCTGAGTCATCTTCTCCCAGTGCCTCAAGTGTCTGTTCACAGCAGGGAGAATACTATTTGCCTGCCTCTTCCGGGGAATGTGAAACTGAATCAATTTAATGATTTCCAAATGGCCCTATAAATCAGTAGGGAAATTTACAGACCAGGGAAATTTCTCACCGGCAGTCCCTATCCTGCTTGAGTTCACCGGTAATAAATTGAATGAAATTAGCAGACTTTTCTGCTCACCTGACTTTGCGAAAATAAGTGAATGCTATTTTCTCAGCTCCAGTAAATCAATTTTAGACATTCAGGCAAAATCCTAGGAAAGTAAAAATATGCCTTTCTTACTTTGGTACTCCAAGAGTTACCTGTGGGTAACTAGATTATTTGCTAATGTGTAGTTATTTTCTCCTTACTGATTGTCACGTTATAGCAATTTTCTGTTCAGGGTTACCTCTTTACACTCTCACGGTCACACTTGCTGCTTAAAAAGAATGCAAGTGGGGTGGACGACAGAACGTGTGTGCAAGAACGACTTTGGCTAAGTGACTATTCATGCTAAGCCCCACGATGCTAAATTAGTAAAGACTGTTTCTTTTTTCTCCCTTCAGAGAGGGCACGATCAAACCTGGCGATAGGTTGCTCAGTGTGGATGGAATTCGGCTTCTTGGAACCACGCATGCTGAAGCCATGAGTATTCTTAAACAATGTGGACAAGAAGCCACGCTGCTGATAGAATATGACGTCTCAGTAATGGGTATGTCGGAGTCCTAAGGGTGTAATCTCTAAGCTCCAGAACATGTCACTGTCTGTCCCTGATAAACCACTTTGGATTAAGTATGTATTATTGTGCTCTCCTGTAGCAGATAGAATCTCATCAGGACTATAGCTTTTCACTGTTTGAGTTCAGGGAGAGGTTAGAGTTCTCACGTCAATAGGTTCCATGATGAAGTCTCATTCCATCGGAGCGTTTCACCTAGCAATCAGCTCTCCTGTATGGATTGCCCTTGGCAGCAAAGTGTTTTTCCCTTCCAAATTACAAAAATAGTATTATTAACTTCAAGGTTGGTACTTTTTCTTTTACTACATGGAGACTGGCAGCAGCAGGAGGTTCCTTTCCTTCTTATAACTTCACAGTATGAAGCCAGCTAATCAGAATTAATAGAAATGACCACTTATTGCATCATCAGATTTAGGGGCAAGGAAAAGAAAGGGGGCATGTAGTATAATTGATTAAAATAAAAGGTTGAATGTAGTATTCTTTCTTTCTTTAAATAATGATTCTAATGAAAAGAAACTACTTCTACACTCATACCTATAGTAAAACTGGCAAGATAGTCCCATGTGCCTTTTAAATGTTGAGAGCCAAAATTTTGTGTAATGTTAACTAAGGCAGAAAAATTATGAGAGAATGCATTGGAACTTGAGATTGAAACCTAAGTCATGTTGGGAGCACTCCTTAGAGTTAGCAGATTGATTTGGTGACCTGGCTTCTCCAGCAAGTTCTATGCTAGCAGAGAAAAACTCCTTTATTTCCCACTCTGTATGCTTCATATATAACAATACTGCCTAAGAGTATTCTTGATCTGTTTGCTGGCCAGAAGCGTCTTAGAGAGATATGAGGTTTCCTAACAGGCTTAAAGTGTGAGATCTAAGTTCTTAGCAGGATAAATGGTGTGATATGCCCTTGACATGTAGAGTTCACAAATGAATATTCCCTCCCTTACTTTCCTCCCTTCTTTCTTCCTCTCTCCTTTCTTCTCTCCCTCCCTCTCTTCTTTTCCTCTTTCTTTTATTATGTGGTTTTTGAGTTAGATGGTTTGAATTGTTTGCAACTAAACTGATTTCTAGCTATTTATTTGGACCCTGTGACTTGATTTCCCTGTGCCTTATTTGTCAACTGGGGTCTAGCCATCTCTATTTTAAAAGGCAATTATGAGGATAAAATAAGATTATGTAAGTAAAATGTATTTTAAATGATCAGACAAATGGATTATTAAGATTAAGAATTGAAACAGATGTTTGACATTTAATTCATTCATTCAGTCTACAAACCTGTCTTGAACTAAATGGCAGGTACCAGGAATATAGAGGTAAGCAAAACAGACCTGGTCCCTGCCCTTATAAAGCTTGCAATGGATGGGAAGGATAGACAGTAAACAAGAACATTACCAAACAAATAAACTCATAAATTGTGGTCATTGTCATAAAGGGCATGAACAGGAGTCTGTAATAGAGAATAAGGGAGCGTGGGTGGTGAGGGTTGGCAGGTACTTTAAACAGGGTAGTCAGTGAAGAAGTAGCAGCTAGGATAAAACCAAAGGCTTAGAAGGAGCCTGCTCCCAGAAGGAAGACAACAATATGCTGTAAGGCCTGAGCATTCCACCTTAGAGAGACAAGGGCTTCCCTATTGGGGTGGATACCATTTTAGGGAAGAGCCCTCCACATTTCACTATTGCCAGGGTCAGCCGAGGATGGGGTGACCTGCCTGTTTGCTTCTTCCTAACTCACACTCACATTCTCAATGACACCTGACAGTTTTCCCACCCTAGAGTCCCCTGTTAGCTCCCTAATGCAGGGCCAAATGGGCCATCAGGAAGGAAACTCATTAAGAGTTCTTCAAGGTTGCTGGGCATAAGATCTGTATACCAGCCAAAAAAAAAAGTTAAAATTTTAAGATGCCATTTATAAGGGCAATAAAATCATAAGGTTCCTATAAGGAATAAACCTAACAAAAGTTATATGAACTCATTATAGATTTAAAATATAGATATGTATATACATATACATAAAAGACCACTTATACGAAGCACTATATCATGTGCTTGAAGGGCAAGTTTTAATATCTAAAAGATGTAATTTATCTCAAATGTATTCATAAATTTAATTCTATTCAAAATCTCAAAAAAGGATCTTTGAGGTTACCTGAATAAGCTGTTTCTAAAATGTATATGGAGTTAGAAAAGGTAAAAGGTAGAAGGGAAAAACAGCCAAAATGTTTTTAAAATGACATGAAGACAGAGAAGCTTGTTCTACCCAATATTAAGACCCATTCTAAAATTGTGCCTTAAGTCTATGTAATATTAACATGGGGCAATAAAGAGAACAATAGAAGAAGATAGAATGCCTGGAAATAGGCCACTGCAGATATGGAATCAAAGGTTAGTCACACATCAGTGAAGAAACATTGAACTCATCAGTAAATGATGCTGGGATAATCAATTAGCCACATGGGAAAAAATAAAAATGAAATTCCTACTTCATATCACGCCCCAAAATAAATTCTGTATTTAACAGTTTCCCAATAGACTCTTGTTATAAACAACTAGAATAAGTATTCTTTCATCCACATCTTTGTATTTCTGATTTCATTAAGACAGCCTGTGTATTTGTTTTTAACATGTTTAATACATAATTCTAAATTGTCCTTCAGAAAGTTTGTTCTATTTTATATTATTACCAGCAATATTTTCAGTGTGCCTATCTAGCTAGAGCTTGTCAACATTGAATGTTATCATTTGTAATATATCTGATTTATTAGGTGAAAATTGCATTATATTTTAATTAACCTTTTAAAAAATTTCTAGTGCAGGTGAATATTTTTTAGGTGAATACTAACCATTTTCATTTTCTATTGTCTGTTTATGTCCTCTTCTTTTTCGTTGGAGGTGCTCTTAAGTATTTTGTTTATTGGCTTATATTAACTACTTATATATTGAGGTCATTAGTCACTAGTTTTTTCTAAAGTCTTTTCTCAGTAGTTTATTTCCCCTCAAAGTTATTTATGGCCTTCCATTAAGATACCCTTGTATCACTCTTAGATAAAGGTAAATAGATACAAAAAATTATAATAAAAAACTTAAGATCTTACATGAGAAAGATGAGGAACAATAGTTCAGTAGTATATGAGGACACCATCAAATAAATACAAAAGGCAGAAACTCAATTTAGACCAGCTTAAGGAAGGAATTTATTAGCATACAAAAGTAGAGAGTCCACGTTGTATCCTGGCTTCAGACACAAGTTCTATAATGTCATAGGGGTTCTGTCTCTCAGATCTCCTTGCCTGAGAAAGGCTTTCCTTATGTCATGGAAAGACGGCCACAAGTCTACATTACTTTGAGAATTTATAATACCAGGGAAAGAAGTAAGACTGGATATCCCCTAAAAGATTCTTAATGACTTAGCTTGGGGCAAATGCTGACCACTACACTACTGTCTAGGGATATAGTGCACTCTCTGCACCTGTGCCAGGGGAGGCAAGAACGTATGGTGAACAGCCCCAACAGTATGAGACAGGCAAATGGCTCTTCCCCAAAGCAGATGATGTCGGGTTGACAAAGAAAATAGCAGATGCCTATTTTAAGACATAATTAGATGTGAAATATTACATTCTCACTAATAGTATATGAGAGTTTCCTTTGCTTCACATCCTCACTAGGGCTTATTATTCTCCATCTGTCTCATTCTAACCATTCTGATGGCTGTGTAGTGTTATCTCATTGTAAGTTTGATGTGTATTTCCTGGATGAATGTAACAATGTGGAGCACCTTTTCATTTGCCAATGGAACAATACTTTCATTTATTTACATACTATTACAAGCACATAAATTATTTCTAAGAAAGTGTGTATGTGCACATGTATGTACAACATAGATATCAATATCTCAACCCTGCAATCAGATATATTTTTCAGTAAATCTCAGATCATAAATTTTAGCAAATTCAGTGGTCTGTTTAAGAAAGCTATTGAAACTATCAATTTTGTTAACTAAAGTTGCATTTCATCTGTGTTAACATTTTAAGGAAAACTTAATGAAATGAGGAAGACTGTGGAAGAATAGGTTTGAGAAAAAATTGAATTCAGTTTTGCCTATGTTAAATTTAAGATATCTGTCCACCATCCAGGGAAGGTTATGAGTCGATAGTTGGATATTTTAGCCTGGAGTTCAGTACAGAGGTCAGGTCAAGTGACATAAATTTTTGAGTCATCATCACTGAGATGGACCTTCAACCATGAGGCTAGATGAGACACCTAAGGGACAGAGAAGAGAGAGGCCCAAGGACTGAGCACTGGGACCATCCAATAGTTATATCAGGAAGGTGAAGAGGAGCCTGTAAAATAAATTGGGAAAGACCATCCAGTGATGGAGACAGTGAACTGAGACAGAGTGTGGAGTCATGGAGGCCAGATTTCTCCTGTGTAAAATGATGATATAATTACACTACCACACTCACAAATTACTATCATGAGCAAAAAGCTTAATGCATATGTGATGCTTGACACATCATACGTGCTCAATAAATTGTGAACAAATTATTTTAAACGTTTACAGGGAAAAAACTTCCACTCCAATATTGTTGAAATGTTATTACCAAATCATTGGGTCTGAGAGTCCTCTGGTTGGAAAAGTAACAAAATACAAAAAAAAAAAACACGAACATCTAAGGAGCAAAAGTTCTAAAAACAATGACTGCAGTAAAATATAGTGCCTAAGAAGTCGGACAACTTGGTTTGAATCTTGGCTCTCTGTTGACTTTCAACAAATTCTTTAACCTCTCCAAGCTTCAACTTTCCCATCTTTAAAACAGAGATGATAATAGTACTTCTGCACTGGATGGATGAAAGGAATTGAGTGACTCTATGTAAAGTATTTGTCTTAACTAAACTGTTATTGAATACCAGGACATTAAAGTGGACTATTTCCATGCTTCATGACTCTATAATGAACCTTGGGTCTCTCATTACCCTGGATCAAGATGCAGCTGATGCTGTATTCCGTGACAACATTTAATCCTTGCTAGAAAGAATATTTGGGAAATGATGTGTTCTAGATCACTTTATTTTCTAAAAGTTCATCAGAATGCTTATTTTACTTTGACCTTAGCTGAAAATATTTCCAAAATATGTTCCTGAGGGTATATATTAAATTAGATACATGAGTCTTTGGTGGAAAAGCAAAGTTATCCCAAGAACATTGTTCTGAACATCAATCCTTAGGCCAGTATTATAAAGTCAAGAGGTGTAGAAGATCTTAC
>CM052440.1:40809949-40856479 GCA_028533085.1 Varecia variegata
CGCCCGGCCAGAATTCTTATTGGCAGGATTAAACAAGGCTCACCATAGTGTAATCTAAATGAGCTTTCTTACTAAGAAAAATATTAATAGTTAATGTTTATAGTCATCTTAGTAAATTTAAAATGTAACCAACAAATTATAATAAAAATAGAATTTCTCCCAAATGTCCTAAGCTTTCCCACTACTGTGCCCACTATCTAGTATTCTGATGCACAAACTTTTCAAAACTATACTGAATATGTACAGACCCAGGTCACCTCCCTTATTGATCCTACTCTTATTTGAATTACTCAAGCTCTCTCATTTTCCTCTCCCTTTTGAGAGAGGAAGGAGCACTGTGTGTAGCACTTTCTTGGCAACTCTTGAGAGCATGTATGTCCTGCTTTGTCTTAGTTATTTTAATGTCTATGTATTTTTCTGTTGTGCCATTACATTCTACAGATTCTGTGCGGACACTAACTAATCATCTTTGTTTGCTTATTTCCATAACACTTTGCGGGGAGCCTTCACACATGCATAGAAGGTACTTAATGATAATTGTGAATTGAGCAATGTGTTTCCTGTTCGGTCACCAATTATTATTAAGTGCAGTGTGTAGAATGTAGCAAAACATCAATGTTTATGCTATAGGTTTAAAATGAAGTTACTTCATGATTTATCTTGCATTACACAAGGACATCACAAATCTTTCAATCACAACAGCTCTTAATCTTCCTATGGTGTTTTTTTTGTTTGTTTGTTTGTTTTTGGAATTCCTACAAGTCTCTGACTCTCCCATTGGCTGTTACTTTCTGTGCTCTGCTTCAAACCTTTCCTTTTGTTTACCTGGACTGTGCCAGCATGCAAAACCAAGGATATTGAGAAGTGAGAAATTTTCCTTAGAAAGGCCCTACAGTTTTATATCTTTGTCCAGCTGTATGAATAGTCCTTATTTATAGGCATCTATTCCTAAGTGAACATAAAACAGTAATTTTCAAGTAATTGTTTTATCAGGGATAGATTTGAATGTTACAAGTCTTCAGAAGAGATGATTAACTCCTTTGCAATCAAAAACTACAGGTTTATTGACATTGTCACAACTGGATCTTGGCTATACTTTGCATTTTATGTTTTGGGGATATCAAGATCAAGATATAAAACTTGTACCAGTGACTTCTCCGTCACTAGTCTCAAGAGTAAATTGGCCACTATTCATACTTTCTTAATCAATTTCTTACAGATGATCTCACTGAACTAGAAGCTGAGTTTTTTAAGGGCTGCTAGAATATTTATAACATGACACACATGCTTCCTTTTGGGTTACCAGCCTAACCTCCTCTTTATAGAAAATATCATAAATTTTATGTAGGAAACCCAGAGAGTTTCCTACATAAAAGAAGCCCATAATTTTTAAATGGTAATAGCCTTTTAATGTTATTTTTCTAAGATAAAAGTTGGATTTTCTTATACTTTCTCTGCTTGTTAGCTTAAAAAATGAACTTTTGCAGAGTACTCTTATTGCTATTATCCTCATTTCCTTTTACATATTCAAACTCAGAGCCACTTTTCATATGTTTCTGAAGATAAACCTAGTGGGTGAAGAAAGAGTTATCCTTAATTAGAAAAGGGTATGCTTTTAAAGTTACTTTTGTATTACAGTACAACACACAAATTGGAACACGCTGAAATATTATTTGTACAATTTATTAAATTTTCATTTACGTGGTCTCCCTTCAGGTCAAGAAATAGAACATAACTCTCATCACCAAAAGCCCCCATGTGCCTCCTCTCATCCCTTCCCCACGTTACCGCTATCTTGTCTTCTTAAACCAGAGATTCATTTTGCTGGACTTTGAAATTTATAGAAATGAAATCATAGAGTATATTTCTTTGGTACTTGGCATATTTTGCCCAACATTGTGTTTGTGAGATTGCATTCATATTGTGGCTGCTAGCCCTCATTCATTATTTTTCATTGTTGTATAGTATTTCCATGGCATGACTAGATCACAATTTGGATACTTCCTTGTTGAAGATCATTTGGGTATTTTCCAATTTGAAACTTCTATAAATAATGCTATTGTGAACATCCTAATATTTGTCTTTTCGTGAACACGTGTATGTATTCTATCAAATTATACGTAGGAGTGGAATTGCTACCTTAAATTATGTGTAAATTACATGCTTTAGTAGATACTGCCCGAGTTCTTTTCAAAGTGGTTGTACCAGCTTGCCCTGCCAAGAGCAGTTTCACTTTCTGCACATCTTAGAGATGCAGTGGAGATTCCAGCCTCTAGACCAAAGAATTAGTTCAAGGGTAATAGGTAGTTTTAGAGGCTTTCTATCTGATAAATCTGAATAATAAGACACTGTGTTATCATCCTTTCATTGTAACTGGAGGCTGATCTCTTTCTTTCTACAACCACACACTAATCCACATTTTCTACACCCTCTAGGACAGGCAGCAAACTGGAGGGCATGGCCGTGGAACTTGTATTCTTTGGTCTTCATAGTGTTTTTGAGAAGTTGGGATTAGTTTTCAGCACTTAAACATAAGGACTTTTCATATGGAATAAATCTAAATATCTTGTTACTCTTAATAATTTGATATCACTGGGCCAACATTCTTGCAGGTAACAGTTGGGCTGAGTTTAATCTCAGGCTGCCTCTTTGGATGAGGAATGTTCTCTCCAGTTTGTCCAAATCATTTCCCTGAGACCAAGGCCTCACAACAAGTCCACATCATGCCTGTCCCCTCAGACATTTGGGTTTGTGGTCCCTGCTCTACACAATGACCTTGTCATTTTAGCCAGCCTTGCCTCGAGACAGTCCAACTTGTGTAGACTCTCAGGAACAGGGTCCCTACCAGAAGTTCCTATTCTAAATAGTCAGCATTCTTCTCTGTCTAACCTCACCTTTCCCAGAACAGGTATTTGAGGGCTCCTGGGAGAAACGTGAAGATTTCTGGCAGAGTTTAAAGTTGAGGTGCTTGGATTAACCCACCATCACTAGCACAGCCCACTCTCAGTCCCTCTCTTCCGAGCTCCCTTTGGCCCCCCATTCTTTTCCCTGCTGGGCCTGCTGCCTGGTGTTTCTCATACCCTCATTGTTTCCTTGGGCTTGGGGGCAGATACATACCTTGGAATCTCATTCCTAGTAAGTTAATTGTTCATTTCTGGGTCTCTAAGGTAACGTGGATAGTCTGATTTTATTGTAAAAGGTATTCATAAACATTTTAAAATTCCTGAGTAACACTAATTTAAGAATATAAAATATTGTACAATATCATTCAAGAGCTCCTTCTAGAACCTTAGTATTATATTAGATGCCAAGGTGATAAGTAATGGTATCAGAGTAGGAGTAACACAGCTAAATAATTTAATACCTAAATTTTCCTAAAGGCCCAGGCGATTATATTTTAGGTAATATCCATTGTGATAGAATCAGAAGGGTCTTTTTAAAACCTTTTGGATCACGACTCCTCGCTTGTACCATGAGGAAACCAGACTACATCATCTCAGAGGTCCTTCCAGCTCTACTAGTCTATCTCTTTGAACTTAGTAAATTCTCTTAAAAGATTTGAACCACTTTTCTCATCTGTGTAAGCATAAATCCAAAATAAGAATGCATTAAATAAGTATCATTCAAAGTAACATTTAACTATACTTCAAACCAACTTAAAGTAGTTATAGCTAAAACTACTATCTAAAAAGAAAAGTTGATCATTTTCCTTGTTAATCACATGAAACCCAAAAATTCCAATGATAGTTACACATTTTCCAAAGATTATTTCCCAGCATTCTTATATAGTATGCATAAGGCCAATATGCTGATGTGAAGCCTTTATCTGCAAAGATTTTGATCTTGGCATTCTGAGACATTTATTAAATTAATGGAAGGTTGGTTAAAATTCCCTGTTTTCCAGATTGTACATGATGCTTCTAAAACGAAGCATGTCCATCCTTTAAGTGGAAAGAAAAGCAGCTGTTTAATTTTAGCATGTTTTAAAAATATGAAAAACTCACTGAACTCTGTCAGGGAAGGCAGTCTTTGTGTGGTCTCTCTGAGGTCATGTACACGTATTAGACTGGAATGGCTTTTCCTTCTGAGAAAAGCAGCAGACAGATAAGCCCTTTTAGTTGATCATAAGGTCCGTGTGGGGCCATCTTTTGTAGAATGCTACCAAAAGTAGTCAAGATTACTTTTCTCTGTGATTGTGTACTAATTTTATATTCCTCATTATAAAATGAGCTCCAAACAGTCTTTCACTGGGGAAAAATTACTTTTTATACCTTCTCTTAGCCATTATAGTATAGAGCTATAGGATGTAACTTCCAGAGAAACAGAAGACTACAAGATTCTCTGTCGGGTATGAAACACTTCTCTCTTTTCTCCATATTTTAGCTCTCTTTGTCCAACATCAGTTACTTCAGTGCCCGGTATATAGTAAAATTATTGTATATTGGGATTATTTCTGGCATAGCAGTGGGTATTAAAATATCAGGTTAACTCCAACACTCATACTGCCAAGGGAATAAACTACATTATTGCTTGTCTCTGTGGCTTTGACGCTGAAAATGGCTACTAAATGCCCCTATCAAATCACTGAGGAGGGAGCAGTGGCTCAATACAATAATACCCACTGTGGTCCCCCTGCCTCCTGGCTCTAATACAGGACACATGCTTCATAACCACAATTGCAATGATAGAAACTGCCCTGAATCTGTCTCGAGATGAAGAGGTCAGAGCACTTTGATAAAGACCCTCTGGTTTACTTTTAAGATGAACTAAGAATTTCCCTACTGTGAATTCTCACAAACAGGTTGAGACCATACTTTTGGTATAAATTTCCTTGAGAATACACCAATACCCGGTGTCTTGTTTCTTTAACACCTAGTTCTTACCACCTGAAGATGTGGTGTTGGTAGCAGTAAGGCAGGAAATGGAAAAGCCAGCAAGCTTTCACCTGATCTCTGTAGGGGTCACCACGGCTCGGAGTTAATCCGACTCAAAATCATTGTAGCATCTAATGGAGTCATTCACAAGGAACACGGAATGATTGACTGTTACACAGACCACCTCTCCTACAGAATCATTTTATTTTAAAGCAAGTAAAATGCAAGAGGACCACTCCAGGATTTCTCCCTCAACCTCTTTATCTCTCCTGTCTCTGAAAACACTCTCTGACATTGACATCTGTTCCCACAATTTCCACTATCATCTCTATTTAGGTATCTCCCTGTGAGCTATAAATTAAAGACCACAACTTTTAGTCTAATGCTAAGACTCTCCCCAAGCTTTCCCTGTCCTACCTCTCTAGATTTATTTTTTGTGGTGCTTCAGCCTCACTGGACGTTTAATGATTTGTGACCAAGGTTTTACCAGGTTCGTGTGTTTCCTCATGACTTTCATTTCATCTGGAGAAAATACAGTGTAGTGATTAAAAGGACCCAGGTTTCATTCCTGGCTCTGCAACTGGCTAAATGTGTGACCTTTCTAAGTCTCAATTTCCCCATCTGTATAATGGGGATTAGTCTTAGTAGCTCCTTCTTGTGGTTACTGTGATAATTGAAGTTAAAGCACTTGGTACATTCCTGGCATGCAAAGAAAACTTTAAAATCTGCTTCTTACTGTTGTTTTGTTGTTATTATCATTGTTGTTACTATGTGAACTTTCTCCTTCTGCTATTACAATCTTTCAAAATCATGGCTGTTTCTTAAAGTTAGACCTGGTAAACCCAACTGGAAGTAAATCTCTCTATTCTGTTAACTCCCATATCTTTTTAATATACCTCTCATAGTCTGTTCCCTATTCCATGTAGTAGTGTAGTTATTTGTATATGTGAATATCTCTCCTTTATGAAATTATAAACTCCTTGAGGACAGGTACTATTTCATGCCCATATTGTATCCTCTGTAGTGCCCTATACACAAAAGACATTATTTATTTCTTGGTTGGTTGAATAAATGAATGAACAAATAAGTAAAGAGCATTTGATTTTGAGCATATCTTTCTCCCACATTTAATAATATTCAAAATAATTTCTGACATATTTAGAGCACTTTTTAGTTTAACATGCACTTTTACAATCTCTATCCTCTTTTATCCTCAGAATAACCCAGTAAGGAAACTAGGCTACATTTTGCTTTGTGAGAAAGGCTGAAAGGGCAGTGTTGACGTAGGAGCCTGGCACTTTTTGATTCATGAAAGAATCCACATGACTTCTCCAGTGCTAGGTCAGCTCACACAAGGCTCATGGATTCACTTACTACTGACGTGAACAAATCCCATTTCCTAAACAAAATATACAGGGCTTTATAGGCTCCACAGTCGCCATACATTTAATGTTGAAGGCCACATTGCTGGAATAGCACATAAGAACTTTGTGGTTAATATTTGGATATCTCAGGGAACTTTTTGTTCCTTCTCAGTGAACATCCAAGAGACTGAACTTAAATAATGTCTTTCCCCTAATGCACTATTCTCTGTACCACACTGTTTTTCACAGAGCTCCAGTGGTCACAGACTGTAAATATTTCTAATCTTTTGAACTTGTGGTACAAATAATCTTTCATACAAGGCTTCTATTCACTTATAAGTGGGACCCATGGGTTTAAGACTAAATCAAAGATATTAGAGTTGTAATTATTATTTTTATATACTTTGTGGTGTAGGAAAGGAGGGTATTAAGCTGGTTTGAAAAATTAAGAAATCAAGGTATATTTATAAACACAGTTTATAAATGTCAAAGTCAAAACTCATTGTTTTCTCTAACATAATATTAATACATTTCCATTAGCAGATTTCAGTAATAATTTTCATTTACTAAATACCTATAGTGCTCAAGGCATTTTATAAACATTAGCTCATTGTGTTTTTACCTTAAGAGACAGGCCTAAGTATTTCTATTTTGAGGAATCAGAGGAAATAAAATAACTTGCCTAGCTAAACAAATAAAAGAGCCAGAATTCAGACTGTTATGCCTGATTCCAGAACCTTTGCTTACAATTTAACCAATCAGAGCAGTTTTAACGGAACATTTGTATGATAATTCTGAAAGCTAGATGTTTAGAACTGAACCTTGACTCCCCCTTAGCCTGTTCCTCTCCCATCTTCCCCTTCTCAGGCACTAGTGCCTGCATCCGAGCTGTTCTCACACCAAAGCCTGAGCCATCCTTCATTCCCCCATAAAACACACGCTTACACTGGCCCTCACGCAGGCCTGACTCTCCTATCTGCAGTCAGCCTGCTCCTCTGCATTTTTGCTGTCCACACACTTGTCCGTGCCTCTCACTCACAGATTTGGGAGATCTCTCTCCCAAAGAACTTCAGTCACCTCCCAGCTTGTGTCTGCGTCTAGTCTTTGTGCCGCGTCCATTCAAATCCGTGCTCATACAGGTCTACCATGAATTGAATGCTGTCTCTCTCATTTGATGTCATCCCACCAATTCCATGCCGTGCCTCTGAATCCTCACATGCCCTGTCCCCAGAACTGCCTGCTCTTCAGCATTCCAGCTTCCCAGTTGCTCTGTCTCTTTTTGTTTCTGCAGCTCTTATTTATTTATTTATTTATTTATTTATTTTTAGCTTCTCTCCATACCAAGTTCTTGCCTTCAGGGACTTTGCAAGTTCTGTTCCCCTCCTAAAGTGATTCTCCAGTCCATACAGGTACACAAACACACATTCTTTACCCAGCTGTTTTGTACAGATTCTTTAAAGTCTCTGCCTCAATGTTAACTTCCTCAGAGAAAACTAATTTCCGTGACACCCTATCTAAATCAGGTCTCCCTGCTTTACTCCCCTAAAGAAGCCTTACTTTTCCTTTGCAGTAATTGTCACAGTTATAATGCTACTTTTGTTGGTGAGCTAATCTGCTGGTCTCTTTCACTAAACAGTAAGCATCAGAAGGGCAGGGACTGGGACATGTTAAATATATTGTTCTTACCATTGTAAGCACAGTGTGTGCCTGGCATGCAAAAAAGGTGCACATTAAATATTTGTTAAACAAATGTAGTGCAGACAGCTTACGAGCAGTGTGTCCCCTGTATTCTGTGGCTCATCTAAATCCAGAGTAAACATTTACTCTTCCCTGAAGAACTCCAAAGGTAGCAGTAAAGACTTAAGTAAGCAATCTGTATTTGTATTTTGATATTCTTATTCATTCTCCTCTTCACTTCCTTTCCCTTCTCCCCTTTCTTCTCCTTTGCTTCCTTTAAAAAGGAATTTCCTCCAGTTGCAGATGAAAGCATTAGGGTGCCTGAATCACAGAGTACTACATGGAAGGGTTTTAGGCCGTTCATTGGCCCACACCAACAGTTGATTTCTTGCCCAGATTTCCATTGACAATTTTCAGTTTTCAGGAACACCATAGCTCCAACATCTGATGGCAAATGTTAGTCTGGAGATTCAGACTTTAAAGGACTATAGGAGATGCCCCCAAAGAAGGTACATTAGTACACAAGCAACAAATTGATTCTCTCCCATCCTTTGAAGATTGGGAAGTATTGGGATCAGATGACAAAGTGGCCTGTGCCACCCTGTGTCCCGTCCTCCTATTTAGATAACCCTTGTTTCAGCAAAGTAGCAAACAGGAGTCTTCATGGTAGAAGTCCCTACGTATGTGGCCTTTGCAAAGTGCCCTGCTGTGGTAACTTAGCTGGTTGCAAACTTGGTGTTCTGTAGCTCATTTGAGGATCCCCAGCCTCTCTTTAATTACAGCTCTTGCTGCTAATTGGGAACGTAGATCTTTCTATCATCCACACCCATTGCCTAAGCCCTGCCATATTCCGTATCGTCCACAGAGCCTGAGCCTTGTAGGGACTGGTGCAGGGAGATTCTTTTAGACACTCTTAGGCATGGCTTCAGATGAGCATCGTATCTTTGAACAAGCTGAATATTGACACTTTACATTTCCAGCTCACTGGAGACTTTTTCATTCTGGCATATTTAAGTGTATGGCTCTCAGGAGGTTAAAAAAAAAACACTGCTAAGCCACACATGCTCTTTCAGAGAGGGGGGAGGAGCGGTTATCGTTAATTCACAAGAATTGGTTCAAGTACTAAAGTAGTATTTCAACTGCATTTGTGTAAAATCCCATTGACCTTTCCCTTATACACTGTGGTTCGTCATTATTGGTTGCCTTTGGCTCCTTTGGAGTTTTGCTACAGACTATATCTGAGATGTCTCACGTGGTGGAGAACTGCTTTGGGTAACTTTTGGACCCTTTATTTCTCAGAGGTGATTATCTTAACTGTAATGCATTTATTGAGTGCCTTAAAAGACAGCTTTGTGCTGAGTGGTCCATTCACCTTGTGGAATCTGCTTCCCTTATATCTACTATCCAAACAAAATTAGATTGGAAGCTTGGCAGCCTTTCCAGCATAATTCTCACCCTTGGGAGGGCACATGGGAGGCCTATAATAGCTTTTAGTTTGGACAGTCAAGCTGAAGATATTATTTGGCAGGAATGTGAAATATACCACCTGTGAAAAACAATAAAAATTAATCTAATTTTTATAATTTGTGTAGTTCACATGCTCTACATGTAGATGCTTTTTTAATACCTTGCTCAAGATATGAATTCATTAGTTATAGATTATAAAACTCAATGCATAACAGTGTAGATAATCTAAAATTGCAGATAGGGTAATATTGAAATCATTCACAACACTTAAAGCTAAGTAAGTGGAACGACACATGAAAATCTAACTGATGACGCACCAGCAGGCTGCCTGGCACCCTGCCCCTGTCCTCCCTTCTCCTTCTCTCTCTTGTAACTGACCTTTGGGGGCATCCTCACTGCATCACACGTAGAAGCAACACCAGCCTAAAGTTCTGGGGGCATATCAATAAGTAATTTAATTTTTTGGCTTAAGAGCCTTTTCTCTAGCTTCCTCTGGGCAAGTAAAGAAAGTAATTTTTCACATCAGCTGGGAAACTAATTAAGCATCGTAGATGGCATCAGTATGCCCTGGGATTAACCCAAGAAGAATAGAGAAGAGAACTAACATTAATTTGTGCAGTTAATATCTGCCAAGCATTGTGCAAGGCATTTTACATTTTATTAACTCTAATTGTCATAGCAACTCTGTGGCACATCCATTATTCTCCTTATTTTTTACACAGATGAAGTAACCGTGTCTTGAAGAGGTTAAGGTAATTATCCAAAGTCACACAAATCGTGTAGTTTAAACCTAGGATTAAACCCAGATGCATTTGAATATCACAAATTTGATATTATACCCACAGAAGATTGGGAGAAATTATAGCAAATATATGAAACAATAAATGTTTTAAGTGTAGGTAAAAGTTTTGAAGGCAGTAGAACAAGTAATAGAATATGTCTTTATATATTCTAAACGTAAGTCTGAATTTGAAGTGTAACACTCAGTTAATATTCTTTCCAAAAATGAAAATCTTTCAGGGAATATTTAAAAGTAAAAGTAAAATCTTATTTAAAATATAAAAGTTTTAGGCCTGAGTGCATTATTGAGACCCACCCCCTACAAAATCCCAGAACATCAAGTATGTAACATGAAGCACCTAAAAGAGAAGAAAGTGAGACAATGAATTAATTATCCGCTATTGCTTAATCATTCAGTCATTTTTATTGATTCAAAGTATGGTAAAGCTGCTCAAACTAAGGGAGGGAGGCATACTTTTCCTGGAATCCTCCTATCTCTTTATTCAAACATACCCAGACTCTACACCTGTAGCTCAGGTGTAGAGCTACTTCCATAGGCACCAGAAGTATCAGAACCCAGCTCGTCTCAGAAAAGAGAAGAGAAATAAACAGCCCAGGAAAAGGAGCACAGGTATACTCCCAAAGTAGGGCTTATGTTCACTTCTTAACTTAATAAAGATGTCATGAGTGATCCTTTAGTGCAATCATTAAAACCAGGGCTCCACAATGAAGGTTTTCAAATGAAGCAGTCTGTTAGCTCTCGCCGTTCAGCAAAGGCTCTCGCCCTCCTTAATTCTGCAGACATATGCAAAATATGCGTTTGATGATCCTCAAGTTCCCCACAGAACTGGTTGGCTCTTTTTCCTGAGATGTGTATTGGTTTAGGAAAGTTTTCCACTTTGGTCTTTTGAAGTATTTCAGGAGTTGCCTCAATTTCTCTTCGTGGTAGTGAATCTTAGAGTGGCATATATCTTATAGCAGCACAAATGGCTACTTATCACTTTCAAATACCCTCGCTGTCTAAAATCTGGTCAAGAAACACATGCCTAAGAAGACTTATCTCACTAAAAATGTGATGTTCGAAACATGCTTCTGAAGGCCTATAGGCTCCATGGAGATGGTGGTCTGCAAAGTTGTTAACACACTGCAGTAATTGAATGTCAGCATTTACTTAGACCACTCTACAAGGCTGGGAAGCCTTCAGGATCTTCCTTACCAACCTCTATTTGAACACCTCTAATAACAGACAACTTACTGCCAACCGAGCCTACAGCCTAAAGCAGTAGCTCCCAACCCTTTCTGAACATTAAAATCACCTACAGAGCATTTAAAACACCCAGACCCATCCTAGAGGGATTTTGTGAGCAAGAGGGTGAGATGATATACGTGAAAGCACTCTGTAAACTTACCATAAAAATGTAATGCATATTAAATAGTAATAGTTAAATATTCACCCATAATTCCAGCCCATCTAAACTTTTTTTATTCCAACATCCAACTTATTTGCAGTCTCTTCCAGCTATATGTCAAACTTTTCTAATTGGAAATCTCATTTATTTTATGATTAATAATTGAATATTTATTGAGGACCCCTTGGATTCAAGATACTGGAATGTGTGCTTATTAGTCCTATCCAGTGGCCACATTGGTCCAAGCTGAGGGGTCCCTTTTAGTGCCTGTTGATGCCCTGGTCAGGCTTCCTTTGCTTCCTTGTTTACAGGGCATTGGTTGCTTTAACACACAATGATCAAGTTATTGCTACTTTTTTTAATCTAGCCCTGTCTTTAGACCTGTGCATTTGCCTGGTGTTTGTTTTTTAATATTATGTTTACCTCCTATAAAAACACAAGAAGGGGCAGGGCATGGTGGCTCACACCTGTAATCCTAGCACTCTGGGAGGCCAAGGTGGGAGGATGACCTGAGATGAGGCGTTTGAGACTAGCCTGAGCAAGAGCAAGACCCCATCTCTACTAAACATAGAAAAATTTAGCTGGGTGTGGTGGCATGCACCTGTAGTCCCAGCTACCCAGGAGGCTAAGGCAGGAGGATGCCTGGAGCCCAGGAGTTTGAGATTGTAGTGAGCTATGATGACACTACTATACTCTAGCCTTGGCAACGGAGCAAGACTCTTTCTCAAAAAAAAAGAAAAAGAAAAACACTACAGAGGTCAGTCAGCAATGTAGATGCTTTAAATACTTCAAAATATATTTTTGGCAATTTCCAAGTAAATTGGCTTTTAAGATGTCTGAGTAGTTTATATTCACTTGTCTCATTTCAGATCTGATTTCTAGAGAACTAGGATACTTTTTTAAAACTGTAAACATAAAGCCAAGTCTAGCACAGGTTGCCAAAGGAAGTTTGTATCTTGCTATTGAGCCAGTAACTATTCCTGACTGAGTGTTCCTTCCCAGTCTTGGGAGGTTAAGAATCCTGAGCAGTAAGATTTCTTTTCCAGGCTGGCAGGTACTTCTTCCTACTTACACAGTTTCTCTGCCTCAGCAGACCCTGATGGAGATTCATTCCGTTTTCTGTGTGAGTCGCTTATCCAGTCCAGAAAAACCTGACAGTGACTATTTTTAGACTGAGGAGGAATCTATCTTTCTGGAAAATGATGATACAGAATATGATGATTGTGCAGTAGCCATGTGTAATATGCTAAATCTTTTTAACAGGTAGGGCAAAAGGTTTTCCACTTTTGGTGACAAATATTTCTACTTTCCCATTGGTATTAATCACTTTAAACGCTGGATTGGTTGGACTATTTATACTTTTTAAAGCAAATGAGGACATAAACTTTGAGTTTCCTGAAAGGTTGCTCCTAAGAGACAGAATTATGGCCCCTTTTTTAAAAATCTTCCTGTGAGTACTAACAACAGAGATGGAGGAGGCTTCTGGAGCTTGTGCAATAAGGGATGTGACGGTGTCTACAAAGTGTGCCCAAGTCACTGGGCCTGAGCTCAGAAAGACTTTTAAGAAGTTTTTTGTGACCTGCCTTTTCTTATCATCTGCTTTAAAAGCTTAAAAACTGTTTTATCATTTAGCTACAAGGAACAGCACTAAGGCCCTAGAAATTTAAGTTGGAAAACTTTTATTAGTCTTTTATAAAGCATGTTTAAATATCTATAAAAACCATGTCAATTTATCAAATTTAATGCTGAAACATGTCATACAAATCCTAACATGATTATTCCATTCATATATATATATTTTTTTTTTTAATGTAAAGCAAGGGATGCATCATTTATATATTATTATTCCCCTGGCAAGGGACTAATCTCTCTCAGTTACTAAGCTCTAAGTTTCCCCTGAACTAAATACATGGTAAAACATCACTCTACAAAAGGTCAAAAAAGTCAAGGCAGTCTTGAAGAACAACAAGAAAACCAGAGAACCCATATTATCAGACATCAAGCTCTATTAAAAAGCTAAAGTAATCAAGACATTGTGGTGTTGTCACAAGGGGACAGACAATCAGAACAGAGTGCCTAGAAAATATATATATATATATATATATGTCATCTGATTTATGACACATGTGACATTGCAATACAGTGAGGAAATATGGTCTTTTCAAAAAATGAAGATGGATAAGTTATATCCATGTGGAGAAAACATATCTCAACCCTACCCCACATAATACATTTCTGTGTGTTCAATTCAATTTCACACAGCACAGTTCACAATTACAAAAATATGGAATCAACCTAAATGCCCATCAACTGATGAGTGAATAAAGAAAATATGGTGTATGTATGTGTGTATATATATATATATATATACCATGAAGTACTACTCAGCGATGAGAAAGAATGAAACAATGTCTTTTGCAGGAACTTAGATGGAACTGGAGGCCATTATCCTACATGAATTAACTCAGGAACAGAAAAATAAATGCCACATATTCTCACTTATAAGTGGGAGCTAAGCTATGACTATGCAAGGGCACGCAGACTGGTATAATAGACACTGGATACCTAAAAGGGGGGAAGGGGAGAGGGTGAGGAATGAAAAATTACCTATTGGGTACAATGTACATTACTCAGGTAATGGGTACACCAAAAGCCCAGATTTCACCACTATGCAATATATATATGTGTGACAGAACTCAGCTTGTACCCAATAGATCTATTGAAATAAAAAAACATTTCATTCAAACTTATAAGAAACTCTCGGCCGGGCGTGGTGGCTCATGCCTGTAATCCTAGCGCTCTGGGAGGCCGAGGCGGGAGGATCGTTTGAGCTCAGGAGTTCAAGACCAGCCTGAGCAAGAGTGAGACCCCGTCTCTACTAAAAAAATAGAAAGAAATTATCTGCACAACTAAAAATATATAGAAAAAATTCGCTGGGCATGGTGGTGCATGCCTGTAGTCCCAGATACTCGGGAGGCTGAGGCAGGAGGATTGCTTAAGCCCAGGAGTTTGAGGTTGCTGTGAGCTAGGCTGATGCCACGGCACTCTAGCCCGGGCAACAGAGTGAGACTCTGTCTCAAAAAGAAACTTTCAAATTTTATATATACACTTTGGCTCAGCAAACCCATTTCTAGAAATTTGTTTTCAGAAAATAATTATGAGACCAGGCACGGTGGCTCACACCTGCAATCCTAGCACTATGGGAGGCCAAGGCGGGAGGATCGCTGGAGGTCAGGGGTTCGAGACCAGCCTGAGCAAGAGTGAGACCTCGCCTAAAAATACAAAAAAAAAATTAGCCAGGTGCAGTGGTGCACGCTTGTAGTCCCAGCTACTCGGGAGGCTGAGACAGGGGAATCGCTTGAGCCTAGGAGTTTGAGGTTACAGTGAGCTACTATGATGCCACTGCACTCTAACCAAGGTGACAGAGCAAGACTCTACCTCAAAAAAAAAAGAAAATAACTATGAAAGAATACAAAGATGCATGGAGAAGGACACCCATTACAATGTTGTTTAAAATACTAAAAATAGTGTAAATAACCTAAGTGCTCAACAATAAAATATTAATTAAAAATGGTATGACATATCCATATGATTGACTAACATGTAACCATAAAACTAGTATTGTTGAGGAATATTTAATGACATCCAGAGAATCCCACAGTATATTATGAAGTTGGGGAAACACACGTCATGAAACAGAATGTATACTATGAACTTCATTTTATTAATTTACAAAGTTTATACACAGAACAATGTTTGGCCCAATATACACCAAAATGTTAATAGCAATTATTACTGGGTTGTGAGATTTTGGGTGGTTTTTTTACTAAAATATCTATAATGAACATACATTACTTTTGTAATAATAAAAACCAATAAACAAGAACTCTTAAAATCTCCTTAAAATCCATCAATTTCAGGTGGATTACCAATCTAAATGTAAAATTAAATAATAATGCCTATAGAAAAAGCATCAGAAATCATCATGACTTTACAGTAAGCAAAGATTCCTTAAACAGAACACATAAAGTATAACCATAAAAAATGAATAATTAAGAACTTCTTTTTACCAAAAGACGCTATTAAGTATCTGAAATGGCAAGCCATGATAGAGGGGAAAATATATTTGCAAACCATATATCCAACAAAGACTCATACCACGATATTTTTTTTTGCATTTTTCATAAAGGAATAAACTAGACAACCTGATAGAAAATCAGGAAAAAGACTTAAATAGCTTACAAAAGAGAATATTCTAATGGCCAATCAGTGTATGAAAAATTACTCAACTACCTTCGTCATCAGGGAAATGCAAATTGAAAGCACATTGTGATACCCCTACGCACCCAACTGAATGGCTATAATGGAAAAGAAGGCCCACAGCAAGAGGTGGCAAACATGTGGGACAACTGAAACTCTCATTCCCTGCTGGTGGGATAGTAAGTTTGTACAACTCTTTTGGAAAGTAACTCTTTGACGGTATCTACTGAAACTGAACATATGTGCCTCCCATGACCCAACAGTTCCACTCCTAGTTTATGACGCCCACAGAAATGCATTCCTATGTTCACCAAAAGACATACTAGAATATTCACATACTAGAATATTTGTGAATATTACAAATATTCACAGCAATATTTGTAATAAGCTCAAACTGGAAAATACCTAAATAGTAGAGTGGTTAAATTGTAGCATGGGTGGCCCCATGAAGTACTATACAGCAATGAGAATAAATGATCTAAAACTACCTCCAACAATATGCACAAATCTAACAAACATAATATTGAGCTAAAGCCACCAAAGAAGGGTACAACTGAGTCTTTTTAAAAAGTACAAGAGTAGGCAAAGCTAACCTATCCTGTTAGAAGCCAGGATAAGGGTTACCCTTGGGATGGGGGAGTACAGAGTGGGTGGATACTTTCATCCTGTTAATGTTCTATTTCTGGGTCTGGGTGTGGTTACACAGATATGTTTCATTTATGAAATCTATCAAGCTGTAAACTTACGATTTTTGCAATTCATGTATATTGTTAAACTTCAATAAAAAGTTTTTAAAATACTATAACCTAATAAGCAGGGTATAAAAAAAATGAGTCATGTAAAATGGAGGGTCAGGTTGTTCCAAAGTTAATAAAATCACCAGGATAAGGCAGCTGCGGAGACTGGGAGTCACTCATCAATCATGCTTTATCCAAACTCAAGTTAGCATGGGGCGTGTTATTGAGTTTCCCTTGTTTTGGACTCTTCTTGCAATGCAATATATATTCATGCTGTGTCTCCTTTGACTCCTCAGGAAAAAGTTAGGATTTAGGATGATGCTCATTTGAGCACAGAAGATGCACTTTTGTGTCAGTATTTTCCAAGTACTATATTTCAATAGACAAAAACAAAAGAAAGCCATTTTTAAAAACTTTTAAAAAATTATTGGAGTTTTTAGCTTATCTGAAATTATTGGGTTGAAATTATTGGTAGCATTATTTGAATAGAATATGATTAATAAAAATACTTTTAAATGATGGGTTAGTAGAAAGGCACCCAAAGGTACTTTTTATCTGAAGGAATGTGAGCTGATATTACCATGCACAGCCTCTCTGCCACCCCCCAGGAGGTTCTAATCAAGCCTTGCCTCTGATTGAAATGCAGGGCTCAGAAGTGGGAAAACTGATTAACAAAATAAAAAATCCTGAGTGTTTCCCATGCAAACAGTCATCAGCAGCGTATCTTATGTAATTATGTAGCCCATAAATCAACACAGCATGCATGGGCTTCACTCTTGGTGCAAATATCTTAATGACTGAGATGTCTTTAACCATGAATAATTTATATCTGCATCATCCATTTTTCTCAACCATGCTTCATTTCAGCAGGATAAACTAATCTGTCTTGGGATGGGCTCTTGATTATTTCTTCTTGATTTTTCTTCTGTTTATTTTTCTCATTTTGACACACTCCAATTTTTCTCTTGCACTTTCTTAAATAAGAGCGCCTCATTCATCCACCCTGTCCGCTTGCGCTTACTCTTGCTTTGCATCTTGTTAGACATCCTGGAATAAAGCCAGGGCTTTTGGAATCCTACTTTTCATAGAGCCCTCTGTGAATGGAATCGGTGGCAGCTAGGGAAATAGGCTTAATACCACAAGGCAGTATGAGCTTCGTGATGTTGTTGTGGGGAAACATTTATTATGGAAAGCAATTGCCAGAAAAGGCTAATGATCAATTAAACGTTAACATTTGTAGATCCCCTTCTGTGATGCAGAAAGTAACTGTCACCTGGGTAATGCTGGGAGGCAGTACTTGCTAAAATAGTTGTGTTGTTCTCCTAGAGCCCATTAAAATAAAGTCAGCCGAGAAACATTCAGATCAAATTCTCTCCCATCTAATAAGCTCACCACAACCATGCCAGCTACTCACGCTCAGCTCCTCAGAGGGGCTCACTGACGCTGCCATTTCCTTGACGCTTACCACAGTTATTTGGTAACAGTAATCGCCCTTCTATAGCCCCTCTGGACAGGGAGCTTCAGTCACCCTCTATAGATCTTTTAAAACTTTTGACATACTTCAGTAATTGTCCTAGAAACCTAGAAATCATATCCTACTAGAAGATAACCCAGTATTTTTTATAAGCACTTGGACCATATTATATGAAAGATTCCATTGGGCTGGGGGAAGGGGGTTGCAAACAGTGTATGTTAAAAAGAAGTAACTAGAAACTTCATGAGGTTCAACAGAATGTGTTTCTGGAGTAGAATCCAGGAGTTCTACCCACCTTCTTGGCATAGGATCCCAAGGGGTTACTAGAAGAAGGGGATCATAAATTCTCATCTTTGAGTCCCTGGTACCTTTTGATGTACATGGCATATAGTTGGCACTCAGCAAATGTATTTTTAAAATTCATGTTGAATGAAGGATGACTTAGCCTGCAGTCTCAGAAAGCTCACTTCTGAGGGACTGCGAGGTGGGTGGCAAGAATCTTGTTCGGCTCCTCCAGCCTCCTGATAGCACGTGACTGCTCCACTGATTCATCTGATGTCCAGAGCTAAGGATCTGGTCCTAGTCACCCATTTAAAATGCCAGCATACAAGGGTCTCATTACAGGGGACCTTCTTCAGTTGTGTAATATCCAGCTTCTGTTAAAAACCTAAGTGAGAGAAAACATTGATATCTAGGAAAGATCCCCAGAAAGACATTCAGTCTGTTTACCCTAGGATCTGTCTTTAGATCAAGTTGTTAGATCAAGTTGACCAACACATTAGCTTGTCCCATTCTAGAGACACGGTCATTGATTTGCTTTTTCATCTTCTGCTTTTTACCTTGATCAAGGAATAGCCATTGGAAACCATCTGTGCATCCTGTTATAAAAATGTGTTGAGGGCATTACCCATTATATCACTTAGCACCACCCCACAGGAGAGATAACTTTTAGAGCTCCCTGCTAGAATAATCTTTATTTCCACCATAGGGACTAGTAGACTTCCTCCTTTCCAGTAGTGAGAACTACATAATTGATTATGTTTCCTTTATGGTTCTGGTTGTTAGGAAGTACAGAGTCTTTTTTTATTGAATCAAAATTCACATAACGTACACTTCGCCATTTTAAAGTGTACAATTCAGTGGCACTTAGTACATTCACAATGCAATACAAACATCACCTCTAATCCCAAAACATTTTTAGCATCCCAGAAGGAAATGCTGTATCCACTAAGCAGTTATCTTCTTCTCCCCCCAACCCCAGCAACCACTAATCTACTTTCTGTACCTCTGGATTTACTTACAGTTCAGAGTCATGTTTGCAGGGCAGTAAGACCGCACCTTGATTAACCCTGTGGCTATGGCATTTGTAAACTCTTTTCCTTCTTCCTGATTGTTTCCTTATATTACAGATTTTGTTTAGAGCAAGCAGCCTCAGGACTTTTGTGGGAAGAAACTAAGTGGAGATATACACAAATAAGGGACTCCTCCTTTTTACCCCTGGAGCCACTCACCACCCTTCTCGCTGCACTGCGCCACGTGGCCTGCGCTGGGGGCTCTCGTGCCCTCTGGCTTCCAGTTGGGTTTGGCTGAGAGAGAATCACGGCAGGAGATCAGAAGGCGGGAGGACAGTAACGTAGAGTGTTACTCCCCTGGCTTCCTCCCTGTGGAGTCACTGTCCCAGCTAATGTCAGGTTGTCCCCCACAACTGTTCCCTTTCTCAATCCCGGTTCCAATAACCATTCTATTCTTTGCCTCTTTGGGCTTGGTAGGGTACGGTGCCCTATTGCTTCTGGCCCTGGACTGCTGTATTATCCCTTGTGGTTTCCCTATAACTTTTTCACATCTTTCTAGTTGCTTTGTCAAACTCTTCTCAAATTATCCTAATCTGAGTGTATCATGTGTTTCTTGCTGAGACCCAGACTTAAACAGCATACTCTACACCATGGTTCTGTTCAGCTGTCAGTCAACATAATTTGCGCAGAGTCCTCTGCAGACTATCTAGTCTGGTAGCTTATCCTAGAGCCAGGCCATATCGTGTCCCTGGTGTCCACTGCATTCACATCTCTCATGATTTTAAGGCATAGGACCTTTGTGTCAATGCCTAAATGACACAGGTCTCTTTTAAGAGCTCATACTCCTTGAGTTGGCTTATTTACTTAATCATTTCCAGGTGCTGTGATGTCCACTTATAGAAGGGAAATGACCAATGAGTTCAAGTTCCGCCTGGAAGAAGATGGGCTACCTTTCCCCCAGAGGACTGTGTCCTAATTCTTCAGCTATTAGATAAACTCGGGTAGTTCACAGTCTGATATTATGAGGCATTGGATGCAGTTCATTGAGCAGTGTTAGGATTTACACAAAAGGAAAAATATCCCGCATATCATCAACATCATCTATGTATGCATATGCACCTTGATACAACAAAAGAGCCATCAAAAGGTTTTAAGCATGGGGTCAATGTGATCCCCAATACACTGGGAACTATTTCAAGCCAAAGAACATGACTTAAGTTTCTGTATCATCAGTATTGTCAACATGGTGTTTTGAGTAGCATAATTGGTGTTCATTCTTTAACTCATTCCATCAACAAATGTCACTGAGCACCTACTATGTATATAGCTGCTTTCTGGGCACTATGGAGAGTGACAGTCATGAGCAGAATATACATAATCCCTGCTGCATGGAGCTTACATTTTCAATCAGGGAGCAAAAAATTAACAGCTAAACAATCAATTGTTGAATTGCATTTATTATAAATGCTGTGAAGGAAAAGCATGGGATTTTATGAAAGTGTCTAACAGGCAGGTTGACAAAGTTTGCAGGCCAGGGGAGGAATCTCTGAGGATGTGGCATTTGAGCAGAGCAGTGGTAACGAAAGCAGGTGAAGGAGCAGGCAGAGAGATCCAGAGTGTTCCAGGTGGAGAGAACAGTGTGAATGAGGGAACTGCAGCAGAAGGCTCACAGCACTTTAGAACCAAGAGAGGAGTAAAGGCTGGAGCAGAGAGAACCAGGGCAGGATGGTGGAAAATAAAACTGGTGCGGTAGCAGGAGGCAAACCGTGCAGGACCTTGTAGACCATGTGCAGAACTTTTACCCTGTCACTGGAACAGCTATAGAAAGATTTTAAGCATGGGGTTAACATGACGAGATAATTCACTTTTAAAAGATTACGCTGGAGTGGGGAAAGTGGAAGGTATGAGAGGATGCAGGGATATCAGATGGTGGTAACTTGGACTGAAATGGTGATTGTGGAGTTGGAAAGAAAGGATGAAATTGAGAGCTATTCAGAGAGTAGAATCAAGAGGAATTTGTGAGGATAAAGGAAAAGAAGGAGTCAGGGATGACTCCTGGGTTTCCGGTGTGTGTGGTAGAGTACTATGGGAGCCATTCACTGGGAGACGGAAACCTGCAGCAGAAGCAAAGGGGTAGGGTGGCCTCACCCTTCAGTTCTGGGCATGTGTCCGATATAGCTATGAGACATCCAAGAATTGTTCCAAGTAGCAATGGGAGCTCGGGGGAATGATGTGCGCTGGGCACAAAAATTTAACAGTGAGCATGGTAAGTGAAACTATGGGCTACTAAAGAGAGAGAGTACAGGACTGAGCTCATGTTCAGTAAACTATTGTCAATATCCCTGATCATCTTTATATGAGATAAGCACCCTCTTTCCCTCACCATGTTTTTCTACATAAGTTAGAACTTCATTGATATAATCTTGATAGAAGTTGAGGTTGTGCCCTGGAAACTCCTTAATGTAAAAGTTTCATATTATGGGATGTATATATGAAGGTGGGGGACCAATCCTCAAAACCAGTCTTGAAAGGATGTTATTGCTGACATCAAAATATTTAAAAGTCTGGGTACTTTCATCCAGCCTTCATAAATGTCAGTTATCTCGAATCACAGTTTACCTCTTCTGTTTATTAGTAGGATATTGGGATTTAGATTCCCCTGCTATTGTGTATTTTATAAAGCTTGTTAACCTTCCCTAGTTTCTCTGGCTAGCCATTAGCCCCATATTTACCTGGCATCACTATTTCTCTATAGATTCACAGATTTTCAGGACTAGAAAACTTTGATTGAAATCTTCTCATTTTATAAATGAAGAAAATGAGGTCTAAGAGAGATGACGGCTTGGGCCACATGGTGAGTTGGTGGTGTCACAAGGCCCACCCTCCGGACCTCCAGTCCTGAGCCCAGCTTAACAACACACTGCCTCTCCCCTTAACCATGACTTTAAATTTGTCTTGTCTCAGAATTTTGACACTTCCTACTTTAAATTTTTAAAGAGACTCATTAATTTGCACATTTGACTCCCCCAAAGGGAAATATTGCACGTTTTCCTTCAAGCCCTTCATGGGCAGAGTTCTACTTGAAGAGATACTGACATTCTAGTTTCCAGTCACAGAGGTATACCAGAGCAGCTGTGGGTGTTCTCTCTCCCTCTCTCTCCCTCTCCCCCCCAAATTAATGATGGCAGAGGATCTAGCACCCTTTTCCTAAGTGTCTTGATATCCCTATTCTTATCATTTCTTTCTATAAGAAAATATCTAATATTAGTTGTTCACTATCAATGGAATATTAGAACCATACAATACTTTGACAAATATATAGGCCAGGAAAAAACTAACTTAAGAGTCTATATTTAAGTAACTTTTGAATATCCTGATAATCTCTTTAAAGCCTCTCATGTTTAATCGTGGTTTAATACTTTTAAGAAAAATGAATACTTTGTGTATTGGGTAACGGTTGATTGTAATTTTACAAAATTTACATCTGCAAATACCTAGTTATAAATAGCTACTACTTAGAATAGCGGTTCAAGAAAGATACATTGGAGAGATCGACTTAAGTGAAAGGATCTATCAATACAGATTTGGCTGTGGTAATAAAGACCCAAACTCACAATACTAGCTTAAATATACTAGAAGATTTTTCTTGAGAGATTAAGCAATTCCTGAGGATATGGTTTCAGGAGCCTAGGTGTCATCTGTCTCGGGGCTCCATGCCATTGTGTGCATGGTTGAAGATAGTGTACCAGTTCTGGGTCCACATTCCAGCAAGAAGAAGAGGGAAACAAGGGTGAGGCAAGCACAGCCATTCTTTTTAAAAGCACATCCGCAACGCATCACATCTCACTTCCCGTTGGCTGGAAATTAGTCATGTGGCTACACCTTGCTGTAAGGGACGCTGGGAAATGTGGTCCTTAACTGGGCAGCCATTTGCTCAGAACCCTATTACTGAAAAAAGAAAGGAAGATGGGATACCAGGGAACAACTAGCAGTTTCTGTCATCTGTAAGAGATTAAGTAATGAGTAACATAGAAACTGTATTATTTTCATCTGTTAAACCAAAATAAATTTATCTTTATACATGACAAAACCATGAGGAAGAGCATAAGTGATTGTCATCCCACACATATACCTATTAAAATCCAACAAGACTATGGAAAGTGGTTTGAGAAATCAAAACTTAGTCATTCTAAAGTTCTAGAAAGATAATGTGAGAAAAGGCCCTGCTAGGCCAGAGCTCATGTGGCATTTGACCTGAGCAGAAAAAGAAGTTGCCAGAGAGTGTGCTCCAGGCAGAGAAGGATGTTAGCAGACTGCTGGCAGTGGAGCTGGGGGCATCAAATATGTGCCCTTGGCTCAGTAGCAGATCTTCAATTATTAGAATTGAGAGGTGGGCAGAGTTGATCACCCTACTGAGAGAACGACAACTACAGCATAGGCAGAAACTGACCAGAATCCTTTACCAGAGGCTCCCATGGAGGCAGAGAGGTGCAAACCACTGTTGCATGTAGCCACAGGGGCGACTCACTGTCAACTCCACCGTGAGAGTGAGGCAGGACCCTGGGCTGCACCATGACCAAGTAAAGTGCTAGAGAGAACAAAGCAGGAAACGAGGGAGAAGGAGAGAGAGAAGTCAGGAAGGACATCGTCAATGACCCTCATTTGATGTCAGGAGATCAGGGAAATTAATGCAGTAAGGTGAGCAAGACCAGACAGTGGCAGCCACCATGGTTAGGCTCATGGGCAAAGTAACCACTCTGGGTTAAGTAGCCATAACATCCCAGAACCAAAAAGTCCTCTTAGTAGACTAAGACTTCTGACTCCTTCCAGATATTATTGAAACTGTGCTCTGGAATTGATAGGAAGAGATGCAGACCCTAATAGTTTCTTAACCTTTTTTAGGACTAACTAATTTCAATATTACCAATCAGTTAAGAAATAGACTACATACAAGAATCTTTGGCACTGGAATATGTATGTTGTTGACATAGATGTTCTTCTCTTCACCTTATTTAAGAAATACCTTCTTTTATCTCAAACTGAAGATGACTTTCTCCCATGGACCTTTCAGCTTCATGAGTCAGTGCACAGTGCCTGAACTTCTGCAAGAGGAACACAGATTTCCTAGTTCACTATATCTGAGTGGTGCCTTGATGATAAAGATGTACTCATGGGGGGCAGGCGCGGTGGCTCACGCCTGTAATCCTAGCACTCTGGGAGGCCGAGGTGGGCGGATCATTTGAGCTCAGGAGTTCAAGACCAGCCTGAGCAAGAGCGAGACCCCGTCTCTACTAAAAATAGAAAGAAATTATCTGGCCAACTAAAAATATATAGAAAAAATTAGCCGGGCATGGTGGTGCATGCCTGTAGTCCCAGCTACTCGGGAGGCTGAGGCAGGAGGATTGCTTAAGCCCAGGAGTTTGAGGTTGCTGTGAGCTAGGCTGATGCCACAGCACTCACTCTAGCCCGGGCAACAAAGCGAGACTCTGTCTCAAAAAAAAAAAAAGATGTACTCATGGAAAGACAAAATTGTGTTAATGAAGTGTCAAACACCAGAGCAGAAGAAAAACCAGAAAAATATTACAGATCAATATTCAGTCTTGAAAAATGAGATGACTCAAAGGTTTGAGGCCATAAAATATCAATAATGACAATATTCTGTATGTGTAGCAAAGTGCTCTTACACATTGCTGTGATTGTAACAAACACTGTGGAAAAGGTACCATTTCATAGGTAAGCAAGCAGGCTTAGAAAGTTTTAGTAACTTGTCTAAGGTACCATGACCCAAATATTGTAAAAATAAGAATTAAATGCAGATGTTTTAACTCCATGTCCAGGAATCTTTCCCATATGACATCTGGCTCTTCTGAGCTTTAAGCAATATCATGAGTTTCCTTATTTGTTCATACATTCATTCAACAAATATTAGTTGCATACCTCCTATGTGCCAGCCACTGAGAAGGCTGTGACTGACAAGACATGGTCTCTACCTTCACAGTAAGCTCACAGTCTGACAAAGGACAGAGGCATGTAATCAAAACGGGCCATTATAAAACAGTGAGATATATGCTGCAATAGCAGGAATGGAGCAGGCTGAGGGAGCACCTGTGCAAGGCATCTTGCCAAGTGAGTTGGAAAGGCTTCCCAGAGGAATTGATGTTTACACTGAGTCCCCAAGGGTGAGTAGGAGTTGAAGGGCTGAAGAATGTACCAAGCTAAAAATAAAACATATGTAAAGTCACTCCTGAGAGGGAGGTGACCCTAAGTCAGGTCCAGAATAGAGAAAGACCCAAAGGGTCTACACATTTAACTTAGTGTTGCCTTTCCTGCTATTTGGGTAATTAGAGACATCATCCATACATCCATCTATTCATCCATCCATCCATCTGTCCTTCCATCCATTCTTCCATCTATCCATTCTTCTATTCATTCATGCTCTCTCCCTTCCTTTGTTCTTTCCTTCCTTCCTTCCTTCTATCCATCTACTCACCCATCCATCTATCCATTTGTTCCTAATAGGTGCTAAGACACTGATTGAATTAATTAATTAATTTTAAAAACCTTTATTGAAAGACCCAGTATGTGTCAGGCACTGTGCCAAACAGTGTGGAGGGCATGAAGATACATAAGACATTATCCCACCTGACATGAAACTTAAAATCTAACTGAAGAGATTAACACGTACACGCATTACTACAGTGTAAGCTGCATGGAACACGTGTGTTAAGAGGTGCCCTAAGAGTTTATCACTGGCTGTGAGGATATTATATGGAGAGACATGTAAGTATCAGTGATAAAATTAATAGGCCAACTCAGACAGAATGTTCTCTATCTTTTTCTTTTGTCTGTTTGCTTATTTTATTTTGTTTTGTTTTCTGAAATTTGTTTTTCGACAGATTCTGTGGCAACAGCATCCGGGCCACTACTAGTTGAAGTTGCCAAAACTCCTGGTGCCAGCCTTGGGGTTGCCCTAACTACCTCGATGTGCTGTAACAAACAGGTCATTGTCATAGACAAAATCAAATCTGCAAGTATTGCAGACAGGTGAGTATTGTAGAAAGTGCCTACTTTTCAAAACAGCAATGTGTTTAAAAATACACACACACACATATGTAATACATATACATATACATGCACAGACACACACAATAAGAAAACAGCTCTCTTGCCAGTTTATACAAGTTTCATGTAGGGAAGTAAGTTACTGTTGTGGGGCTTAAAAATTCTCCTGTATCGGCCACCCTGTGATGTAATTTCACCTCATCCAGATGCTTGGTGTGGCCTTTAGGCAACAGAAAAAAAAAACCCAAGCAACCAAGCAAGTTTTCTTACTGCGTCCTAGGGTAATAGGACACAGTTCTTGACGTAGGGTAGCTGAGCAGATCTTTATTGAGCCCCACGCAGAGAAGTCATGGGTTTTCCTGAATTGTTAACAATTAAATCCTGCTACCATAAAATCTTATTCCTTTTTTCTCAAATAAATAAAACAATATTTTTAAAAATAATGCAACCTTTAAAGAAAGGTCTTATTCTGTTAATCTTAGGATTTCACAACCTTCAAGGCCTACATCTATCTCTTAAAACATCATTCATTCCAATGCCACAATAAAAATGAAACTTCTTGTTCCTAATTATTATTTTAGACTCTTGTAAGGTAAAAGGAGAGAAAAACAAAAAAGACTGCCTTCCCACCTAATAAGTTATTTTACAGCTCCTGGTAAGAAAACTCCCTTCTTCCATAGCTGCAGCACTCCAAGTGCATCAATGTGGGATTATATTTTTAGATGGAAGCGATGACTTGAAATGCTTTTGTCTTGAGAAGTAGACTATTTGCACTGGAAATTTTTAGATACACTGTGCCCGAATGCCAGTCTCTCCTGTATGTGTCCAGCCTCTTCCCCACGTGCCCTTGCCCTCCCTGAAAAAGCTCCAACTGTGGGGCCGTGACCTGCAGCAACCCCCGTCGTGGTCAGTCTACAGCTCCACTGTGGTCTTACCCTACATTCTGTCCTTCCCAGTGACAGCCATTGATCCAGGGGTTTTCCAATTCAATGGTGCAGGATGCTTTAATTTTCCCCCTCTGTTTTTTCCCATTCAACAGGGGGTAACCAGCTGTCCACTTGACTGGTACAGTCGTCGTAGTGGGAGTGCTGACTGCTGTGCTTGCTTTTCTCAGCTCACCCAGGAGCCAGTCTCTTGAGTTCAGCAAGACATAGCAGCTAGCGCCCCCGCCCGCAGCTTTCCCTTTGACCCATCATGCAGGCCTGATTGCATTACTCACTGGACTCCTGCATAATTTCCATCATCATCGAGAGCTTTTGTACTCATAAATGTTTACCTCCAGAATAAGAAAATACAGCACAGTAATGAAGGCCTGGTGACCCGGGAGCTTGTGTGAGAGGATTCTGAGGAAGTTTTCGCTGAATCTCCCCAAGTTATTCTCATTCCCACAGAAAATAGAACCTGATCCAATTCTGTGAGTCACCGGTCTTGAGACTCTGAATATTTACCAACTCCTATTTATAGATAGAAAAGCCTAGAAGGAGAAAAACACACACAAAAAAATTCAAGGGAAAAAATTTTCCTGTTCTGCACTCCACTTTTGCTCACTTCCCCTCAACTTTCAGCACCAACACACCCAGATAAATTTTTTTAAGAAGGACAAAGACAAAAACATTTCCTTGAAATGTTCTGCATTTTCTCCAAGGTTTTACATTCCTATTCCTACCCAAGGTACTTAAAATGTGACAGATGGGGTTTCCTATAACACTCAAACTTTTCTCTTTTTTTAAAAAAAGTAAATGAAACGGTGTGAAATTTTAACGATGAAGGGCATGAAAGTCAGATCCCAAAGAGGAAGGCACTTCATCGTACTGAGCATCTCTCCTTTCCGTAGATGTGGCGCACTGCACGTGGGAGATCACATCCTGTCCATCGACGGAACCAGCATGGAGTACTGTACCTTAGCAGAAGCCACCCAGTTCCTGGCCAACACCACCGACCAGGTCAAGCTTGAGATTCTCCCCCATCATCAGACCCGCCTGGCCCTGAAGGGACCTGACCATGGTGAGATGATCCATCGGACAAATCTCTTTATCTTGCCCTTGCAGTCGTTGCCTCCCCCAGCAGAGTCAGAAGGCAGAAGGACATTAAGCTTAATTCTGCCTTTATTATTTCTGTTCAAAACAAGGCTACCTTTAACGCTAATTTATCTTCCAAATCCATTTTTCCAAGCCACTCATAATTTACTTGGAGCTCCAAAATTGAGGAAAGAAACATTGTTTGAAATAGAATTTTCAGGCTAGTACTATTTGATTTTTTTTTTAAGTCTGGTGCAAATTGAATGTGGAGAGAAGGGAAATCATTTGACTTCTTGGTATTCATATTGAATTTCCAGTCTACGGGAAGGCTAAGGAAGGCAAGTAGTAAAACTCCCACTTTTTTAAAACACAGTGGATAACAGAAGCTTCGAATATTTGGCAGGGGTTGGGGAACCAGTTGTATGAAGGGTTGATTTTCTATATATTGTATCTGTTTGCCAGAGTAGTTTTTTTACCTAGGATAGAGAACAACCTTTCTGACCAAACATCTTGCCTGGGACCATCACAATATTTGACTCCATTTATTCAATAAAAAGTATCAGCTGAGGGAATCGGCATTTTCATTGCCTTGAAGTTCACAGATTCGTTTGCTGAGTATTTATAGACCATCCACCTTGGCATCTTTAAACACAACCTGGTACAAGAAAGAGGACTTTGAACCCCAAATCAAATGAAGTTGGGCTTTCCCAGTGGGGTCTTTGTTCTAACTCCTTCTCTCACCTGTTCCTTAAATCAAATACCTTTTTTTTTTTAATTCCTTAGAATTAGAGACCTCACTAGTGTTGTCAGGGTGGCCTGAAGGCCTGAATATGTTTCTGTGTGTTTAGAGACAGTGCAATTTTCTCAGGAATTGAATTTTTTGTTTGTGAGAAGGTCATTTATATTATGTTTTCCACCTTCTAAAACACTCTGCACTTCTCCACAATTTGGAGGAAAAAAAAGAGGGACTAGATAATTTTCATACTGAATAAGTCAGCTGGATGCAACCTTTTTAATTAAATGGAGCTTAGACAGCCCTGAAGCTAATGAAAATCTCTAGTACAACATCACCCTTATCAGATTTTAATTTTGCACGTTGGAGTAGAGAAATAATGAGGCAGGTTACTAAAAGAAAATCAGCATTACAGTATTTGAATGGAAACGCTAAGGGGCTCTAGGAAGGTTCAGTTCGTGGGAACACACACCGTTCCTCTCAGGTGGCCTGTGGGCCTTTCCTACACCCAGGCTGACAGGAGAGATTTCTGAAATGGTTTAAGTTTCTTTACATTAACCAGAAGTCATCACTGGTATAAGCTCAGTAGGTATAAGAATGCACACTGCGGAGTGCTCTTTCAGCGTAGGATTTTGCTTGCTAAATTCTGGTATCAGCGAAATGGAAATGTGTAACAGATCCTTTTAAAATGTTATTGTATTTAGCAACCTCATTTATTTTCCTTTAATTTGCCTTGTATACAAATCATAAATAATTCAAATAGTTTCCAAGTCATGAAATATTAAATGTTTTTACCTGCCAAGACAATTTGAAAAGATTAATTTATATGCTAAAATGTATGGACCAAGAACAAATTTTTTATCTTTACTGTGGTAACCTGATGTCATTTGTATGGGGGGTAGGAAGCTGATAGTTTAAGTGATTCTAACGTCCACTGCTGACCCATCATCTACTTTTGCTGAAAGTTGTTCATGATCTTCCCTGTCTAGCATACAGGCACTTCCCCTACATTTCACATTAAATTCAGACTTGTATTTTCAAGAGAAAATAAATATTGGCCTCTAAACGTAATTAAATCACAGTAAAGAAGGAAAAAAATACAAAAAAAAAATGTTTATCATGTTTACAATTCTCAACCTTCTGTTTTTGTATTAATGGAGTTTCACACAGTTTTACCCTTTATCCACAGGAAAGTTCAGGTTATTTTTTCAAGATCTCTGTTGCCTGAACAGTGTGTCTCTCATGCCTTGGGTGAGAGATACAGAATTTCCTAAATTTTGTTGGCAGCAAAGAATTCACCACAGTGTTTTCAGGGCAATTGTAGAAATGAATCTATCAACTCTGAGTAAGAGATTAGCTGTGCTTTTCACTAGTAAATATAGCAGCATTAAAGAAGCTGACAAAAATGAGTTTTCAATGAGGTTAGAAATTGTTCCCACTGAGGGCCTTTAGGGGACATAATCATGACTGAAGTAAGTTGAGATTTTGGAAAAGAAAATGTGACTGGAGTCACCAGGTTCGATACATTCAGAACCAAGAGGACCTTCCATTTGGGGACTCCAGGGGCAGCCACTGGAGCAGCTATTGCCTGCTCTCTGGAACATCCCAGGCAGGGCAAGAGGATATGATTAGAGAGGAGAACAAAGAAAAGTAACTTCTGTGCCGTATACCTCTTAAGACTGCAGCAGTGATGTCACCGTGCGATGATATGGAAAAGTATTCTATGTTAAATTTCCTGTTCACTTATGCATAATGAGGGACTTAGGGGTACCCATAGAAAGAGGCAGTGGAGTTGGTGGCTGAAGCAGGGACTCTAGAATCACACTTTTGGGCTTCAACTCTGGCTCTACCACTTGAGACTATGCAAGTTACCCAACTTTTCTATACCTCAGTTTCTTCATCTGTAAAATGGGGTTTATAATAATACTTGCCTCGTTGGAATATTGCAAGTATTATCTGAGATAATTCCATGAAAAAGCACCTAGCACAGTGCCTGGTATATAAGCACCTAGTGAAAATAGGCTGCCATTATTGGTGCTATTAAATGAGAGAATGTCTATGAATGCTTTTTGCAAAATGAAAGAGCATGCCAAAAATGTAACATCTTACCATTAAACTCACGAAATACTTGCCTAATATATGAGTAACAAGTATACTGCTATAAACCATCATATTCCAATAGCTGTGGAATATACATTCAAAATAGGTAGTAGCTCTCTTCTCTGACCTACCTTATTTGTTGAACACCTTTTGCATTCATTATCCATTGCATATAATTTTGTGTATTATCTTATATAATTTTTTTCTCTTAATTATTTTGTATGTATGAAGATTTAGTCCCCAGTAATAGCTCAAATTCAAGGTAAAGGCTATGACCTACATAGAATCTGCCTGCAACAATTGGCCCAGTGCTGGGCAAACTATAAATGCTAAATAATACCTTCCTTATTGATCCATTAATTGTGCTTGACAGTCCCAGTAATGTTCAAAGCACTTAATAAAGAAGTGGGTCAAAAGGTGAGTGTAGAATCCTGAAGTCCATTACCTGTACCCTGGCTTCATGAAACACGGATAATACATTGTAAAAAGTATAAGACAGTGGCTGTGGTTGTAGATTAGCCAGACCCAGCAATAATTGCATCTTGCTAAAATGTCTTCCTGTATACCCCAAAGTAGAATAAGGATAGTGAAAGAAAATCCATTAGGGACATTGCCTGCAACACTCTTCCATTGCAAGGAAAGTGCTGCTGCAGGGTAGACATGGGCACTCTGACTGATGCTCCTATTCACTCATTGCCTCTGTTCATTTATTTATTTATTCACTCATTCCTCAGTATATACTAGGCACCGTTTTAGTTGTTAGGATATATCTAGTGAGCAAGACGTGTAGAATTTACATTCTAGTGTAGAGAGACACATAAAAATATACTAACTACATGAAGCCATTTCAGACAATCATAAGCACCATGAATAAACTACAAGACAGTAGTGGGATAGCAGGGGTGAGGGCGGCTACCTCAGCCAGGGAAATCAGCAACAACGTCTCTAAGGAGGTAGCACCTGAGCTGAGACCTGAATGGTGAGAAGGAGCCCACTGTACAAACAACTGGGGAGAGAACAGCGAGTGCGAAGGGCCTGAGTGAGGCAGGACAGAGCCTAGCTGGTTCTAAGGACAGACATAAGATCAGTGTGGCTAAAACACATGAATGATGGGGAGCGTGGTAGGGATGACGCTAGGGAGGTAAGTAGGGGCTGCGTTTGACTCTCTTTGTAATGGTGAGCTATTCAGGAAGGAGCGACTTGACCTAACTTATGTATGCGAAAGATCTCCCTGGCTGTGTTGTGGAAGACGAATGCAGGAGATGAATCAGGGAGCCACGTCTGAAGCTGTGGCAGGGGCCTAAATGAAGGAGACAGTGGCTTGAACGAGGATAGCAGAGAAGGAGTGGGAACCCACACCAGAAATGGCAGTGGGGTGGAAGGAGCAGGCCAGATGGTTTAGGGCTACAGAATTATGGTGGCTACAAGAGTATTTTTCTGCACATTGCTGAGAAAGTCCCTAAAACTTAACTGTCCCATGAGTGAAATTTGTTGAGTGAGAGATCCATTTATTTCCTTTACAAGGTACTTTATTATTGGCAAGTAGGTAGAAAAGTAGGCACAGTCAATATTATTACTCATCGCTCATTTGTTTTTATTCTGTATACCAGCCCCATGCTAAGAATCTTATGTGTGTAATTCTCACAGTCGTGCTACGGGGTAGATGCTTTCATGATCTCCATTTGGCATACGAGGGAACTGAGATTCCGAGAGGCCGAGTGGCTGGCCACGGAAGGGCTACAGGCAGAACTGAAACGAGGTCTGCCTCACCCTGGAGTGATCCGTCCGTGCTAGTGCTTTCATGTATTGTCTCATTCCAGGAAGAAGGTGGAGTGACCAATGACCCTCCTTTAAATGCGTACAGAGTATTCAACCTCCCTACATGAATAATTACTGCTAAATAATTCACCTGTAAGATACCTAACACCAGAATCACAGAAATAGGAGATACAAGTGCATATGTTATTTTGAGCTCTTTAAAGTTATTGAATGGAAAAATTCATATCAGGCAGAGTAACAAACACTATATTGCTCATATTTCAGAACACTGGGTAGAGAATCAAATCTTAACACTGAAATCAGAAGGGAAACATGACAAACATTTTCTAAAAAATAAAAGAGATACCAAGACTTTGAAATAAACTTTATTAAAATTTTATGGCATCTTAAGGAAAAATAAAAATATGTGAAATATTTTAAGAATTAAATATTTTAATGTAAACATACTTTTCAAAAATAATCGTAAAATATAGAGACTTTTATCTTCTTATTAGTCAGGACACAGATAAGATTCCGATGCTGATGGATGATTAGAGTGGTTTATTGTTGAGGAAAATCAAGTCCCAGTGATGGATCGCAGTGTAATTAAAATGTCAGAGCAATAAATTGTGATGTGTGACTAGTAAACCACTCGAATCATGAACCAATGTGATTTATTGTTTCTTCTTTTCTTTTTCTCAAAACAAATGCTACTAACTGGCCAAGATTTGCAAATCTTTAATTACTAATTGTGTGCATAGATCTTTATGGGGCTGACTTTTAAGTTAAAAAAAATGTTTTTAATCTCTGCTGTGAAGCACAGGGGGAGATTAGAAATTGATTCAATAGTCATCTTAAAAGGAGAAAAAATGAGCTGGGGAAAGACATGCATTATTCTTGGGAAGATGAAAAGTTTCCATCCTTGATGTTAATCATCTATATTGCTGACCACTGAGAAAGGGCAAAGCCAAGTAGATTTTTTTTTTTTCTTTGCGAGCAGCTTTCGTTTTTTGTTACACTTTTTATTTGTGCAATTCAGTTACTTTCTCCTCTTTTTTTGGTTCTTTGTTTGTTTGTTTGTTTGTTTTTCTTATTTCTCATCATCACTTCATATGGGCAGTGAAAATTCAGAGGAGCGACAGGCAACTTACCTGGGATTCCTGGGCCAGCAGCCACTGCAACCATCACACCAACCATCACTATAGCACGTACCACCCTGACCACTGCAGAGTGCCAGCCCTGACATTCCCGAAAGCGCCTCCTCCAAACAGCCCTCGTAATGTTCCAGGCTTTCTCCTCCTGGTCTTTTATTTAGAATATATTCTTCTCACTCCCTCCTCCTCTAATTCATTCCATCTTTGGCATCATGGGTATTGTATGCTTTTTTTTCTTTTTGTAGTAGCAACTTATCATTTCTGACATCTCCTAAGTCTTTTTCTTTTTCACCAGAAAGCATTTGTTGTTAGGAAAGGCGTAAATGTTCAGAATGCTTTATATGTGGCTCAGGAAATAACAGTTGAGAATATTATAGCGAGTACAACATTCTCAGATCTTCTTTGTGTTTGTGGAATCACTTATGAAATTCACGTCAGAAAATATCTATGAAAATGAGATTATGTAGGACGCATTGAGTTGTTCATGGAGAAACTTATTTTAATTTATTTATTTATTTTTTTTTTTGGTCTAAAGCAAAACTCATAAAGTCTCGTTGTGTTCCTAGTTGTGTTCCTATATGCTTACGAGGACCTTGCGGTTCCTCAGCATTTACAGGCTCTTGTAACTCTGAGATGCTAACGCGCTGTCTCGTGTTCCTGGGGCCTGGTGTCTGTCTGGTTGGGGTACTTACTAGCCGTAGCTGGTCATCATGTGTGTTTGTCTGGATCGCTGCTGGCTGGCGCATGTGGCAGGCTCACGCCCCACCTGAGAATGCTCTGTACCACGTCTTCACTCTCTTACAGCAGCTCTGGTGTCTTCATCCTTCTCTCCTACCTCCATGAGTGCGTACAGCCTGAGTTCCCTGAACATGGGGACTTTACCTCGAAGCCTCTACTCCACGAGCCCACGTGGAACCATGATGAGGAGGAGACTGAAAAAGAAAGACTTCAAGAGCTCACGTAAGTAAAATATCAGCCAATGGCATTTGGCCCAGAGAGAACGTCTTGGAAATACCGAAACCTAAGGGAAGAGTGTTTCATGGGGCCTGCTTGATCAGGTAGATCTGATCTATTGACGTGATACGCATTATCTATATGATAACGGTTGCACTTGAATATAACTTCAGACTGAATTAGTTCACACTACCTTTGCCTACAACTTTTTATTTTTGAGATTTTTTTTTTCTTGCTCTTTTGATCTCATAACGAAAGCAAAATGTGATTTTTCCTCTAAGATTCCTATTTTATATTCTGGGTGGCTTTGGACATGAAACCTTTGTGCTTAGTTTCTTATTCACTCTAAAACAGTTTTGTGAAAGCATGCCACCCCCCTTTGATAAATATAAGAATCCCATGTATTCATTTAATGCTATTATAAATGTCATACTAAATTATATTTTATAACCCCCCTCCAAAAAAGCAATGATAAATTCGAACATTCCTTTTCAAATTATACCTCATTCCCCAAGATTCCAATACTTTTCCCAGGAAGGTATCCTGCTGGTAATCACTGATCTAACGTTTATTTCTCGTTATCCCCTCCAGCCTTAAGAAGGTTGGAAGGATGCTTATCTTTACAGCAGGCCTCCTAAGGTCTAGGAATTTCAATGATGATTCTTGTAAATATGATCCGGACAACCAAACACTGTACAAACTAAGACTAGGAAAGTGTAGTTGGCTACTTGTTTTGGGATAGCTAGTTGTATGTATAAAGAGAAAAAGTATTATTGAATACCTCAAAAAGAAAGAAATGCAAATCTCTCCTAAATTTGTCTTTCCCGTCGGGGAAGATCATAATCTCTAATCATAATCACATAACTTTTGGAGGAAGAGAACACCTATCTTTCCAGCCCGATCCAGTCATAGTCTAGAGAGGTGTGAGTATTTCTTGTCCTGTATCCCTTTTGGTGTCTGTGATTGTAATTCATGCAAACAAACTTAAAGAAGATGAGATTTATTCCTGTGCTTACCATGGGAATAAAAATAGGAAACACCCTTAAGTTACCTAAATAAAACCAAACCCGGATACTTCACGGCTGGTGTGGCCCTACTGGCCCTTCAGCTTGTTTGCCAGAGATTCATCTCCCCAGGAGGATCTGTCTCCCACCTCCCCAGTGCCACCATCAGTGCAGGACACCAGCCATCACCCACGCTGGGAAGTAGTGTCTTCATGATACAGGAACCTGAAGGTTTCCTTACAAAGAAATCCCATTGCAAAAGACAGGGTCACCATTCTGATATGTGTACATGGTTTTTGACTTGCATATACCTTCAAATAGAAAGAGATTTGTCATCTTTTGTATATGAAAATGATGATAAATTTGGAATTAGGCAAATGGAGGAAGATTCAGTTTAGTCAAAATGAAAACAAAGAGATTCTAGAGTCCCATATTGTTTTTGCTGACACTAGAGTGAATTATTTACTCCTGGAAGAAATCGGTTGAAGACAATATAGTCAACTGGTTAGGAGCCTAAACTCTGGAGCCAAGCTCCCTGGGTTTTCATCCCAACATCACTACTTTCTAGCTGTAGGTCATTGAGGAAGTTTCCTAAGCTCTCTATGCCTTGCCTGAAAATAGGGATAATTATAGTACTTACTTCATTGGGTAATTGTGAAGATTATATGAGATTATGTGTGTGTGCACATATGTGTGTTAGAACAACACCTGGTAAATATTAAGCTCTATCTAATTCTTAGCTATTTTGAATAGTTTGTATTACCTATTATATGTTGGAATCTGAATTGTCATGTGTGAAAATCTCTTGACATTGCTCTCCAACTTAGGCCTTTTTCCCAATGGTTACACTTTGACATGAATAGGTAGGTCTCGAGTCTTCCATATAATACCTTCAGGGTTGGTGGATATTTACAAATGAAATTTTTTATGTATAATGGCTTTGTGTACAGTACTCATTGCTGATAGCACCACTGCCCACTGCACTCCAGCCTGGGTGACAGAGCAAGACCCTGTCTCAAAAAAAAAAAAAAAAAAAAAAAAAGACAGAAACAGGCTAACAGCCCTCAGCAGGAAAGAGCAATTAAAATGAACTTATGAATGTTTGTAATTCTGCTTCAAAGGCTAACCATTTGTTTGTATTAGGTAAGACTTGCTATGTTGATTAAGGCCATTAGTGAATACAAATGAGTGATAATATGTTTGGCTATCTGTCACTGATATGCATACGCAACTCAAATTCTCTCTTGAATCAGCGCATTGTTCTCCAACTTGGTGGAAATATAAATAGAAACCTGGTTCAAGAAATTTCCAGTTGTTTGTGTTTGCTGCAGACATTAGCCCCTATAGCACCACTGATAATATATATAACCAGAATGTTTACAAGTGTGTCTCAGAAGATCATACATTTTATATTTTAATTAAACAAAGTCCAAAATGGCAGGAACATTTATTCCCACTTCAAAAAGACCAGAAAAAAATTATAGAATTCTAAATTTAAAAAAATTGGAATTTCTTTTCTTTTCTTTTATTTATTGCTTAAACTTGGTATGGCCACATTAAAAGTAAAGGTCTTCCCGAATAACTGATAATAAAAGTTTTATTGCCACTTTCTCTATACCGTGGTTTATTTCCACCACTTTATTTATGTCTTTATTCTGTGCCACCATTTGCTGCCCCCTTTCTAATGCATATGTTTCTATAGCAACCGGGCCATTTGTATGGAGGGTGAATCATGGCAAAAGTCACAAATATAATAAAAAAGTCTCTTTGCTGTATTGGCGATGAGTTGAGACCAAAGCTTGCAAAACAGAAAATTCTCACGTTTCCATTACAAAGGAAGGACATGCCCAGAAAAGAATGAAATCTTCTCAGATAAATATTAAAACATTCTGTGTCATTGACCAAAGGGGAAAATACAGGAAGTCTGAAACAACATGTTACATCTACTAAAATAGGATGGTGCCGTGTTTGTTTCATAGGAGAATGATGAGTACACCAGGCGCTAGGTTTTCAGGAGCATCACAAAGCCCTGCGAGGGTTGCAGAGCCATGTCATAGAGGGAGCCCTCTCATCTCTTCTCCGGAATCTTGCTGGCTATTCCTCCACTTCCTGGGCTGCCCCTTTTCCTGCTGCGAGGCCAAGGCTCGTTCCAGAGCCCCGTCACACCCCGGTCATGGCAGCACACCTGAGCAATGGATCCAGCTAGTTTCTCCGGCTTTCTGCTTCCTGCTCATGTTCCCAAGGCCAGTGTAGGGACTCTGTCTGTTCTCAGTCTGCCTGAACTGCAGCAAAGAATAGAAGCTAGAACACATTTCCAGAAGGATCTTTGCTTCTTCTGTCATCATCACTTACTACTAGGGAGGGTGACATTGAAAAGAGCTGAAAGGAAGAAAATGAAAAATCATAACAACTTTTCTGGTTCCTTCTACCAACGTAGGAAAAAAGAATGGAAGATAAGGGCAGCTAATGGTAAGCTTGTGTAAGTAGTCATGCCGTGAGCCCTGCAAGGGAACGACTTTAGAGCTGCACCCCCCCCCCCCTGTCTGCAGAAGGGAGCCGTTGGCCACTTCTGCTGCACTTCTGAACTGGATCACATGATACACCATGTGTTGGGTCCCCAGCAGGTAGACGCTAGTGTGGACCACTTTAGCGAGACAGAAGTTTCAAATTACGGGATCAAGTAATAAAAGCACATTATGTTAATAAATATTTGGGGCCCTTTGCTCTCTATACTTTTAAAATGCTTCTCCTATCTGATAGGAAATCTCACAGCCTTCTAAATTAAATAAACATTTAGCAGATTGTTAAACTTTTGGAGCCAAAGAGCTGTCTTTGGCTCTCCCTGCCCTTCCCTACAGTAGGAAAGACAAGGATTGACAAACACACAGTCATTCCCTGCAAACCTGAAGAACTGTGCATGGAACCCTCCATGTGTGAATTGGAAACAGGGCAGAGCAGACGTGAATCCTGAACGCAACATAGGCTAGGCGCACACCAGTCAGCAGGAGTCAAACGTGGAGTGTCAGCAATGGAGTCATTTCCATCTTCACCTTGAATAAACATGGATAAGCCTAAAGCCAGAGCCGGTAGCTTGCAGCCTGGTGCCGACTGGATACTTTGCAGGAGTATCTGCTACTGGAGGGAGAATTCATCATACAGATTTTTAAATGACAGGATTATAATTCATTAATCACCTTCATTTTCTTTTGCTGGTTGATCACATTAATGAAGCACAATAATCAAGCTCATCTCCTTCTCTTCCAAGTAATACTGGTGGCTTTTTCTTTTGACTCATCTTTAAATCTGCAATTTATCTGGCAGTAATTTTCAAGACTTTTATATATGTGACTAATTAATACATACAATTTGAAATAAAATTTTATTGTTTCCAAGGAAAGATTCCAATATGTCAGAGGACTTTCAGAATTCATTGTAAAATCTGAAATTATTGTATATAATCCTATATTTAGAATATACCTTATAACTTTATATAATTTTAAAACCAATGTATAATACATAAATTTATTTTAAATATTAAATTAAGTCTCCTAATAATTTCTATCCCCTCAACTTGCCTCCAGATAGAGCTTATAAATGTAATGATACATTGAATTAGTAGTTTTTTCTATTTTCAAAACCTTCTAGAGAATGAAATTCCTCAACTATCTTCTTTGTTCCAGAAAAATATAGCAAGTCTCTCCTTGGAGGTTTTCACTGTATCTAATCTAATCCCACCTATTACTATTAAATTGACCTGTTTTTTTCTGGGTTCTTTCTCAGTAGAGATGGCAAACAGCTAACAGAAGGTTCAAAAACAGTTTTTGACTCTAAGTTGTCTAAAAATCTTTATCAAATTGCGATCTCAAATGGAAAAAATGAGAATGTGAAAGTATAGAGTCACAGAAAGTAAAGTGTCCCTGCCGAAGTCCAAAAAGCTTCACCTAGAAGATGAGTGGACGTAACCCGCCAAATAGGTGATGCTGTAAGATTATACTCCTGTCTGCTGTGAGTAATAAATGGAAAGAAACACACTCTGAGGGTCCTTACTGATGGATGGGAAATGGTGTCTTCTAGTGGTTTTATGCCACTGGTAGCAAAACTATGATCTGGAGAGCAATCAAAGTACATTCAACATCAGCAAAGCACTTTTAATCTGAATTAAATGCAATCTGAATTAAAATGATAGTCCATATGTCAGACCCATTGTAGGCCACCACCTGTAAAAGGGGTGGAGGCTACCTTCACCCCGACACTGGCTACGTTAACCTTAATGCAGCTGAGACAGAATGGTCATGGTGCTTCTTAAGGAAAAGGAGATTTTTTTCCCTTACTCATCCTGGATAAATGATTCACCTCACCCTCCCCTGTCATATCATCCAGAAGTATCTATCATGGCAGAAGAGTCCAAAGGTCCTGAAGAACAACTCCCATGCGTGAATTGGAACAGGACAGAGCAGGCGCAAATCCTGAACACGATGTCAGCACACACCGGTTACAGGATTCAAACACGAGGTGTCAGCAGTTCCTTATGGTCATTCAGCAGCATCTACATGCAGTGTTGATTCCAAAAAGGAAAATGTAGATGACATCACAAAACTTGATTCATTCCCCACTTATTCAGCATTTATTGAATGTTCCAGGCACCTGGATTTCAGAGATTAAAAGCTCCAGTCCCAACCTTTCAAGAAGGCAGGGTCAAGTGGAGAGACAGGCAGGCAAATAAAAGCCTGATAAACACTGAGATAGGACCATGTGGTAGAAATGTGGAAATGAAGAAAGTAAGTACCCCGTTCTGCCCGTATAAAGCAGAGAAAGGGACATCGAAAACTCTGGGCAAGGGCTGAAGGGACAGAGGGCACAGTGTATACGAAGACACAAAATGTGGGAGACAAGCAGGGTGGGGCACAGCACGTGGAGGGTGCACAGAGGAACACGAGGATGCACGGGCAGGAGAAAATGAACTCGTGAAGTGTCCTATGTGCTCTGCTAGAATGGAAAAGTTTGTTCTATAAGAAATCAGGAACCACTGAAAGATTCTGAACTGGGGGTGACCTTTTGCATATTAGAAAGGCTACTCTGGCAGCAGTTGGAGGCTGTCCCCGTTAGACAAGATGAAAGGCCTTAGTAATCGATCGAGTGTGAGACAAGGGAAGTTGGGAGTCAAAGGCTACTTTGAGATTTCAAGCCTGGAGGACTATAAACACGCTGGTCCTGTTCACGGAGATAGCAGTGGCAATAACAAGGGAAAATGATTAACTCAGTTTTGAAAATGTTGAGTTTGAGGAGTCAAAGAGACATTTTGTGGATGGGATGTCCATCAAGTAGGGAAATTCATCGCTGGAGCTTAACAGAAACTACAGAGAAATATTTGAGAAGAAGCATACATAGGTCACAGTGCAGATGTGTTGGGAATGAATGAGGGCAAGAATGAAAGTAGAAAAGACTTAGGACAGAACTATGGGCTGGATACAGAGAGAACTGGCAGGCGCTGAAGAAGTGAAAAACTAAGAACAAAGCTTCATCAATACCTAGAGGACAAGTTTAGAAAGAAAGGGATGGTCCCAAAGCCAGTCAGAGTAGTTGGAGCAGATGAGGCCATTGATTTGGGCAATCAGGAAGTCATCAGTGAGGGCAGTTTCAGTAAAGGATGGAGGCAGAAGCCAAATTTTAATCAGTTTCTGAATGAGTGCAAATCTACAGACAGAGGGCAGAAAGCTAGGCAAGTGAGTAGGGGAGTTTGGAAAAGCAGCAAGAGAGAAGGGTTTTATGGCACAAAATCACAGAGAGGGTGGGAAGGGATAGAATTAAAAACACTAAAAGGAGAAGAGAACCTTGAAATGGAAGGAAGGCCACATCCTTCTGAAGAGGAAGAAAAAAAGAACAGAGAGATGAAATTAAGGTGGAGGAGAATGTTGTGTAAGGAAGTCTTATCAAATGGTCGGATCTTTTCAGTTTTTCAGGAAATGAGGTGAAAAGTGTTGAACCCTTATTAGGATAGAAACAATCGAGACAGATCCTTCGAGGAAGCAAATAAGGTGCCAAAATATTATACAACAAAGGATTCCAGGACCCAACAGAGAGTAGTGTGAGTGGGTATTGACTTTCTCTAGCCCGTTCAGCAACTTACTGACAGCAGTGGACTCAACTGGGCATTACCAAAGAGTATAGAGTATTAGAGGATAGAAACTCCCATGAGGTATAAGAATATTTGATCCTAGCAGATACATCATTGAGACAGTCACCAGGGGTCTGGGTGGCATGTGGAGAGGGTGGCACCAGCATAGGCTGTGGGTAAAGACGATGGCAGCTTTCCAACTGCATTCCCCAGATTCCCACCTGAGGCCGGGGGGAGGCCTCTGGGGTCTCCCATTTCTACCTCAACTATAGTAGCTCCATTTTTATCTGAAATACAAAAGCAACCCTTAAAGGCTTTCATTTGAAGAGGGGAAAATCTGTTGCCAACAATATTGTTTGAAAACCAGTAGACTAGAAGACACATGAGAGGGAACGGGACTCTAAGTCATAAGGAGGGGAAAGTTGGGTTGTAGGGACCAGGAAAGGTAGCTAACGAGGGGCATGTGATCAGCAAGGGATTCCGATGTTGGATCTTGGAGATCCATCCATTTGGAAGGAAGATGGGGTCCAGCACAGGGCTCTGCTGGCAGAGAGTGGAAGTGGGGTGGATTGCTAGGACCTGGCATTGAGACAGCTGAAAAACCCCAGAGCCATCCTGTTAGAAGGTTATCACCGTGATGTCAAAGACACGGAGGACCAGGGAAAGCTACAGGAGAAAAGACGTACAGTAAGAGCCAAGTCCTATAATCAGTGAGGAAAGGCGGGGAGTTTTGAAAAAGTAGACTATGCATTTGAAGATGAGACAAAGCAGAAATAAGTACAGAACATGGGATTCTAAAGAGGAGCAATTTGAGTTCAAGCGCTGCATGTGGGGAGCAAGGAGCTCTGTACACCTTTGTTGCCCATTGTAGGGGAGTGAAAGAGAACGGCTTTTGGGTGGAGAAGGTTTTGCAGTATATGATGTCTTCAGGTTTCAATTAACATAAGGGGGGCAGAAGACGCCTTTTGAAGGAAGTGACAGTTCAGCATAGGACCCTGCAGGCAGAGACCCTGCTCACAGAAAGCACAGGTGGCCGGCTCCAGTGGGCAGGGCAGAGAGAGGGGACTCCAGGAGCAGGGCAGCCCTTCCATGACCTGAGTTGGGGATGGAAATAAGACAAAGATGTCTGCCTGGAGGATTCAATGAATATCAGAGAAATGAATGAAACAGGAGGTGGAGGGGTAGGCTGGAGACCCAGTCGGAAAGAACAAGAGCTGAAGAGACCAAATTTGGGGGTAGGAGGAATGTACAGAGTTTAAATGACTCCATCATGCCAACCCAATGCTAGATTAAGGGTGATGACCACCACAGCCTCAGCATTCCAGGGGCCAGACTTAGATTAATTGTTTCTTCAAAGCTGAAAATCAGATTAAGTCACCAAAGCCCAGATGCAGATGGCTAAAGTGGAAAAAAACATTAGACCAGCTAGCCCAGCTCCCTTTTTGTTAGATAGGATACAAACACACATGGAGATGAAATAGCCCACCCCAGGGTCCTCCGGCTGGTGCTCAGAGGTAGAGCTGAGACTAGAACCCACATACTCTGACCCCAAGACCATCGTCTTCCTACAGTGATCCCTGGTTTGAGGAGTGGGGACATGGAGGGATATACACTGGTGTTATGATTGAAATGTGACAAATATTGGGCGATTTGTTTATCTTGTTCAACTCTGGCTAAACTTTTCTAGAAGACCAGAATCTAACCTTCCACCATTGCCAATGAGCTTTTGTTCTGAGACACAACCTATTTTGGAAATGTTAATATTCCTGGTGTTTGCTCCAACCTAAAATCATTCTTTTTCTTGTTTGTTCCTTTAGTGTCTTTAGCCTCTAGCACAGTGGGACTGGCTGGGCAGGTTGTTCACACGGAAACCACAGAGGTGGTGCTGACAGCAGACCCTGTCACAGGATTTGGGATTCAGCTGCAGGGCAGTGTGTTTGCCACGGAGACACTCTCCTCTCCCCCTCTGATTTCCTACATCGAAGCTGACAGCCCAGCAGAGAGGTGAGACACTTTCTTTCACAGTATCGTTGTGTGCTCTGCATTTCTGGTGCCTGCCGTCTTTGAATGGCTAATGAATTCTGGAACATTGCTCGATGCAGGAAATGCAAGATGTAATGAACTCTCTTCTGACAATAAAATGTTATGTTCTTGATCAGGTCTGAGAAGAATAATGAGCATGGATGCCTTTATCTAGCAGATTTAGTCCGTCAGGGGACTAGAGGCTGTATTAACCAAAAAGGAGAAAATCCATAGAAAACATATCTGAAGTTCAAACTTTAATAATTTCTCTGCCATAGGGGAATGTACATTCATCATTACTATATATTGGCTCAGATCAGATTCTAACAATAACATGGTTATGAATTATTAATTACTTCTCTGGGTTACTTCATGATTCCCTTGCTCACAATTGTAACTGTAAAATGCAATTGTATGTATGTGAGACGTTGAAGTTGACCTAATAATGATGCCCACAGCATTGAATACATAAGACCAAATTGTTATGCTATTTTGCAAGGATGAAACAAGGTAGATTTGGCAAGCTCAACTTGGTAATTATTAACTCTGTCTACAACTGCTAACATGTGGCTCTAAATTAGATGTGGGGTGCTACAGATTGGAGACAGAGTGATGGCCATCAATGGAATTCCAACCGAGGACAGCACCTTCGAGGAAGCCAATCAGCTCCTCCGAGACTCTTCAATCACGAGCAAGGTCACGCTGGAAATCGAGTTTGATGTTGCAGGTATAATCATATAATCTCAAGTCAGCAGCAGAGTCAGGAGTGGGCTGCATGCGAATTATGTTGGTTATGTGGCAGAGGGGGGAACTATTTTTTAATATACTGAACATGCTTTTGTTTAGGAGGTTTGGGGTGTCATTTTGAATTGATCATTGTTTTTGTATTATTCATTAAAATGTCACCACAAGAACAACCAAAAATAAACGTGACAAATTGAATAAGTGATAGTCACTATAGCGGTGATAAAAAAAATCATATGGCCTTTATTCTTTCTGACTTTCTTCTATATGCTAGAGAAACCATATTCTTCAGCCACAGAGAGAAGGAAAGAAAGGCTCTTTGACTCTTCCCATGACCCTTCCCATTGCTCTCTAAAGAACACATGGAAGTTCTTTAGAGAGCAATGAAAATCTATTAGGTGTACTTAAACAAGCCTGGTAGACAAATATTTGGTTTTTAATGTTAAAGAGAAATCGCACCAGATACTTGTTAAAAATGACAGGGAAGACTTTATTTGAGACTATTGCAGGAGAGAGAAATTGAACTCAACTCCAAATATAGCCAGGGTGGCGGGGAATTTATAGCCAATGGGCAAGGTAAGGATGAGGGAGTCATTGGGTGGAACATAACTAAAAGAAACTTTATTAGATATCGAGGGTGAGAGATGGCAGTGAGGAACTTGATTAGATATCAAAGGTTGGGGGGATTCTCGCTAAACCGATTCAGCAAGATTCTTGCTAAACCTGGGCTCCCAGGCTAAGTATCAGGACTAGTCAAGAAGAGGCCCCAGACGAGCCTGGCTGGACTTTTGTCATGGAGGGAGTGCCCATCAGTAGCCAAGAGGTGCGTGGACTTTAGAGGCAGGGGCTAGTTTCCATCTAAGAACATTGTCTTCACACAGTGAAATACACCCCATAGACCCAAGAACCTTTTCCAGTCAGTAAAGATAGGCTTGTGGACACAGGGATCGCATGATTTCAGTGAATATTTGCTGAGTATTTACTGTGGGCCAGTTGCTTCCTTACACAACAGAGATGTAACAATAGACAGGAAAGAAAAAACAGCTTACATTATATGAAGCTTATATTATAGCAGCACAAAAAGTTAATTTAAAAATTAGCAAATGTAAATTTAGATAATAATAAGTGCCCTGAGGAAAATAAAGCAGGATAGAGGGTTGGATATGGCTGTGGGGAGCTATTTTTATAGGATGAGGCTGTAAAGAGGCGACATTTGAGCAGAGATATAAGGCTTGGGGAGTCTGCTATGCGGGGCTCCGGGAGGAGGGCGTCCTGGGCAGAGGGTGCAGGCAGGACAAGGAGTAATCGGTCTGATGGGGAGATAGCAACAAGCATCCGAGGGGGTGGGAGTGGGGATGGGGCTGGGAGGGGGCAGGAGAGGTTGGAAGAGGCCAAGTAATACAGTGCCCTGGTGAGGAATTTAGATTATCTATAGTGAAACCATGGAGCATTTTATGGAGGGAGATAATCTGATGAATATTTTAGAAAGATCCTTCTGGAATGTAAGGGGAAAAATAACATAAGCAGAAAAA
>CM052440.1:40856979-40880221 GCA_028533085.1 Varecia variegata
GTAGCCAAATAGGCAAGAGAGAATAAGAACAGACTTGCTGAGCGTGTGTTGCCACTGGAATGCAGAAGGAAATGCCCACAAGAGCACAGGCAGTACGTCCTGGAGCCCAGGATTAGGGGTCTGGGCCAGAGAGCAGGACCGAGGAGCGACCCACATGTCAGTGATTGTTGAAGTCATTAGAAAAAGGGATACCACTAGGGAAAGGGGACTGAGGAGGGCGCTCTGCCTGGGGAATACCAGGATTCAAAGGGGAAAGATGCTGGCACAGGAGATAAAGAAGATGTAGTATGAGAAGTGGAGGAGAACCAAAAGGGAGAGTTTTGGAAGCCAAAGAAAGAGTTTCAAGGCAGAAGTCATGATCAATAGCTTAAAAGTGCTATGGAGAATTCAAGTAACAGAAGGCAGGAAAAGTCCTTTGCAAGAAAGACATTGCCAGAGTAGATCCAGGGGAGCAGGGGAGAGGTTGGGTTGCAGTGGGTGGAGCATGAGAAGCACAGAGAAGCTCTGCTTGTTGGCTGTGTAGGAATTGGGTTTTGGAAGAGGGTTTGGCAGGAAAAATGCAATGAATGGATGAAAGAGACCGAAGGTCGCTGTGGGCTCCTCTTTGTGAAAAGAAGTATGTTTTAGTTGTGCATTTAGCTATATATTTGTTGCTCTAATTTTACATTGCCTTATATGCTCTACTCAGTAGTTCTTAACCAGGGTCAATTTGCCCCAAAAGACATTTACAAGGCCAAGAGATTGAACTGCAGAGGAAGGAGAAGGGATAACAGATAGAGGGGGACTCAGAGTTCAGAGGGCTGTTGTTTTGTTTTGGTGTTTTGCTTTATTAAGCTTGGAGAGATTCGAGCATGCTTGGAGCCAGAAATGAATGAGGGAGAGAAGAGACAATAGGTGGAATCAGGTCCCCAAAGGAATGAGCAGGGGATGTTATCTACAACACCAGTATATAACTAGTCCAGGACAGAAGGTAGAAGAGCTCTTCCTGTGAGTTTGAAAACAAGGATGTGAGACTATAAGTACATTTTCGGCTGTGTTGACTTAGTTCACCTAAGAACTGTCAAGCAGGGGTGAAAGGGTAAGCAGCTTGGGGGGCTGCAAAGAATGATGGTTTAGAGGAGCAAATGGGGAGGGAGGATGAGTGGGAAAACCAAGCAGAAGCACGTAAGAGGACGTTCGGGCGAGGTGGTGGACCACGCCACGTGTGGAAGCTTGAAGTTGATAGCACCGTCAACCTGCGTGGTAAAGTAGTTTGGTTCGTTTTTCAGGAGACCTCAGCTGCCGAGGAATAAGAGCAGAGAAAATAGATGATTAGATTGAGCCAGAGACTGAGATTTCCAGAGAAGGCTCAGCAGAAGAAGTTGAGTCAAGGATGCTCACAGGGTTGCTGAGAGAGCATAATAATTATGATGATAATACTTACCAAATGCTTACTCTGAGGCCTGTCACTTTCCTAAGCACTGTGTGTGCATTGGGTCATTTGATCCTTATGACAGCAATGGCAGAGGTTTCCGTGCCTAAGTCCTCAGGAACCTGAGGCACACAGAGTTAACGGCTGGCTGGGATTTGAACCCCGGCAGTCTGGCTCCAGAGGCCACACTCGCAGCACGGCACTGCGCTGCCTGTGTTTGAAAGAATCTAAGTGGGAGAGAGGTGGGAATGGACAGTGGATCAGCCCAACAGACTGAGGAAAGGAGGACTTCAGGAACGAGGGGGTCTTCAGGAAGAAAAATGGGTATAGTGGGAGAAAGGAGATGAGCGAGCTAAGGGCCAGATAGAGGCCAAGGTGACATATTGGAGTTTAGAACTTCAAAGAAGGGCAGGCAAGGCTCAGGGCGGTGAGCTGCCGAACGGGAGGAGTGCGGAGGTGAGGACCATCAGCCAGGGGAGGATCGGGGTACGGAGGGGAACGAGAGTGGGCTGCGCTGGACCCACCCAGCACAATCCCATCAGAGCGTCTTTGCAGCAGCTGCTCCCTCTGCCTGGACAGCTCTTCCCTGACGCGTTCGGGTGGTTTCCTCACTTCGTTCAGGTCTTTGCTCAAATGTCACTCGCTCAGAGACGGCTTCCTTGACCGTCTGTCACTGTCTGTCCTCTTGCCCAGATTCATGATTCTTCTTAGCTCTCCTCGTGTTCTGATGTTATGTCATATATTTATTGTTTATTGTCTCTCTTATCCAGTAGAAAAATGCATGATGTCAGGGACCTTGTGCCTGTTGTTCAAAAATGTGCCCCTAGCACCCAAAATAGTGCTTGGAATGCAGGGGGCTCTCCTTCTGTCAGTGCTTGGTGGATGAATGAATGAATGGAGCAGAGTTGGCCCTTGTGCGGGACAGGAATCAGGAACTTCAGTTCCGTCAGGAACTGAGATTGTCCCCACTGCTCCTGTGGGCTCCTGATCTCTCAGCACTGCTTGTTTCTGCACGTCTGCTCCATTTGTCCCTGCAGACAAGCATTCTCTGACTTTTTATTGTATGTGAGTGTCCCATCTTTGCCGAAGTGCCCAGCCAGGAGAAGGATTCTAACTGGCCCGGCTTAGATTTGGTATTCTCTTCTTCCAATCAGTTATGACCAAACATGAATCAGGTAGAAGGACCTTGTAAGGACCAATCAGATGATGGTGAAGTTAATGGTTTTTGAAGAAGAAACCCAGAGACCCTAGAATGCACTTGCTACAATGTTGGAGCATTAGTGGGGAAAGAACTCTAACAGTCTAATACCTTTATTTATTGTAAATGGGGAGACTGAGGCTCAGGTGGGGAAGCTCAAGGTTATACAGCAAGTGTGGCAGATCCTAGGTCTGTTGACCTGGAATCTGTCTTCTGCATGTCACATTGCACTGCCTCTCTAAGAGATGTTGCCAGCAAGAAACACAGAGAGCAGGATTTGTTGCAGGGAGGTGGTTTGTTGAACGTCCTGCACTGCGGGGCTTTGAGCAGCATCTGCTCACTACATTTCCACTGTGGAATGACCAGCACAATTTGACCTTCTCCCTAAGCAGTATCTAAGTATTTATTTGTGCTAGAAATGCATTTTTATTTTATGCGTATCCTTGAAATTTGTTCATTGTTTAATGCATCCTTAATGTATATGTGTATTTTAGTATTTGTTGATTGAATATCTTAATATCTTAGATTTAAGTTCCTGAAAAATAAGGACTATATATCTGTTAATATTAAACTCACTTTGTTCACTATCCAGCTTACTTGATAAGGAACAGGAAAAAGGAGCATAATGTTATCTCCCCCTGCCCTGGATTGTTCCAGGAAGCAACCCACTTCAAATAGATAGAAATGATCTAGAATAGGGCAAGAAAAAGATGTTCTCATCTTGTTATGCTCTCCTACCTTGCTCATGGCAGACATCACTAATCGATACCAGTATTCTCCTGCCAAGCCCAGATACAGTATCAGAGCCCTCGATAAAACACTCTAGGTAGTCATTACCAATCTATTGGAATCTATTATAAACTATTGGAATTAGAAAAATCCTTTTTAGCCAAGCAAGAACTTGGGGCATTGGTAGGGAATCTCTGGATGTGAGCTCTTTCAAGATTGCCCTTAGCCGGGCATGGTGGTGCACACCTGTAGTCCCAGTTCCTTGGGAGGCTGAGCCAGGAGGATTGCTTGAGCCTAGGAGTTCGAGGTCACAGTGAGCTATGATCAGGCCACTGCACTCCAGCCTGGGCAACAGAGTGAGACCCTGTCTCAAAAATAGAAACAAAAAGACAAACAACAAAAAAAGACTGCCCTGTCCTTCTGGATTCCTTCCTAATTGTCTGGACTGGATGTGAACCATCATTTCTAAAATTCTTCCGTAGAAGTATTTTATACCCAGATTTATTCCCAAACACTTGGGTTTCAGAGATAAATTGTCTCTATTTTATAAATATTTTAAGTGACACAGAGTGGTTAAAAAGCTTGACTATAAGTACATTGTTGCCTAAATCTATCTCTTTAAATAGGTACTACTACTATACAAACAACATTGTAGTAACTTCAATGGGAACTTTTTTAAGCTGAAGGCAAAATCTTTTACCATACACATAATTTTATAAAGCTATAATCATAACATATACAATTTACATTTTGCCTTGTTCAATACTGTCTTTTACAATCTATAATTAACCTACATTTCATCTACAATTAATATCTACCAATCTACAATTAGTATCATGAATAATTGAAGTTTCCATTTTAACTCTGCAGTTATTTTGTTGGAAAAAGCATAGCTCTGTTCTGGAAAGAAGTCTCAGTGAAGATCCTATCAAACGATGTTTGCTATCATTCTAGAGCTCCCCAGTGCCTGTCTCTGAGTAGGTGGGAGTTAAACATTTATATTCCTCACAAAGGTGTCCACACTGATGAATTATGATGTGCTGGTTGTCTTACTGTGTGCACAATGAATGCTTCAGGCAGAAAAGCAGACCAGTTGGAAAGAAGGAAACCTTGTTTACCCAAATGTGTTTTTAATTATAGTATTAACAAAGATAGAGCAAAATCAGGGAAGTGCAAAATAATCACATGGGAGTCTAACAAAATAAACATCATTTGTTCTCAGATTCTATTTACCCCCTCAAAACCTGTTGTTTTTCCAAATGGATCTTTTTTCCTCTTTACTAGTATTTCATTAAAAAACCCCAAATTAAATGTGCCTTTGCTTTAACAGCCAAATAATTATATAGGGGAAAAAATAACAAATATAAAATAAATCATGTTGGCATTTAAAGATTAAAATGAAGCCACAGCTTGATCAAAGAGATTTATTACTTGATATTTGCTCATCATTATGAATATTTCAAGTCTTATGCAGTCAAAAGTGATCCATTACTGTTTTCCAGGAAGTGATAATATCTCCTCCAGTGTCATTAACAATGTTAATCTTGGTCAAGATCCCCTGCATTAAAAATTTATAAAAGCAAAACGTTGCTATAGTAACTATTCTAGATGAGTGTGTTCTGGCCCTTATGAGACCAGAAGACCTCACTTGTATAATAAGCATGGCATCATAGGCAAGGTGTTACTTACATACATACATATATATACAAACATACATTGTGCTCCCCTCCCCTTTCACAGAGAACTTTTTCTTAAAATAGAAAACATTAAATAGTCACCCATTCATGAAATGAGTTCCACAAAGAGCAAGGCTTCATGTGCATTTACTTACAGACCACCTGTGAGCTTTATCTAAATAATCAAACCATTTATTCCTGCTACACCCATGAACACTTGCATGGAGGCTTTCTGCTGCTTCCATCCCATTTCCGCGACTGAATCAATGTGTTCATTAGAAATCTTTCAGTTGCAAGTGACAGAAATGCATTCCAACTAGTTTAGCCAGAGCAAAGGCATTCACTGGAAGCACAGCCTGTGTTTCACAGCCCAGAGGGGCTAGAACCAGTGTCAGGGGCTGTTAAGGCCGAGCACAAGCTCTCTCATGAGCCTCAACAGGCACACTTGTTTCTTTCTTCCTTCTCTGTGCAGACTGGCTACTGCTGCATATGCGCAAAACCTGGCCACTTCCAAAGGCCCTCTGTGTCCCCAGTCTGCATGCCAATTCCAAATTCTTACATGGTCATTTGGAGAGTGGAAAGAAGGGGGCAATTATCCTTCTGTTTCTGGAGAGGAGAGTGGGGAGGCCTCAGGAAAGAGATGGAGGGAAGACATGGATTGGAAAAATATCTCAGAAGTAAATATTTATGACACTTGCAGCACCTGAAGTCAGGAAGTAAAAGCACACCTAAGTGTTTGTACCTGACTTCATTTCTCGTTTATTGCCCCAATATATCAAAATTAGCTGGTCTTTTTGAAATCTATGGAGGGAAATAAATAATTTTATTTATCTCAAATCCTATTGGGAAATGAGAGGGGTACAAATTCTTCATGAATAAATAAATAAACAAATAAGGATATTTGGGTTCACGTCCTGGCACAGCAGAGTGTTAGTTGAGGACAACAGTGAAGCCAAAGGTATTGACTCTATCTGTGACACTCTCCCGGTCACAGGGACAGTTAAGAAGAGAAGGAGTAAGTGAGAAAGGCAGTCTTGCTCACTCCTCTCTGATGTGCATAAAAAAGAAGGCGGAAGGAGGAGGCCCGAGAGGGAAGAGGATCGTTTTTGACAGGTGGCTTCTTAGAAGCCTGAGGGTTCAGGGAAATCAAATTCTTATTATGTTCTTCAGTTTAACACTCTGTGATGAACCTTCTGAAGTGGAAGATCAGATTCTGGTGCTATTTTACTGCCTGAATTTCTCATGGGAAAGAACAAGAGGCCGAGAAGAGCAATTTAAGGCAGAACAGGGAAGGGAGGACTCTCTGTTTCCATGAGTCCAATGCTAACTTCCAACCTCCACTTTGCAGAGACTCTAAATGTGTTGTATGTGATTAGCACATTGGACCAGGGGTCTGAGGGGCTCACCTCACGGCTGCTGTAGTTCCTTCTCTACACGCTGGAGGGGGGCCTGCCTGGATCAAGCTAATCAAGCAGGACAAGTGGTTCAGCTCACCCATCCTGCAACCCTCCCCTTAAACTAATGGTCCCTTTGCTGATGACACCTCTTCCTACTTCTTTCTAAAACCTTCAAGAAAGGATTATAGTCATTAGCAATTTAGTATGAATAGATGATATCTCTTCAGTGCATATTTGCATTTTAACTTTATCGCTAATTGAAGGTCTTCCAGACTGTTAAAGGAATTTTAAGAGCAGTACAGTTAAGAATATATAGCAATTCTTTCCTTTCTTGAATATTAGTCAGGTGCTGGTGAAATCAACTGTGTTCTCTCTAGGGTTGAGATTCAGCGGTGCACACTGGTTCTCTCTCTGTTGCCACCACCTTATCTTACTTCTGTATTGGCTGGCCAATATCTGAGCCACCTGCTCCCTGTTCCAGTGTCCCCTCATCCTCTCTGGGACCTCCTGGAGCTCCCCATGATCCAGAAGCTAAAGGGTCATCCTTGGTCAACTGGGGCATCCTGGGTCCCTGTGTTCCAACTCTGTGGTCAGCACCCCGTCTGATTGGCTGTGAAATATTTGGGACATCACCCCTGGTTCTGTCTCTTTAAATGTACTTTTCACTGTGTACATTACAAATTAAGGCACCTCTCCACCCACACTCATCCCCCAATCAACAACCATTACACCAAACTGACATCTCTCCTGAAATCTATTTTGCCAGCTACCTTCAAATAACAAATGGGAAAAAAAATTTGAAAAAAAAGAATTGCTGAGTAGTAAACTCTGGAAAAATATTGTTGGGGGGTGGGAGGGAGAATCTAACCTGATAACCAGACCTAAGGTTCTTAAACTTTAGTGTGCCCAGGAATCTCCTGGAAAACATGATTAAAGTACTGATTTCTAGGCCCTAGAGATTCTGATTTCATAGATCTGGAATGATTTAGGAATCTGCATTACAGATAAATTTGATGTAGAGGATGCCTGGGTCATACTTGAGAAATACTGAACTCAGGTGTTGCTGTGAATTACGCACAGTTGCCTTTGGGTAGGACGCACATTGATCACCTGGAGCTTAGTCTACCAGGATTTCACAAGCACTCGCCTTACTTCAGTACCCACGGCTTTAACCGCAGATGATTATGATGCAAATATTCCTGATGCGCTTTTATTGATGGCTGCTCTGGTTCTTGGTGTTCTGTTAACACGTTCTTTCTTGTTTTGAAATTACAGAGTCTGTCATCCCAAGCAGTGGAACATTTCATGTAAAGCTCCCTAAGAAGCACAATGTGGAGCTTGGAATAACCATAAGTTGTAAGTAGAAGTTATTTCTTGTAAAATATGGAATTTGAAAAAGACATTAGAAAATTGTGTTGGCAAATGGTGTGCAGGTGTGGCAAATGTTGGAAGTGTGTTTGCCAAGTTTCTATGTTGTGATACAAAAATGTGGAGCCAGTCAGACCTCTAGCACTTACTGGCCCTGTGAAAGGGGCAAGTTACGTGTACTCTCTTTGATCTTATTTCTTCATCTGTAAAATGGAAATGACATTTACAAAATACAGGGTTGTTTTAAGTATTAAATAAAATAGCATATATATACTTATTAGAGAATTTGGCAAGTAATAAGTTAAGTACTCAATAAATATGTGTCTTACACCCCCCATGAATAATTAGATGAGTAGATAAATGCGTATAGGTTCTCTACATTTTAGTATATTATAGATTAGTATATTGTGGATTCACAATAATCTATTTAACTAACAAATATCACATTTATTTACTTTAAAGACCATCTTCCCATCTGTCCACTATGCGCCTATAATCTTTTTCACAAGAATAAAACAATGTCTCTTACTTTAGTAAATTCCTGAATTTCTCCATGGTACAGGGTGTCTGGGTAACCAAGCCAAGAGGAAAAGCAGAGCATATAAATGTGTTTAATTCCCTTCTTTCCTTAGGCTCTAGTGTTGTAACTGCTTTAGTAAAACAACTTTGGAAATTTTAGCCCCAGTGGACTTTTATAGAATGGAAATTGAGGGGTTTTTTTGTGTTTCTAATATCCATAGACTACATTCATCTATAAATGTCCCAAGAAAATGAAGCAAATGACAAATGCTTAAAGACCAAAGGAGACATAGAGGCAATGATTGTGACCAAGAGGAGGTTCCTTCAAAAAAGAGTGATGAGGCTACATTAAAGTGCCTCACTGCACTCTGTTGGATAGCGTTCCTGCCAGTGGTTAAGGCAAAAATAAATAAAGACTTCTCAATTGGGTACTGTGAAATGGAGCTGTCCAATTCAACGTGGATGCTATAAATTTAATACTGAAAAATGAAATTTTATTTATAACCAATAAACCACACATATCTACTGCAACACTAAAAAGAGTGGTACTACAATTCCGAACACATGTTAAGAACAAGCAGTCATATGAATGGGAGAGAGCCTATATCCCCCCAACCCCAGTGTGGCCTACTGGCAGAGAAATAAAACAATGGAATGGGATTTTGGAGACTCTAGTCCTATGCTAGATGCTACTAGAGTCATTTATGCCTTTCATTGGGTCATGTAGCCTCTCAGATTGTTCACTGTGAAGCAAAGATGGTAAGTTATTATTCTGTCAACAGCTGTGGCTGCTGAGATTATGGGAGAGCAAATTAGAACTTATTATTCCAAAAAAAGTGGGGCTCAAGGTAGCTTTTGCAATCTCCATGTAACTGTAAGGCTGTGCTCATGTATTCTGTTTATTCAAGTGGTACCTCTTGGAGTTGTGCAGTGCGCAACCCGCCTGCTGTACACAGAGACCTTGCCTTCCCTTCTGTCCCTTCATTCTTTTGCCTGAACTCAGTAAATACATTCTGAGCATCCACTGTGCCCTAAGCCTATGCTAAGTTTTGAGATACACACCCTGTCCTTGGAGACACTTCCTGCTAGTGGGCATTCTGAAGACACCTATTCCACAGAAGCTTCTATCACCACTACCACACAGGTATTTTACTCTCAAATTTCGATTAGGAGGCTGGGTGCGGTGGCTCACACCTGTAATGTTAGCACTCTGGGAGGCTGAGGCAGGGGGATCGCTTAAGGTCAGGGGTTTAAGACCAGCCTGAGCAAGAGCGAGACCCCGTCTCTACTAAAAATAGAAAGAAATTAGCTGGACAGCTAAAACTATATAGAAAAAATTAGCCAGTCATGGTGGCGCATACCTGTAGTCCCAGCTACTCGGGAGGCTGAGGCAGGAGGATCACTTGAGCCCAAGAGATTGAGGTTGCTGTGAGCTAGGCTGACGCCATGGCACTCTAGCCCAGGCAACAGAGCGAGACTCTGTCTCAAAAAAAACCAAAAAAATTCAATTAGAGAAATTTTCTTTTTTTAGTTGTTTTATACAACAGATTTATTCTTAAAAATTGATACAAATAAAAGTACAATTTATTCTGGAGGGCATCCATTTAAAAAATAATCCTTGGCCGGGCGTGGTGGCTCACGCCTGTAATCCTAGCACTCTGCGAGGCCGAGGCGGGTGGATCGCTCGAGGTCAGGAGTTGGAGACCAGCCTGAGCAAGAGCGAGACCCCATCTCTACTAAAAATAGAAAGAAATTATCTGGCCAACTAAAATATATATAGAAAAAAAAATTAGCCAGGCATGGTGGCGCATGCCTGTAGTCCCAGCTACTCGGGAGGCTGAGGCAGTAGGATTGCTTGAGCCCAGGAGTGTGAGGTTGCTGTGAGCTAGGCTGATGCCACGGCACTCACTCTAGCCTGGGCAACAAAGTGAGACTCTGTCTCAAAAAAAAAAAAATAATAATCCTGTGATGTATTTCTTTTTAGAAAGTACATATTTATATGCTAATTTGTTTGAGATATAGTCATGTATCCACAACTACGAAATATTTGTTTTATTCACACGAAGACTCATTTAAAATTTTGCTTTACGAGAGTGTTTCATATGTGCTAAGCATTATTTCTAAAACTAATTTTAATAGCAGTAATGACAACAACCTAAAAACCCCCACAAGTTTGGGTGGATCTTAGCCAGCCACGAGCAAACGCTGTTCACAGAAGCTGAATGTGTTCCTGTGCCTGGGTGGAGAAGTGATCCCTAAGTTGTCAAACATGCTTCCCAGCCCTTCCAGAGCTACAGCTTCATTTACACAAGTAATCATCGCCATGCCAAGTTTGTGTTTCCTTGTAGAAAATAGTTGTATTTTGCCAGTTGAAAAAGCAGTATTTCTTTTTTAAAATAAGGGCCAGAATCCATTTTCATTGTTATGAGATAGTAACCTTGTGAGGCCTAGCACAGTTCCTGGCACATACAGGGTTCTCATTTAGTATCTGTATTTGTGGAGTGAATGAACAAGAAGTCTTTATCTGCAAACAGTTTCTACTAAGCACTGTGCACTCCAGGAAATGAGCCTTGAAGGGAGATAATGAATATAGATGTTTGTGCAAAGGCCATTGCATGGACTGGAGAGGCATTGACTTGCAAAATGACTAAAAGCAAGAACTCAGAGCCCAGACTGCCCCACACATTGATTCCCTAGACCTCTCTGTTCCCAGTTTCCTCATCTATAAAAGAGTGTACCTATTACCTCTTTCATAGCATTGTTGACAGGGTTAAGTAAATTAGTATATGCAAAGCACCTAGAACACATGGTGAACACTAACAAATGTTAGTGATTACCATGATGTTCATTATTTGCTTTACACATAGAGCCTTGTGAAATATTTTAAGCATAGCTCTAGCTCACAAAATCCAGTGCGACCTATAGTTATATCACTAAAGTGAGAAATCCAGAGCTCTTCTCGCACACAGGTACTGTTAGTGCCACCGAGGCATTGCCAGGGTTTATTGACTTTTCTCATTATCTTTCTACAAAGTCCCCTTTCTGTCTTCCCTACCTTGTGAAAATCAGAGTATTAAGAAACAGCCCAGGCCGGGCGCGGTGGCTCACGCCTATAATCCTAGCACTCTGGGAGGCCGAGGCGGGTGGATCGCTCAAGGTCAGGAGTTCGAGACCAGCCTGAGCAAGAGCGAGACCCTGTCTCTACTAAAAATAGAAAGAAATTATCTGGCCAACTAAAATATATACAGAAAAAATTAGCCGGGCATGGTGGCGCATGCCTGTAGTCCCAGCTACTCGGGAGGCTGAGGCAGAAGGATTGCTAAAGCCCAGGAGTTTGAGGTTGCTGTGAGCTAGGCTGATGCCACGGCACTCACTCTAGCCTGGGCAACAAAGCAAGACTCTGTCTCAAAAAAAAAAAAAAAGAAAAGAAACAGCCCTCTGTCTCTGGACGCATACCAGCAGAGCCTTTCCGGCTCTCTCTTCCTACCTAATTGACTGAGAAATGAGTCCCTCTGATTTTGGACATGGTGAGCAGTTTCAGGCTAATTTTCTTAAGTTCCCGATGACACGTTCACAGCACATTAGCATCAGGCATTACTTTATTGATGTTATTGCTGTAATATGGAGTGATTTATTAAAGCAAATAAAGTGGAACGACCTAGCAGAAGGATGCGGTTTGGGACTGAAGCTGCATCCTGATGCCTCCACACCTCAGCCAATCAGAAGTCAAGGCTCGTACCTTCCTGCACAGCCCACCTGCCGTTCAAGTCAGAGAACCCTGGTTGTCTCTGTCGTGAGCAGTTATCAGTAAAGTCCTTTGACGATAGGGGTTTTCTCTTGAGGTTTTATTGCAGGGGTTTGCATCTACCTTGCACCAGGCATGGCACTATGCAACTTTATGTGCTTTCTCATTTAATTCTTGAAGTCAACCTGTGACATCTATCCCCATTCTACAGAAAGGAAAGTAGAGCTCAGCTGGGTAACCTACTCCAGATACAGAACTAACAAAACCTACTCAAAGATCCAGAACTAATAAAAGGCAAAAACAGGATCCAAACCCATTCTCTCTGACCTAACACTGGCTTTGCTGTCACTACACCACTCATCCCTGTTGCCATCTGATTGAGGAACCTCCCCAGATCTTATATCAGAAAAGCAAAAGGCAGCATGTTGTGAGTGCAGTTAATCTGTTGGCTTGCCTTTTTAGTTGTGACTGAATTGTCTGCAGGAGCAAAGGCTTGCCTGATTTTTTTTATAAAATGATAAAGCAGCCTTTGTGACAAGCACAACAAATTTGTCATTTTCCCCCTAAGTCTTAAGCATATTTAGAAGAGAATGGTTCATATTTTTTGCCAACTTTGCAATAAAAACTCTACTCACTGCTCCATTTAAAATCAAATAACTTGTTTTACTTGCCACATACTATGTATTATACATGGTTGCAATTAAAATAAAACTGAATGAGAGAGAGAGTGTGTGTGTGTGTTTCTCCAATGTAGTTTGGATACTTCATCAGACACTCTTGAAGCAGAGTGTCTTGACTTAGGAGAGTAAGTTCCACAAATGGCTGGATGTTACAAAATGTTCTTGGAATACTTTGTTGATTCCCATTTAATTAGCCTCACAACTCAGAATAGTTCACTTGTCTTCAAATACAAAGTTATGTAAACAAAGGACAGAAGCTGTCATTTTCTACCTCCTTGGACAACTATGTGTTCTCGATAAGAATAAATTTCTTTCTTTTTTTTTTTTTTTTTTTTGAGACAGAGTCTTACTCTATTGCCCAGGCTAGAGTGCTGTGGTATCAGCCTAGCTCACAGCAACCTCAAACTCCTGGGCTCAAACGATCCTCCTGCCTCAGCCTCCCAAGTAACTGGGACTACAGGCATACACCACCGTGCCCGGTTAATTTTTTCTATAAATGTTTTTAGTTGTCCAGCTAATTTCTTTCTATTTTTTAGTAGAGACGGGAGTCTTGCTCTTGCTCAGGCTGGTCTCAAACTCCTGACCTGGAGAGATCCTCCCGCCTTGGCCTCCCAGAGTGCTAGGATTATAGATGTGAGCCACCGCACGTGGCCTAAGAACCAATTTCTCATAGGGACGACCGGTGGTTTGAAAACTTCTGGGGTCAAAAAATGGTAGCTTGAACACATGCTGTTACCTCTTCTCCCACCCTATACCCCACTTTAAATGGCAGTATAAGATTTTTCAAAGGGCAAAAGCCCATAAGGGAAAAAAAGAAAAGGAAAATAGAGAACAACAATAAGATTTGGCAAAGAAGATGAAGAAAGACAAATTTAACTGAAGAAGGAGAGGAGAAGCTGACAATCTGATTTACACCCTGTACTCCCAGGAGGCTCAGGAATGGGTGGAACCAGGAACTGCTGGAAGTAAGAGTGATGGGAAAGCTAAGACAGAAGGATTGGTTGAAAGTCTGTTGAGAATGAATTCGTCCTTAGGTGCCTTCCCCAACTTAGCACAGCCAAGTACCCCTCCCCTACTCCAGTGCAAGGCTGGAGTTATATTCTCTGGAAAGCAGGCAATGGAGAGTTCCCTGGACTGGAAGAACACAGCTGAATGCAGCAATACTGCTCCAAAACCAGAGATTAGGTGAAAGTTTGCACACTGAGTATTCAGACCACCAGCCTTCTTCCCCCAATAAGCTCCAGCAAGGTTGCCAAGCTGAATCGCCTCCAAGTGGGAGAAATAAACAATTTAGCTGGGCCTGGGCGTAGTGGTGTGTCTGTAGTCCCACATTTAACAGCATGGTAGTGACAGAGACAGAAGCTCATACAGATTTGGATGCACTTCTGGGTTCATCACCCCAAAGAGCATCCACCCTGATGAAGGTCTCAAGTCTCAGATAGGGACTCAGTTAAAGGAGAAAGAGAAGAATCTAGAAAACATGAAAATGGCCACCATACGTGTCTATAGACCATAAGCAGTTTCAAGCTTTTCTGCAGGCTGTGTGGGTTAGTCCAACAGGTCCAAGCACTATTTTCCTCTGTTGCAGAGATGACAGCGATGGGTTTGATGTATTTTGTTGCCTCTATTTATTGTTTGGTTTCACAGACCATTTCAGTGGGACATGGATGTTTTAAAAAGCCAAAGGAAACATTGAGTGCTATGTTATGGTTACCACAGCTTGGCAAAATATTGTGTAAATTCATTGGCAGATGCTAGGAAAGCTATACTTCCTGGTCATAACAAAGTTTTTATTTTTGTGCCCTGTGCCCAGAACAATTTGCAGTTTTGAAATATGACATGACTAAAAATGCTAGATGTTCATATGTCTCTATAGGAATTATATCAAATCATTGAATGAAGGTTTAAATTATGAATTAATTGGAGTGAATAGAATGTTTTGCATGCTTTGCTAGAAGCTAAGAATAATGATTGAATGAGATCCCATTAGCATTTACTACAGACTAATTTAGACAGTGAGTAAGGTATTGGTGTACATGTTTGCTTTTTCTTTAAATGTTGTGTTAAGATATTAAGCCATCTGTTCATGTGTATAAACATTTTCCTGGGATTCAGATGGGATTATGGGATATGATATGGCTCTATGATTATTATGGGGATGATCAGACTGTTTATAGTAAAATCTTACATTAGGGGCTTTTTAATGATCTCTAAAAGGAAATCACTCCAGGCTTCAGGTTGGCAAAACATCTCTCCTCAGAGGCAAATTGTTTTTTACAAATGTTGGTTTGGTTAATTTTAAGAAGCAAACTCCTAAATGAAATGTAAACTTTCTAAGTCAAGATGATTTTTGTATTAATATGGACTATAATTCATTTCCAGGGTTAATAATATATAGGCTCATTTTTAATTGGGTTTCATTCTTATCAAATAGAAATATTCCTAAGAAAATTTATTAAGCCCAAAACTGACCACTGTGCAGAATAATAGTTTGATCTGTAAACTCACTAAATATTATATGTACATGTTTAGAATATCAGTATATATAAAAACTTACTTAAGTAGCAACAAAATATTTACTGCAATCAATAGAAGAGTCACATTCCCAAACATGTCAAAGCTTTCTAAGTATGAATTTATGAGCAGAATTTAAAGATTTATAGTCCATCTAGCAAAAGATTTCCTTTGGGGCAGGGGGTGGAAAAAAGAACTTTAAATCAGTGGTTCTCATCCACTTTCCCACCCAGTACACTTGAGTAATATGTTACATTTCCATCACCTCACTGGAAAGGAGTGAAGGAAGGGATGGGAGAAAGGACCACACATCAGGACCACTAAGAGGAGTCACCAATTGGTTTTAATATTCTCCTACTGGGGCACTCACCGTTCAGGTCCTCTCTTGAGAACCAATGATTAAAATAGATTTAAAGGTTGCACTAGTTTGCAGCCTTTAAATCTATTTTAATCAGCATTTGTACCCCCATAATATTTTGAAATAAAAAAATAAAGGTATAAATCTTTGTACTTGCTTTTATAAAAGTAAGTAATTATAAATGCACTAAAAAATAAACAAATAAAATAAAATAAAAGAGATTTAAACCTGATGGGCAGTTCTCCAGTTGCTCTCTATTTGCAAATTTAAAATGACTTTCCTTTAGTTTTTTGTTTGTTTGCTTGCTTATTTGTTTGTTTTGTTTTGTTTGAGACAGGGTCTTGCTCTGTCTCTCAGGCTGGAGTGCAATGGCATTATCATAGCTCACTACGGCCTCCAGCTGATGGGCTCAAATGATCCTCCTCCTCAGCCTCCCAAGTAGCTGGGACTACAGGCACACCAGTACTCCCAGGCCCAGCTAATTTATTTATTTTTTTGTAAAGGTAGGATCTCACTGTTGCCCAGGCTGGTTTTAAACTCCTGGCCTCAAGGGATCCTCCTGCCTCAGCCTTCCAAAGTGCTAGGATTACAGGAGTGAGCCACTGTTCCCAGCCTAGTTCTTAAGTTTATAAATATTTTAACACAAATATATTTTTTTAGATATAATGTACATATTTTCTAATTCATTTACTAATCATCTTTGCTTTGCATACAAACTCTGCTTGCATTAACAGCTATTATAAAACAGGGGAAATATAGTACTAGGTAAATCATAAATATAAAGATGTGATTATTCTATCTTCATTATTACAGCACCATCCAGTAGAAAACCAGGGGACCCTCTTGTCATTTCAGACATCAAGAAAGGGAGCGTGGCACACAGGTAAGGAAAATGGACTTTCTGATTCATTCCAAGGTATCTCTTTTTTTTTTTTTCTTTTTTATTTATTATAGCTTGGTATCTCTTAATTGAAGCATAAATGACCCCTTCCATACCCAAGGCATACCTTGCTGATGGATCACTGTATTCTCAATATTTTCCAGGCAGCCACTATTAACTGATCATATTTGACATCCCTAGTGGCCATGGCTACATAGATCACTCTCCTCATATCAATTTATTTCTGCACCCAGTGCAGACAACACTCAGCCGAAAACATTTTTTAGGGACTTTCAGGAGTCCAGCATAGGCTCTTCTTCACTGATCATCTTCCATCCTTCATTTTCCAGTTACAAAACTGAAAGTAGCCCGAATTATGAGAGATCCTCCACTTGGAGAGACAAGCTTATGGAAGAGTTTTGCTAGGTGCCAGAATGTCCTCCCTGGGGAAGCAAGATCCTTGAGCCTTAAGTAATGTTCATGTCACCTATTTGGCCCATCTACCATCAAAATTCGGGAGTCTCAAACTTTTTATTTCATAGATAAAAATCTTTTTAAATGATAGAGGGTACTGATAGAAGAGTGTTAACTTTCTTTTTATTTTCCAATTAAGTACTTTAAAAAATTTCATCTATTATCATAATCATTTATTAAAGACATATTTTAATACTCAAAAAGTAGGAAGGGCATTGTATGAGTTTAGGTATATAGGCATGGGCTCAGCTGCTATGACAAAGAGACGTTTAAATACAACGGGTCAAACAAGACAGAAGTTTGCCTCTCGTATAACAGTTGGGAGGTAGACAGGCAAGCCTGGGCTTTCTAGTCATTATCATTTTCTAGCCATAGGCAGGGGGTAGGGAGGGGGTGCCAAGAGAGTCTGGGTCATACATTTTTAGGGGGTGACTCAAAAGAAGGAAAGGGAGAATAGATGCTGGAAAACAGCCCTCTGTCCCAGAACTAATGAGTAAAGGGCAGTTCTTACAAATACGTGTGTATTTATATATATACACATACAAATGCATATACGTACTACATTCTCATTTTCTTTAAATTTCATTATGGACCTTAAAAAATTTCAACAGACCTGCACTGGTCCACAGCCAGTACGAGATTTGCAATGGCCACTTTCCAAATAAGTAGCAGGGGATTCGTCTATACCTTTTCTCCCTACTCCAGCCATAGTGAATTTCCAGGTGCAGGTGGGAACGCCAGAGACTCCAAGTCTCGGGCCTCCACTAACTCCATTCCACCTTGCTTTTCCTCACTCCTCAGCCCTCTGCTAGTATCTGGACTGCCAAGGATCAAAAGTGATGCAACAATATGGAGAAGCATCAGGACAGCTGGGTCTCTGCAGACCCCAGCCCAGTGCCTGCCTTCCTAGGATGCTTAGGTTCCCTGAGTGAAGCTTATATGCATGTCCTGGTTTAATTGAAAGAAGCAGAAGAAAAAATGTTTCTAATACTCTGCAATTTAATGTCACAGCAGCCATCCCAAATAAGACTGGAAAAGCGGGGAGAGGGTTGTTAATAAAGTACAATTTAAAAACAGTTGAAGAACCTCTTTTCCTTTGAAGACTACCATAATGCTACATTATGCTCAATGCCTCTTTAAATGACCTAGTTAAGTGCCCCTCATTAGTCTTGTGTTGTTATACGTTTACTAACAGAACTGGAACCCTGGAACTTGGGGATAAATTACTTGCAATAGATAACATCCGGCTGGACAACTGTTCCATGGAAGATGCAGTTCAGATCCTGCAGCAATGTGAAGACCTGGTGAAGCTCAAAATTCGCAAAGATGAAGATAATTCAGGTATTGATAGCATCCTTATTTAAGACTGATTTTTCTAACTGCCCATCTGTCACCAAAGATATTAGATCTTGATGTTTTACATACAACAGCTGGCTAGTGACATTGCAGCAGTGTGTTAGGTAGTTAAAGGGTCTTTAAATTGTGCATTGAGAGTGTAGTATGAATTTTAAATAATGGTGCCTTTAAATGATGTAATTAATATATTTTCATTATAGAAACATGCTTATAATTACAATAAAATAATTTTTAAAAATGAAAACTAAATCATCACCCAATACCACCCTAATGCAGTGGAATGAGTCATTTTGTAGTCTTTGTTGATATTTATATTACATAATTATAACCATAGCAAATGTTGCATTTTTATTTAACTTTATATTATAAACATTTTAGCATTTTACAAACCCTTAATATCTATCATTTTTATTTACTGCCTATAATTTATTTATCATGCTTCTCTGCTTAGATAGATTGCTGCCAATGGTTTTATTATTGTAAATAGTTAACTATCAGAGATATCTTTATGCATAGATATATTTACTCAACTTTTTTTCTCTTTTGAGTTATTTCCTTAGAAAATATTCTTAAAAGTGGGATGGCTAAGTCAAAATAAAAAGAAAATTTTTATGATTCTTGTTGAGTCTTGCATTAAGACGACTCTTGCTTTCTAAAAGGGTTGTTGTTTCCAATTTGAGGGGATCCAGGCATGTGTGAATACAGTGAAACAGTGCTTCTCAAACTTTGGTAGGCCACAGGATCACCTGAAGAGCTTGTTAAAACACAGATCCTGGCACTACCCCAGGGAGGGCTGAGACTCTGCGTGTCTAACAAACTTGCAGATGCTGCTCCTGCAGTCCAAGGAGCACACTTTGAGTAGCCCTGCAGGAGGCGCTCTTTTATCTGATTATGATAAGAACCTAGAGCTAATTTTTAAAAGCCCGTCACTTGAAAGAGTCAGCTAGTGTGGGGAATTATAGAAAGTGATATATACCCATATCATAAACATTTAATTTAAAATTTTGCCAATCTTGTGGGCAAAGTCAAGGCCTTTCTTATAAATACAGTTATGATTCTTGTAAGTCTTTTTGCTTGTTTGCCTAAACCATACCCATAATATACAGTTTATGATTTCCAGTTTTGTTTTGGTTCTGTTTTGTTTTTAATGCAGTGAGAATTTAAAGAATTTAAATCAATGTGAGTGCTTACTCCACCTAGATTTTTATTTTCTCCAGTGTTTTAGAGTTTTTCCTTTATGTGATTAACAGTAGATTTTCACCAATGACCCCTTATTGAATCTTTCCAAAGCATTTGATTTTGTTTTCATAGAACATCTATACTCATACTTCATCAGTTATGTAAGATTAGTTAAATTACATAGTTACAATAACAAGTACAACTGGCATAAACAGGTTTGGGAATAAATATAATTGACTGTAAATTTTTAAGTTTACAACTCAAGCAGTAGCAGGAGCAGAAGTGCACAGAGGGACTAGAGAAAGAAACCTATGTCTCTGGAACATTCCATTGCACTGGTCTATATATTTTATGATGGATCATGGAGAGCCACAATTAATCCAGTAAATTGGTTAAGTGGAGATTGGTTAAGAGAGCTTCTACTATGTGTAATTTTATCCCAACCAATAATGAATTATTGTCAATGTTCTGAAATCTCCCTTAATCAAATCATCTAGATCTAGAGTTCATGGTCATGTAATGCCATGAACTCGTGATTCCTATTCAATATTTAAAAAAAAATCAATAGTTACATAGATCAGTAAAATTGGTAATGATGGTTATACCCAAATATATTTTATAACCAATGTTTAAAAATATGCATAGGTTTGTTGATTTCTTAAGCAACTGATTTTCTATGCCAACATTTGCATTTCTCTCCTTACAACCCTGCTTCAATTGCACTTTCTTTTTGGCATTTGTTTCAAAAGAGAGATAAAGCCTCCAGTATCAGCCCAGGCTCTGTTCTAGTGAAGAGGCAAAGCCCTGTGGAGAAACCTGTTTTGCATGATTTGCCCAGTGCCCAGCTCAGCAGATCTCAGCTACCTTCCTTGCAAAGTGAAAAAGCCAAACCAGAGATGAATATGTATGGTGTGCGTGGTTGGCAATGTGTCCAATTTCAAAGCCAGGCTGTGCAGACACATTGGCAGGAGTTTCAGGAACAACTGTGCACTTGGAGAGCTAGATCTTATTTTCGGTTGCTGATTTCCTTTGGCTCATTTTTTCCCCCTTTTTATTTTTCCTCTGTAATCCCTACATATAATATTATAGTAATTGTCATGTTTATTCAATATTTTTTAATTTTTAAGAGGTTCAATTTTTAAAATTCTAAATCATTCCATTGAAAAACACACATATACCCAAAATAAAATTATAAATATTGGTGTGAGAGACAAATTTACGCAAACCAGATTTTCTCAAATTGGTATACCAAAATATATACTCGTTCAGATATGTTTTTATAAAAGATCACTATTTCAAAGTTATCATCTGATCACTGATTTGGAAGAATCTATGTGATCCTAGTATCCTCTTCCCTCATGATATTGTAAATATAATTTGAGTAATTGAATTTTTTCCTAATTCAGAGCAAAACAAGGGAGAGAAAACCCTATTATTAGAAATGCTTGGTTGTTTGAGACAAAGTCTCACTCTGTCTCCCTGGCTAGAGGCTAGAGTGCAGTGGCATCATCATAGCTCACAGCAACCTCAAATTCCTGGACTCAAGCAATCCTCCTGCCTCAGCCTCCCGAGTAGCTGGGACTACAGGTACACACCACCACGCCCAGCTAATTTTTCTATTTTTTGTAGAGATGGGGTCTTGCTCTCATTCAGGCTGGTCTTGAAGTCCTGAGCTCAAGCGATCGTCCTTCCTCGGCCTCCCAGAGTGCTAGGATTGCAGGCATGAGCCGCCATACCTGGCTTGTATTACCACCTTTGTGTCAACCAAATACACAGCTGTTGATGATTTCTCTCTTGATTTAGAGCATCTCACTCTAATACATAGGATGTTCTTAGAAACCATAAATTCAGTACTTTACCTTCACAGGCTCTAATCTGTGTAGAGAAACATTTCCAGGCTGCAGCTTGTCCCATCCGAAGCAAATTACCTTTATATAGCTTATTACCTATTAAATCTGTCCTTCAAAGATTTGAGCTTTCATATTTTTTTCCCCAGTTCACCAGTGTTAAGCCAAGCTAAGTAATTTGTAGTAGCTTTTTCCCCTAAATCCTACATTGGAGTAGCAGAGATGCCCCATTACAAGCTCCCAAGAATGATCCTGGTTATGCTAGAAGCAGTAGAAGAGGGTATGTTGGCAAGACGCTGGCTGCAAGAAGGACCTATGATAGGAAAAAGAGTCCTCTTCCCTTTTTTCATGCTTGATCTCTCAGGGTGATGGCTCTCAAACTTGAACGTGCATCGGAATCATCAGAGGGCTTCTTAAAACACAGAAGACTGGGCCCCTCCCCCAGAGTTGGGTCTTGGGGGCAATTCTTGCAAAATTGAGAATTTGCATTTCTAGCAAGTTCCCAGATGATGCCAAAACTGCTGGTCCTAGAACTATACTTTGAGAAACACTGTCACCTAAAAAAGGAACTAGTTTTGAGACTTATAAATTATCACTTACATAGAGAAATTTGAATTCTACCCTTAAACACACCACACCTACTTAGGACTCTCTGAGTATATAATTTTGACATGACTATAGGTAAAATGACCACACCAACAATAAGGAAGCTGTAGAGTGTTGTTCTAAATGGTTTATTTTGTGAGGCCTGTCCAAGAAATTTAGCCTTACTCCAAAATTAATTCCATGACTTTTAGTTGAGGTGAACTTTGATTGACCTGCACATGTTTGCCTTCCAAAGCCTCTCTCCCAAAACCTAGCCTCCCGTTTGGCCGTAGCAGCAGCTGCCATTATGGATTCCAGCCAGACAGCGTTCATTTTGTTAAACAGGCAGTACTCAAGGAGCCTGAAAATAACATTGCAGATAAGTAATGCAGCAATTTTGCATCTGTTCCGTGGTCCCATTAATTTTCTTAACTAGAGCTGAGCAGAACGAACAAGTAGGCTGGCCCCCTTTCCTGTCTTTCACTAATAGTTGTAAACCTTCTGCTGTGATATAAAAGCTGCTTATAATATCATTAACATCTGTTTGGGCTTACTTTGAAACTTACTGGTGATTCTGCATTTTTCCTTCTCAGAAAGTTTCCCTTCTCGTTAAATACTCTAGTTGCTCCTTTCCAAAGCTTGCCTCAAGGACAGCACATCCTGGAGAGCTCCCACCTCCAAAATGGTCTGAGCATCCCCTTCTAAATGGCTGTTATTACCCTCCTCCTAAGCTGCAGGGCCAGGTAGGTGCCAGCTGGGTTAAAGCCCGAGAAGGCAGATGGAATCGGAAGTTCAGCCTGAAGCTGACTCGACATTCTTGGAATGGTGGGAGGAGGAAGATCTAGGTTTGCCGTTCCCATCAATGGCAGCCCAGGTCAAATTCTCCCACTTTGAATGAGCCAGACTGGGTTTGCAGCACCCGTCTTGGAGAAGGAAACTAGACCTTGGTGTAGCAGGGAGGGACCCACAAAGCTCTCTTAGAGATCTCCTCCTGAGAACCAAGAACTACATGCTAACATTCATTCATCCTTTCAGTCATTCGTTGAAACATTTACTGAGTTCTTACTGGTGCCAGACATCGTTCTAGGCTATGGGGATATGAAGATAAAAATCTCCGTTTTCAAGGTGATCCCATTCTAATGAAGGAGACAAGTAAAGAAATCCTGGCCAGGCATGGTGGCTCACGCCTGTAATCCTAGCACTCTGGGAGGCAGAGGCGGGTCGATCGTTTGAGCTCAGGAGTTCGAGACCAGCCTGAGCAAGAGTGAGACCCCGTCTCTACTAAAAATAGATAGAAATTACCTGGACAACTAAAAATATATATTA
>CM052440.1:40880321-40918248 GCA_028533085.1 Varecia variegata
ATGGAGTGAGACTCTGTCTCAATAAAAAAAAAAAAAAAAAGAAAGAAAGAAAGAAAGAAATCCTTAACGCATTGACTGCCACACACAAAAAACAGAAACTTTTCCTTGGGGCCATAATGTTTTATTATAAAAATAGAATAAAAACTTTGAGTGTAATTGAAAGGTAAACATAAATAGAAAAACAAAATTTATTGACTTCTATTCATTTAATCCACGTTTTTAGAATTAAATTATCAATTGTAACAATAAGAACATCAGTAAGTAAGATTTTATATATGCTTCACACAGCCCCAGGGGCAAAACTAGAGTGAGTTAAATACAACTCTCATGGCAGTTAATGTGTTAAAATACAGAGTGAAGAGCATATGCTAGAACACCATTCTCAAGGGGGGCAAAAATTGCTTCTTGGGGAGCAAATAGATAATTACATCACAACAGCTTTTGGCCCTCCAAATCTCAACCCTTCCTGATTGGATCTTATTCCTTACTATTTAATTTCTCTCATTAGGGAGAATTTTAAATTAACTTACCTTTTCTCCTTGGCAGGTAGCAAAAAATGACAATAAAAGGTCTAGCAACACTAGGAGAATGCCCAGGAGCTGTGGGTCTCATGGGAAAGACCTCTAGCGCGAGCCGAGGAGCCAGGAAGGCTCCTTGAACAGTGAGACAACTGAGTCAAGCTCTGACGTAAAAGCGGAAATTCTCCAGGGGAGCAGATGGAAGAAAGTTGTTTGTGCGCCAGGAGTAACAGATGCAAGGGTTAAAGATGTTAGAAAAGTGCTTTTTAAGGACCTGCAATGGTTCCATGAAGAGAGAATTGAGGAGACTGGATTGGGATGGGGAGGAGGGTGTGACCCCTCTGGAGAGACGGTGGCTGCAGCTCAGCTCTTGCAAGGGGGTTCTCTTTGATTCTTAAGGAATTGGGGAACCGATGAAAAGCATCAAGTAAGAGAGTGACATATTCAGAATTGTGTTTTTAAAATATTCTGAGAAGAAAAAAGAAGGAATTATGTGTTGGCAGCACTGGTGGAAGTGGATGTGGGGAGGACAGGCAAAGGCTGGGTCCCCAGCAGGAAGACCATTTAGGAGGAAGCCGTTGCCCTGAAAATCTAGGCAGAGCCAAGATGGGGGCGTCCTGGAGAGCAGTGGACGTGGGAGGCTCCGGGCACCTTGCCGTGTGGGCAGACGGGCCATATGGTCTGGATGAGACCATGTGCAGGCAGCCGCCGCCACCGTCGTCTAGGAAAGGAAGGAAGCCCGGCTAATCACATATCTGTTTCCTCAAGGCAGCCACGTAGGGTTTTCTAGGAGAATATTATTTTCTTTTTTACAAACTTTTTATGAAATTTCAAATGTATACAAAAGTAGAGAAAAATAGCATAATGAATCATTGTGCATCAGCCAGTGTCAACAGTCATTGACTTACAGCCTATCTTGCTTCATCTATACTCCCAGCCTAGTTTCTCCACCTCAGTCAACACTGGATTATTTTGAAGAAATTCCAGGCATCATATCATTTCATCTTGTAAATATTTAATATTACTGATGTATCCAAAAGATACTCTTTTAAAAACATATAACTAAATAACATCATCACCCTAAAATACTAGCAATAATTCTTACTATCATTAAATATTCAATGTTCACATTTCTCTGATTTGTATATATATGTACAGATAAATGGATAGCATTTTTTTTTTTTTTGAGACATGGTCTCACTCTGTTGTCCAGGCTGGATTGTAGTGGAGTGATCATTGCTCACTGCAGTCTCTAACTCCAGGGCTAAAAGGATCCTCTTGCTTCAGTCTCCCAAGTAGCTGGGTCTACAGGTGCACACCACCATGCCTGGCTAATTTTTGTTTGGTTGGTTTTTGTAGAGACAGAGTCTCACTATGTTGCCCAGGCTGGTCTCGAATTCCTGAGCTCAAGCAATCCTCCCGCCTTGGCCTCCCAGAGTGCTAGATTACAGGCATGAGCCACTGCGCCCTGTCTCTCTTTTTTATTTCTAGCAATTTATTTGTTGAAGAAATCAGAAATAAGCATTCATTTTTGTTGTAATCCAAATACAGCATCACCTCGTCCTGTTTCTACCCCAGTGTGGTCATGGGAATGTGTCCTTCCTAGTTAAGATGCTGTCATTTTCTTGATTTGCATCTCGGTTACTATCTAAACTCATCGAGTCCCTACCAATTGCCTAGCAGTTATCATGAGGCCTCACATGCCGAATGAAAAATGTCCCCAAGTAAGGTGACCAGAAACTGACTATTCTAAACCTCCTTACTTCATCTCTGGCTATTTTGTCACCTTTGTGATGCAAGGATGAATCATCTAAAAATAACACAGAGTGCTCACTCTGGGTTGCCTAAGGAATGAGCTAACTAGAACCAGGTCAACCCGTTTGCCCAGCAAGTGGGGCTGCACCCAAACTCACCTTCCCGTGGACCAGTGTTTGTTTTCATCTGGAATAAAGTTTCAACTGAAACTTTCCACTGGTTCCTGGCTCTCCAGGTGCTGGACAACTGTCATTTCCTTCAAATCCCATAAAGAGCTGATGCCCAAATCCAAAATCCTTGGTGCCCACTGACAAGCTTGTGCTCAGCCTGCCCTGTATGGAGAGAATGCAAGGTCAAGGTCTTTCCTGTGGCACACACACCCCACTGAATGGCCGGGAGAGTGCCCAGGAGTAACTAATTGAATGACTTATCCAGATTTTTATCCAGAATATGGTTGGTGGCACAGTACATGTAATATATCCAATAATAACCTATTCATTAGGTTAAAGCCAGCTCTGAAGGGTGACAAAATATCATACTATAGGAAAATTTAGACTTTATTATTCGATTACCCTGGATGCTGAGGCTTCTCTCAGGAGCCCTTAGCCGATCATCACCAGCCCAGTGGCTACACCTTAAGCAGCAGCCTGGAAGAAGTTTGTGAACCATCAAACAGAGCTATTTTAGGCTTGATGGGGAAGATTCTCAGCTGCCAATATAAATTTGATTCTAATATTGAAGTTTTTGTGCACTAAAATGTTGATTTAAGCATTGCAGTGTGTGGTGGACGGCCCTTAATTCTCAGTGGATGGAGCTTATTAGGAGTAGAGCACTCAGGGAGTGGAGGTGATGGCTACTTTCCAAAACTCCCAATCTACGGCCAGAAGTGAAGCAAACGCAGGCAAGAGAGGACACGTTGTTTCCCACATTACTTTACAGACCTTTCATTTTATGTTCACCCTAATCCTTCACTGCACACACAGATAATTGAATTGTGAACTCAAGCTTTTCTTTTCCTCCTTATTTTAGGGTTTCATATCATAAATGAACAGCTGTTCATTGCAAAAACGTGGCCATGTTAATGCTTCGCTATGATACAGTCTAACTGTAAAAGCTGACTATTTTGTTAAAGTAGCTACTGGACCATTTCATTGTATCCTTAGGTACAGAAATGAAACAGCTCCTTAACCATTCACAGCTCCCAGGCCCAAGGCATAAAACAAGAAATGCCCAAGAACTTTAAGCATGTCAGAAGCAAATATAACCCTTTGAATTCTGAGACTTCCTATTTGCAACCCAGACACAGTCACAGCACCTGCCATGTTGACAGTGGCCCGGGACATCTTTCTGGCCAATGCTTTAGGCAGACCACATTCATAAATGTCTTTATGCCGGTGTTAAATAGCCCAAATGAGGTCATGACAGTGTGGTAGCCTGGTATCGCTATTGAAACACAGCTTACAATGACTTTTACTCTATTAAAAGAGGACAGAGAATCATTCAAAACTCCCTTTTAATATCCATGAATTCATCAATAGGAATCAAATTTTAAGACAGTCAGTGGAATGATATGTAAGGGATTCTAGATTTCCCACTGTTGCTGCACACTAAGTCCCACTTAACCATGTGTATGTCATCATTGGCTCCAACCATTAGCAAAATCAACTTTTCTATGTTGCAAGTTAGCTTGTGAGTAAAGCCTGAAAACAGAAATAGCATCTTTGCTACTGTGTGACTCTCCTCCCATATTACCTCCTCAGCCATATGTTTATTCCCCAGGTATTTATCACAGACTCACAAAATGCTAGGCAGGCACTATGCTAGGCGTGGACACAGTTGGGTGGATCAGTCACAGCTTTCAAACATAGGTCATTACGCAGTGTTCCCCTTTCCTGGCACTGACGATGACTCATCCCTGAATCAGAATATGAGCTCCTATTAAGGAAATGCTACTTCCCCAAATAATGATTTTCTCAGACATGATGCATTTGATGATGATGTTTTGAATTTTCTACTTTACATATGAATGTATGTGTCTTATTATTTTGTTTTTTCCGAAGAAACCAATTATGACTCCTTGGCATTTATTGCAGATGAGCAAGAAAGTTCCGGAGCAATTATTTACACCGTGGAGCTTAAGCGCTATGGGGGGCCCCTCGGCATCACAATTTCAGGAACTGAAGAGCCGTTTGATCCTATAATCATTTCAAGCCTCACTAAAGGGGGATTAGCTGAAAGGTAAAATTTGAAGGAACTGCTATAATTACCTGTGTCTGAGATGGGCTTCCTTCCTCCCAGCTGCATAAAAACATGCTCCCCTCGCCTGGTTGGTTATCTGTTGGCTTTTTCAAGTCAGCACAAAGGATTGATTTTAGAGCTTGAGAACTCTCAGGCAGAGCCTGGACTTGACTTTGAGGGGCATCTTACAGGCAGTAAAAGATGTCACGGACTGAGCATTGATACTACTCTGTGAGATGTATAAACTGACCACAATTGACTGGCGGTGGATTTATATTGTGTCCATTTTGGGAGGAGGAAACTAAAGTTCAGGGAGGTTAAAATGCTTGTCCGGTTCAATTCAGCAAACATTTACTGAGCCTCTACTACCAGATAGGTGCTGTGCTTAGCTGCTGTGTTCTCCAAAGAGGATGATACAGGCAGCTTCATCTTCTAATATTAAGGGAAGCATAGTGTAGTGACCCTTCCTAATAATATCCTGTAATCTGGAATGTCCATTTGTTTCTTTGGCAATGATGCACACCTCCTCCCCCTCCGTTCCCCACCTGCTGCTAAACTGCATTTCTATCTGAGACAAGCATATAACAAACCTTGTAACAAAATCTGTCCTCCAGTAACCCAGCTCAAGGATACACAAAGACATCATTCCCGCTGACACTTGAAGACAGTGGTTTGCAAAATAGAGACATAGCATTGCAGAGTTTTGGAGCTGCAATGTACCCTAGAAATTAGCTCATACAACATCTTCATCTGTCAGATGAGGGGACGGAGGCAGCTCAGAAAAGGTGACCCTGTTGGAATTTAATATTCTGATATTAGCAGAGACACCTGTGATATGATATTCTTCAGACATTCTCCTGTCCTAGATTTCTCTGTTACAGAGCCAGTCTTAGGTATCTCTGGTAGAGAGACAACCAAGAAAAGATTCATATTATCTAATTCAGGAACCTACTGGTAAAGTGTCTATGGTACACAACATGGAGCTTTCACAGCCTAGAGACTTTTTCTGAGAGAATGAAGAGATCCTTTTTTTATTTCAGGGGAGAATATTCCTTGAGAGTAGATGCAGTAGTAGACTTGTTAAGCGGCCTCTCATAACCCGTATGACCCTGTGTCACTGCTCTTGCCCCCGTTGCTGCTGCCCAGCACAGCCGCCATGCCATGGAAGGAAGTGGTGTCACAGCAGAGTCCCAAGGTGCCCTGTGAGCTGGGCCAATGCCTTGCTCCCTGTATTCGAAGTGAGCATGTCCAGCAGGAGACGAGCACATGGGATTCTGGCTCTACAGCCTTCAACCCAGCATAGAGTTCTGAGTGTTACCAACCCTGGGCTTCCCAGCTATGCGTCTAGTCCTTCCCCACCAGTGCCTCCAAATGAGGACAGGTGTGCTGAGCACCAGGATTGTAAATTCCAGTCTGCTAGTTCAGAACTGAGTGAGGATGGGAAGGAAGAGAAGAGAAAAGAGCAAAGGTTTATTAGTTCATTGATCAATAAATTATTTTATTTTTCTACATTTCAAGCAGTGTGCAAGGCCCTTTACATATGTTTTCCTATTGAATCCTCAGGGCTTCCCAAAGATATGATTATCCCCCATCATAGTGTTGAGGAAACTGACAGCCAGAGAGGTTAAAATAAGGTACCCAGGTCACACAGCTGGGAGGTGGCAGAGTTGAATTCAATCGCACACTAATGGATTCCTGCATTCAGCCTTTTTCAATCTTTGGAGTCATCAGTTAGGGAGGCTCTGCCACACCAGGGTCTGGTGTGTGTCCCCATCTCTCTGAACCTCACTTGTGGTGAGCTGGGTGCTGATGGGGTTAAACATTTTAAATCTGTAGAAAGAAAGAATGCTCCATGCTACACATCGCCACCTTTGTTGTTCAACATTGTTCACTTTCTTGGGACTTTCAAGGGGGTTACCAAATGACTCAGCTTTCTTGGAATTTAAAAGGCACACCACTTTAAAAGGAATTAAAACAATTTTTCTAATTTTATTGGAAACTTAAAATTAATTCACAACAGCTGCAGTTATCTTATAACATTGCCCAGGAGAAAGCCGGAAGAAGGGACTTCTAGAGACCCTTGCCAAGTCTCTATCATTATGAATGTAGAAAGCATGTCAGGGAAGTTGTCATCAGTAGCACACAGGGATTGTCTACCTTTCCATTACTATCTGGTGTTTCAGGACCGGTGCGATCCACATAGGAGACCGAATCCTTGCCATCAACAGCAGCAGCTTGAAAGGGAAGCCTCTGAGCGAAGCCATCCATTTGTTACAGATGGCAGGAGAGACTGTCACCTTGAAAATTAAGAAACAGACAGATGGTGAGTGGGTTGAGAGCCACAATTAAGGATTTCCAGTGCATTTCCTTCTGTGAAAGAATGTGCTAGTGTCTGTGTGTGTATTTCTAGGGAAATGAATCTGCAGCCAGAGTATTTGAGTATCCTTTAATTTAAATTTACTCTGATACTTAAACTCCTCTCCTGTCTTTAAAGCCCAGTCAGCATCAAGTCCCAAGAAGTTCCCCATTCCCAGCCACATGAGTGACCTGGGAGACGTGGAGGAGGACTCCTCTCCGGCACAGAAGCCAGGCAAGCTCTCCGACATGTACCCCTCCACTGTGCCCAGCGTGGACAGTGCTGTGGACTCATGGGATGGGTCTGGAATAGACACCAGCTACGGGAATCAAGGTATGTCCTTGCTTTGGGGACAGAGGACTTGCCATTTTTGAAGTCCGTGCTTCTCAGAGATTCATCCTCTGCTCCGTGAGGAGAATATCTGTATTTAACTTATGTCTGCTTTAGTGCAACCATATTGAACACACTGAGTCCTTTCACTCAGCTGGCCTTTCATTTCCTCCCAGTGCTGATAAGTCTTGAACATTCATCAAACACTAACAGGCCCCCTTAGATCTACTGATGGCCAAGTCTTCAATCCAGAGCTTGTCCTTCAAGTTTAGATTAATATGAGGCAAACCATATAATAAAGTGGCTCGCTGAAGACATGCCCTATTATCTTATTTTTTTAGCAAGCTTTCCACAAAGATGGATTGGGAGTTCTGAAGAGGTGCATAAGAGATTAGTCAATGATTTGTGGCCCCGTTTATTCCTGCCCATTCGTAACTTTAAGCAAAAACTTGCTGGGGTTTCCCGGAATACTCATTATTAGAGAGTTGTAATCACAATATAGGAAAGTGTATAGTAGATTTTTCTTCATAGATGTCATCTTCGTGTGAAGAAATATTATCTATATTAAAAGTTAAACCTTCTTACCAGAACATAAATACCTAAAAAAGTGTCAGACTGAACACAGAGCATAAACTAATAGCTCCTTTAAAAAAATGTTTTGTTCCCAATGATCTGGGAAGGCATAGCTATATCAAACTTTTATTTTTCTTATTAAATTAGAAGAGAAGTGTGTCAAAATTTTGTGGTATTTCTCCTTATCTGAGCCTTCCCTTCTCTAATGCCCTGTATAAATTCCAGCCTCTGAAAGAATCCTTTGTCTGCTCTAGGTTTAAGTCCGTCAAAGAATAAAATACGTGAACACTGTGGAGAACACATTTCTTTGTAACTTACTGAACTGTACTCTGAAGAGAGTCTTGCTCTCTTCTGGTTTTCCTAGTTCTCTTCTCTCAACCTGCCTTTGCTGTCACTCTCTGTTTAGTCCTCTGGGAAAAAAAAGTGGAAAAAAAAATGAAAGGAAATATATCAAAGTTATCAAGTTGTGACTTTATTAGAGAGGATATTGGAGTTTGATGGAGAAAATATTTTGAACACCTAAAATAGAATTAGGGCTTTCATTTGTTTAGCAATTAATGACTCTAAATCATAATGCCTTGTGACAAGTTAGCTATGCCACCGAATAACAGACATTCTCCTTGCCTGAGAATGAATGGGCCACCAGAGGACACCAGGTAAAAGACCCAAGTCACATTCTATCAGAGTCGACTCTGAGGTTCTTTTATCAATGTGTGTGTTTGTTTATCATTGATGTGTTACTGTGGAGACGTTTTCGTTACACGGAGACGTCTGTGAGGGTGCTGTTGATGTTAATGATTTCTGCCCCATAAGCTGACACATCGGAACTCGGCTACTCCATCCCTTTTACCATAGGAACAGGACCGTACTTAGCACGACCTGTCCCTCATCAGTAGGAGACGGGGAACCAGTTATTACTTATGAAGCATCTTGAAAATTTGAATAGTAGTCCTAATAATATTAAATTTGGCATTTGCAATTTAGAAATCTCCAAGAGTTGAAGGGAGCTAAAGCATGAGTAGAGATAATGGCAATCAGGACAGAATCGAAGTCCTCCAACATAATGAAAAAGTAGCAACAAGCCCTTGCATTTGTAGAACACTTCAGCGTTTACAAAGCACTTTCACATCACTAACCCCCAGTGATTCTCATAACGAACGTGGAAGTTGAAGGCCAGTGTCGATGACGGGGTTTCAGTGTTTGGAGAGGGTCTAGAAGTCAGCTAGCCTGAAGTCCCATGCAGCCCTTGGTGCTGGGTCCTGCCTCACTGCACTCCGACATGCTCATGCACTTGAGTGCCCGAGGTGACAGGCTTCTCTCTGTGCTGAGGCAGCCCTCCCGTCTCCACGAGGCTCTGACAACTCCAGAGTTCTCACTTGTATTGAGCTGAAATCTGCCTATTAGTCCTAGTTCCACCCTCAAGGTCATTCTGAGCTACACCAAAGCCTCTTCCACTGACAGCCCTTCACACACTCAGAGACAGCAATCATGTCTCTTTTGCAGCTTTCCTTCTCCAAGAAAAATAGCCCCAGTTGCTTTAACTGTTCCTTACATAACTTACTTTTGAGTATCTTTATCATCCTAAGGCCTCTCTTCTGAATGTGTTCAAGTTAACTCTGTACCTATTAAAGTGTAGCATTCAGAATGGAAAGTCGTACAACAATCTGACAGCCCAGAGCAAAGCAAGCCTGTCACCTTCGTCACTGAAGACAGTAGAACCAATAATCAATGCGGCCTGCCTCAACATAAGAATTTTAGTGGTCATATCATATCCGTCACTCATTTTGAGGTGAGATCTCAAAGTCAGGCTTTTTTTTTCTTCTTCTTCTTTACTTGTGATACTAAGTTAAACCAGAGCTCTCCAGATGTGAGGTTGACTTTTTCAAAGCAAGGCATAGCTATATCAAACTTTTATTTTTCTTATTAAATATCATGTTGTAAGATATAGCTTCTCTCTCCAACCTGTCCCTCCAGCCTCTCAGCAGGCTGTCTGTCTTATCCTAGGAAGACCTTGCACATTCTCACTGTTCCCTGTAAGTCTATAATAGCTGCCCCATTCCCAGTAGAGCATTGTACTGCCATGATGTATGTCTTCCTCCTTGGGCCAGAAATCAATGTCTTTGCAGCCACATTGTATTATTCTCTGCTTCTTCTCCAAAATGCCAAACTTGCCCTACTCATTCATTTAACAAATATGTACTGACTGGCACAATAGAAGGCCAATATACACTGTGTATATACTGCTGGACAAAAGAGACACGGTGTCTGTACTCATGGAAGAGGTCACTCAACTGAAGGGCCAGTTAACAAGTAAACAAACATCATATTACCAACAGTGCTAAGTATTATTAATTAGTTAATGAAAAAGGAAATAGGATGGAATTATCAAAGCTAATGGAAAAAGAAGGTATGTGGTTAAAGAAGTCCCACAATGGGATGCCACTCCACCCTGTTGTGTGGCTCTAGCATTCAAACTTCTTCCAGTCTGGAAGACACTTCCAGACACTTCTTCAGTGTCTTCTACCCCTACCCCTTCTCTTGCCCCTCATGTGCTCATGTCCTCCTGGCTTATCAAAATCGGCATGGGCCCCGTATGTCTTATTTTTTCCTCCTAACTCAGAAAACCCTATGACTGCTTTACTTGGATTTAGCAAAAGTTAGTACAGGAGGAAACTGACAAATTGGCCTGGACTCTGCCATTCTCATGGACCGAGTAGCTCTGTGGTCTCTGTAATTCTTGACTCTCAACTCAGGTAGTTACATTTCTGTCTTAATGTTCTCTCTTTTGAGGTCATTTTAATCATTTCTATTCTCCCATAAAAAAAAAAAAATCTCTTTCATCCAGGTTTCAAATGTATTTGCATAGAATTAAGTAATCTCTTATTTAGTTCTTTTTATTTTCTTAGTTTTTCTGATTATATCCCCAATATCATTTCTTAATTGGTGTATTTGTGGTTTTATTCTTTTCCCATGATTACATTAGCTACATTAACACTAGCAATAGTGTAAAAAACTATTACATTAGTTTTTTTTCCCAGAGAACTGACTTGCATTTATTTATTAGTTCTACTCTGAGTTTTTTCTTTTACATAAACTTTTGTTTTTAATTTGATTAACTCTTCCATTCAGTTCCTTTTAGATTCTGTTTCCTTTTTTATTTGAATTGGGATGCACAATTTATTGATTTTCATTGTTTTCATAAGGATGTGTTCTTCCCTTGTGTTTTCATAAGGATGATGATAGCTGATAAGAACCCCAACATGTACAAAGTCCAACTTTCTTTTAATGTAGTTAAAGAATATAACAGACTCCATACAGAGCAAGTGACTCAACCATATCCTCCCCATGTCTGGGGTTTTGTTTTTCTCTTGCATTTCTTTTCTGATCTCTACAAGATCATGTCTCATCTCCTCCTATTATCTTGCCTTGCCCAATTTCCCCTGGGTTCTTATATTTCTGCTTTGATCTCTTGTTTTACAAAGATGATGGCTTTGCTGTGCTTTGTATTTTAAAAATTTGGTGATGATCTATTTGGTCATGTTTATCATTTGCTCCATGGCAGATTGTTTCTCATGAGGATCCTTCATCTGCTGTTGCTTTGTTTTTTCTATTCCTTTACTCCTGTTTTTTTTTTTTTTTTTATATATTAACTTGGTATACATCTTATGCCAGTTCCTTTTAAATTACTGCTTGTCAATGAACGAGATGATGAACTGGAGATTTGCTAGCGGTTCTGAGAAAGAAGAGCCCAGGTGTGTTCCAGGCTACCGAGCTTCCCCAGTTCACAGTGTTGCACACGTGAGGATGTTCTTCCTCAGCGAACAGACAGCAGCACCCGCAGGCTGCTCACAAGGCAGCGTTCTTTTCTGCTACCCTGACCCACCGAGAGACTGTTGTGGCACATCTGCGTGTGTTTTCTGTCCCGGACTTTACCCTGGTGCCAAATGGGGTCCAGGGTACTTCATGCCACCAGCCCATGCAATGCAATCTAGGATTCCAAACAAAGCATTGCTGTTTTGCCTCATGTCATGGTCCCTGCTTTGGTGGACTGGGTGGGCTGTCTCTGAACTCTCTGACCATAAGTGTCTTCTCATCACCACGACCACCTTTCTCCCCATTTGACTTTCACTGAATTTAGCAGCTTTTCTTATGTAGTATTGTCTGAGAATACACAAATACTCTGGTTGTGTTTAAGATGGGGTTTGCATTCTGTCATTTTTCATCACTTTTTGTTTTGAAAGAATGCAGAACTATCTCTCCATTGCCATTTTAAAACCACAGCCTCATCTAAACGCTTTGAATATTTCTTGGCAAGAACAATTACAAATAGTCACATAAACGTACGATTTGATTTTCTCATTCTTAACAAAATTAGGGCTTTAGGAAACAGATTTGGCAAGGGATCATCTGGCTCACTTCCCTATACTAACATTGGCTTCTAAAAATGAAAGTGACAGTGAGAGTTACAAAATTGTGAATATTGGATTCCAAACTTCGTGAATATGAACCAACATTGTTTAGTTTGTTTTTCTAAGTTAATACTGAGTGTGAATTAAGAGTTACTAATCTGTATTAGTACAGAAAACCAAATATTACAATGTTGGAGTATCAGAATTTTACCAGTATCTAAAGTAGATACCGTAAAAGTAAAAATCATCAGATCAGGATTCCATTCACTTTCAGAAGTATCTACATTTGTGAAGACCTATTTTCCACTCTGCAAATAAATAAAACTAAACATTACTCTCAGTGAAAGGAATCTGGACTGAATTTTTTGCCTCACATTATGATACAAAGTGTAAACCCAGATATTGAAACCCAGATGCATAAGAAATAAAGAAAGAAGAAAAAATAGAAAGAAGTTTCCAATTCTAAATCAAAGGAGTAATTACTTAGGGCTGTGCAATTTTAAAAATTATTTCTTTTTCCAATGTGTTTCTTTTATCAATTTTTAATTTAAAATGTAGTTTTCAATGTCATACATGTACTTTCATTTTGTGTGCTTATGCCGTCATTCAATAAAACCAGAGTTTAATTATATTCCTGGCAGTTGATTTTTCTTACACCTGGGCTGCCTCATTTATTCCATTCCTTCCCTGGCTTTTAAGTTTGACTCCTGGTGTAAAGGAATATTCCCCAGGGCTTGTTAACTTCTCAGCTGTGACAGCCAGCGTGCCTTTTACCTAAACCTAATTTTCCTGAGAGAGTCCCTATTTTAAATCATGTTACCATCATCCACCTGCATCAGTTGGGGACTGAGTTTAGCTGCATAGAAAATCCAAATGACAACATTTAGACAACAGGGATTTATTTTTCTCTCACTGTAGTACAGGTCCTGGAGGAGACAGGTAGCCTCATGGTGTCATCAGGGCCCAGGTATATTTTTACTTCTACTAGCTTAGCATCCCTGATACCCTTCCATTGCCGCTGTTTGTTAAGAAACCTCCATCAGGCCTCAAATATTGCAGCTGCTTCCTCATTTACCTTCTTTCTTTGAGCTTCATATCATCCCACATTTCTCTCAACGATCTTTAGAAAAACCGAATCTAGTCATGCCACTCCCTTAAAACAAACAGAAAAACCCTCTCTCGATGGTTCTCTGTTGTTATAGAATATAGTCAAAGGTCCTTAGTTTAAACACAGAGTTCTTTGTAATCTAGTCGCCACCTACTCTGTCAGTCTCATCTTCTGACACTTCCTTGCTGTGCCCTTTCCTACACACCCTGGACTTCTCACTGTCCTCTAAGCAAGCTTTGGTCCTTGCTTTGTTGCTAGCACTAGGTATTTTGATATTTTAATCCACCCCTGCCTTTATCAATTCTAAATCCATTGAGAAATAGAAACTGGAGTCAGCTATGAATTAAAATATCAGCATTTTATTTATTTTATTTATTTGCTAGAAAAGCTGTATTGGTCCTGTGGCCAGAATCAGGATTATTATTTCCCTACCCCCAATCCAGGTCCCTACACTGGGATTTAAATTTGGTTCAACTGAATAGAACTGAAAACGCCAACAATATAGTGACCTAAATTATAAAGAAGTAGTCACTTCAGAGCTGGTATATAACTCTACAGTGTCATCAGGGACCCATGCTCCTAAATATTTCTGCTCTATTATGCTTAGCATTTGGCTTCCATCCTTGGAGTCACCTCATGGTCCAAGATAGTTACTGGGGTGCCAGCTATTTCATTTGCATTCCAGGCAGCTGGAACAATGGTTGTAAGGAATCTCCTCAGAAGTCCCCTTAGCCATGTCATTGACCAGAATGTCTTACAGAGTTACATATGGTTTTGAGCAAGGCTAAGAAAAATAGTTTTAGTCTGAGCAATAATTTGCCCACTCCAAAACTGATATTCTGGTACTAAGGATGAAGGGAAGAATGAACGTAGTCTGCCACGGTTACCTAACTGCCCAGTCAAACCCTTCCTGCCTCCACCAAGCTCAGAGGGGCTCAAGAATGGGACCCAGGTTTGCTTACTGCACAGCACAGCAACAGTGTAAGAGAATGAGTCCGGAGGAAGGCAGGAAGGGGCTCAGTGGCATGCCCAGTGTTCTTTTCCAAAACTTGAGGATTAGGTAAATCGCATGACTCCTATGGGGAGGAATAAGTACAGGTGGTAAGAGGGACTACAATATTCCTGGAAAGCTTTTCCCTCCTTAGGAGTAGAGCAGAAGCCCACAGATGGAATTGAGGACAGGAAGCAGTGTTTACCATGACCGCACCTTTACCAGGCTCTCTTCTGCTTGGCCAACACTGTCTCACCCAACACCTGTACCTAGTAAATGCCAGCTCCTTCTCTAATTCCAACCTTGTATGTCATTTTTCCTTTGGCACCTTTCATGTTCCACATTCCAAACCCCAGACAGGTCTCTGTTCTTCCACATTAGTGTATTCAGACTACAAGGATAGCACATTCATGTGCTATTAGGGTTCATACGTTCTATGCCTATTTCTTCTCCTCCCATCCATGTACCAAACTGTGCAGTTTTTGAGGACAGGAACCTAGTTTTATTTATCTTTGCACTTTAGTTCCTTGTATAATATCTGACACTTAAGAGACACTCAGACACTTACTGCATTGGTAGTGCTAGGGCTTACCTTCTCTCCTAGTCTCCTGACTTTTTTATAAATAAGGAAATTGAGATCTTAAGGAGTTGAGTGGCTTAGTATATAATCACAGTGGATATCTATGTTAATTAAAACATCCTTGTGTTCTAGGCATTTTCCTAAGTGTTTAGGTATATTCATACTCCTTAATTCTCTTATCAACCTGCTAACCTACCTATCATTATCCCCATTTTACACTGAGGTTCATTGGCCAAAGCTACCAAGCAAGGAAGTGACTGAGCTGGGATATGAACGTTAGTCTTTTCTTAACTTTAAAAAAATATCTTATTTATTTTTGAGATGGGACTTTGCTATGTTGCCCATGCTGGTCTTGAACCCCTGGGCCCAAGGGATCCTCTTGCCTCAGCCTGCCCACACCACCACGCCCAGCTACTTTTCTTACTTTAATCTCTGGGTCAGCATAGCATGGATTAGGCAAGAGCTGAGATCAGACCCAGGTCTTCTTACTTTATGCCTCACCCAGAGAGATTTGACTCTTATCCCTTTTTCATTCTCTGCTTTGTTGTAATGCAATAATCATGGACAGTGCTTGCTAAGGCAGGGCATCCTTATTAGAGATGCACATGCCTTTCGAGGCTGGCATGTTCCTATTGACGGTGCTGCACATCTGCTCAAACCCAACCTTGCGCTCTGCTCAAGCCCATCTGCTTACCAACAACAGTTGGAAAGACAATCAGGAAGTCTAGAACATATTGGGATTTCCCCAGGGAACTTAATGGTCATACGGGTTAATGCTTATCAGAAAAGGATACTCCAGGAGGATATAGCGATTAGCATTTGGCTCTTAGAAAGTTTGAAGCCATATAAAGAAAGTGAGGTACAGGCTTTTCCTAACTCTTTTTGTATCACAAGAAGTGAGATGTCATGTATTTGGGGTTGATTTGTTTGGTTCTGATGGAGAAAATGGATAATCCATCAGAGGAGCCAGGCTGCAATGCAGGGTTCCTCAGTCCCTTCCTTTCTAGAGAAGACTCATGGGCTTCCTTAATTCAACACTTTTGACAGCAGACGGCACATTCATCACCCAAGACTTCCTCTCAAGTGGCTAGCCAGACTTCTGCAGTTATCTGAGAAAAAGAGAGAGAGAGAGAGAGAGAGAGAGATTGAACTGTAAATATTTCCTCTGCTCGAGGACTTCTAATCCTTGTTGTCCTAAAATAGAAGGTTCTTAGAGTATTTCCATCATGTGGTGGGAGGCATTGCCCTGGGTTCTTGAGATCAAATCCTTTTCATCAGAGAGCATTATCCTCTGGACATCCTGCCTTGCCTGGGCTCTAACTAGTAGCAAGGTTGGCATTATAGGATCCAACAACAGTGGAGGGAAAATGAGCAGGGGAGAGGAAGTAGGGATGTCATGGAGACAGAATCATCTTATGTGATCAGGGCACTTAATTGTACTTGAAAATGGGGGCCCAGGAATTTCCTTAGGGAGCTTAAGGGTCGTAACAGTTAATGCTTATGCTGTATTAAGTGCTTTGAACATGGTAAGAAACACATATCCTATTGCAATCCAGTGCACACGTGTAAACACGAACACAGGCACAACACACACACACACACACACAGGTCACAGCCTGCAGTGGGGGGTGAGGCAGTGTGTAATGATTACAGCACAAGCTATGGAGTCACCTGCAATCATGGCCCTGCCTTCCCACTTGACCCCCCAAAAGGATTTTGAAAAACTGTATACCCCGCCACATGCTAAAAGTCGTCATCTAAATGTTTTTCTCCCAAAATTTAAATGCTTGCAAAGACTATAATTTCCAGTTTGTTGCAAATAAGCTTTAAATGTATTTCTGTCAAAATCTAGGAGCCACAGATTCGCTCAAATTCGTGGAAAATGTCCGTTATATAACCTAATTGCCAAAGCCATTCCTCACTGTCTCACCCATCAAGCTAATCAGATGTAACTCCCCGGCAGAAAAAAAAGTCAGGCTTCATTTTGCAATTCAAATAAACATAATAATAATGTTCCAGCTTCCTAACCCTTACATCCATCATGCTTCTGAATTCTGGTTCTGAGACAGAGTGACGGATGAGTAAGAGAGAGGGGTGAAAGCCTTGCCATGAATTTACGCCTGGCTGAAATAAGGCCCTGCTCCCAAGAGACCTCATCATAGGAGCAAGGCTTTTCCAAATTATTCCTTGATTTGCCAGCTGGGAGTTTATACCCCAGGGCCCAAGCACCTTCAAAGGTTTGAGAAGGATGAGAAATAAGCCTTTCATTTGTAGAGTGGCAGAAGAAAAATTGGGAAAGAGGAGGGGAGCTTGGAGAACAGGCAGATCTCAGACCCTGGGCACACGCTCAGCTGAGTCAGTTTGGGAAGTACTACAAAGGGAACTGGAGGATCTGAAAACTGATTCTCCTAAAATTATGGCTTGAACTCCCAGTACAGTTTGCAAATAGCCCTAGGTATTAAGACTTGAAAACACTGTTTTAAGCCTTAATATCTTCATCTGTAAATTGCAAATAATAATGATACCTACCTTCAAAGATGGTTTTGAAGAATAAGGTGATACAAATAAAGTACTTAGTGAAGTCCTGGGTGCATAATAAGCACATACTGTTATTATTATTGTCATCATAATTTTATTATTATTAAGCAACTATTATTGTTGTTGCTGTTGTTGTTCAACCCCTCTGCTGGTTAACAATGTCATTTCTCAATGGGGCCAGTAATCCCCAGGCCCAATGCTAACACCTTGTTGATGTTTTAGGCGCTGGTTTTCAGGCCCCAGGATACAATTTCAACACCTATGACTGGAGGAGTCCGAAACAGAGAGGCAGTTTGTCCCCAGTCTCTAAGCCTCGGAGCCAGACTTACCCAGATGTGGGGCTGAGTAACGAAGACTGGGACCGGTCCACAGCCAGTGGGTAAGGTTGCATCCGGCGCTGCCCCATCTTGCCCAGCACTGGGGCAAGATTTGAACTTTGCTACTTTCAGTGGCACATATCGTTAGCATGGACCTCGTAAAGCCACCGTAATTGCCTGTACGGCCACATGGCAGGATTCTAAAACTTATGCCTGACCGGCGGCAACCCGGGCACCACCACACAACAGAGCAAGAGCGAGGTTTCCCCTAATGAGAACAATAGTAGCACCTGGGAAAATCTACTTCTATAAACTATGTCCTCACTCTGTGACAACTTGCTCTCTCTCCTTTCTTTTAAAAGTTTCATGTTAAGTTACATTTAAAAAAAGAAAGATACATCAAGGGTTCCATAAATTCCCCTGTTCCATTCCATTCCAATAGGGCCATGTTGACGCAGCTCCTTCCTTCAGCAGTAGCCAGGAGTAATCTGGAATTCAGTTAGTGAGACCATGGACCATCCTGGCATTCTTCGTGACCCTTTGCATTTCCCAAAGCACCCTTGCGTTGCCGCTGACTGTACCTGGAGGCCATATTTGGAAGAAAGCCAGATCCCAGATGAATCTCTTTCTGTGTTTTTGTGTGAGATGGAGGAGAGAGAATCTGGATACAGAAAAAAAGCAGACTATGTCTGGCAAGTTCCTAACCCAGCCTGTGTTTCTTGACGACAGTTTTGCAGGGGCTTCCGACAGCGCAGAGGCCGAACAAGAGGAGAACTTCTGGTCTCAAGCGCTGGAGGATTTGGAAACCTGTGGACAATCGGGAATTCTGAGAGAACTGGAGGTAGCCTCGGTCCTGCTACTTACTTTTATCATTTCTACATTCATTTTTTTTTTTCGGTCCTTTTAAGTTGGCATTTATCACACCAGTTCATTTAAAAGCTTTAACCCCTTTCCACAGGAGAAAGCTGACAGGCGTGTGTCTTTGAGAAACATGACTCTCTTGGTAGCTACCCTTTATGTTTATATTTTTGCTTGTGAAGCTGCCTTCCCTGCCCCCCTGCCTTCTGGACAGCAATTTGATTTTAGACAATGCCGTTGAAAGTATTTATTTCCCCATTTCCACCCCCCAAGCTTATTGACTTGTGGCTTCTGCCATCGCTCCCTGCTAACCCTGACTGTACCTGTCTCCCACCAAATCGCTAAAAAGCGAGCTAAGGCTCCCAGCAGCGGCGCATCCCATTCCCTTACTTGCTTTAGAAAGGTTTCTTTGGCATGTTTTCATTTGTACCTGGTATAGAGATTTGATCGTTAAGAGGAACATAAGAGGAAATTTTTACTTTATTTTGCTCTGCCCTTAAAATAGATGACCATGCAGCTGGTGAAAAAGGCCAGTCTCTTTGATAAGCGGCCAAAATATTACATAGTACTTTGCTGTTAATTGCAAATCCTGATTCCATATTAACTTAGTGTGAATTCAAGGAAGAACGAGATGGAGTGTAATAGCCGAACTCCTGGTGAGTTCTTTAATCAAAGCCATGAATTTGCTGACGGTATTCACACTTTAGTCTGGGAAGTCCTGGACTGTTTCCTTTTATGTTCTTTTAAATTTTCTGAGCTGTAAAAAATAAAGTGGCAAAAGTCGCATTTTTGTTTTGATGTCATACGAGGTCCCCAAGTCACCATAAGGAATGTGAATGGCAATAATGGGGTGAAACTCTTGCAATTCTAAAATGATTACTCATGTTTATATTATTTTGCTTCTCAATTGCATGTGTGGATTTTTTTATGTGATTCTAATGTTTGTGAATCTGCAAAGAGAATTATAAAGAAAAACATTAGTTTGAATCTGTAAACATCATAGTATTACCTGGCATGAATTTCAGCTTCAGAGCACAGTTGAAGGATCTGGACATGGATAATCCTATAAAATTTAAATTAATTAAGATCTTAGCAATTGATGCCTTTTTAGACAGCTTTCAAAAAGAGCAAAATGCTTAAGTATCACCTGGCTTATTTAAACTCTTACCACCTCCTGTATGTAGAATGACAAGTACAAGTGGCCTAAACAGAATAATAATGGCCCTATTCACAATTACTGAACATACCCTTGCTTTTGAAAGCATGTTTTGGCTCATATGCCTTTTTCATTTTTCATTTTAATACTTCTCTTTTGAAGAAAATGCTATCTTCTAATAGCTTCTTTTACATTAGGTAAAAAGAAAATGACATGAGAAGTAATACAATGAGGTTGTATTTTCACCTAGAAATTTAGTTATCTCATGAAAATAACATCCATCAGCACAGAAGTTATGTTACCACAGCCTATAAATTTGCTCTACCATAGCTCCAGGCAGGCAGGCGTGGCCCTTGAAATCCAGAAAGGAAATGGATTGAATTTATAAGCCAAAGAGAAATTAAAATCCTCAACTGGGAAGAATGCTTGGCAAGTTCATAAATTAGAGTCATATTTACACTTTTACCACAAAGAATATTCACTTATTAGTTTAAATGAACTCCATGCCCTTGATTGGAAATGCTATTATGCAAAAAAATATTGTTGGAGCTAGATTCCTGCATATGAAATTTATATCCAGTAGTAAAAGTTAAAGCACACTATAACACTAATAAAGGTAGGTTAGCTAAGATGAAAAATTATTACAGTTGAAATAAAAATGAAAATTAATTAATTTACTAATCATTTTCCCTATTGCTAGCAATAATTTAGGTTCAGCTTTAGCAATGAAAAATGTATGACTTTAACAAAGGAGAAAAATTGTAACAAGTTTTTGGATAAGTTTTTAACCTCTCTTACTAGACATTTCCATAAAATATGGGAATTATAATGAGCTAATGCTTATGTGGCACTTAACAAATGTTCAATAAAGTAACAAAAGATTCAGTAAAAATTAACTATTATTATTTTTGCCAATTTCTTGAAATCAATGCTTTAACTGTTTTTTTGTTTAATGTGATACAGGAAGGTTTGAATACATGTCAGATAGAGAACTCAAAGATGCCTTAGAAAGAACTTATAATTATGAACTGTGGCAAATGAAAACAGGCAATACATACTCTTGAAGCCAAAACAAATCCTGAGTAATTTAAAATAATTATTTTTAAGTTTTTTATTTTAGTTTTTATTATTTGTGTTTTAGTTTTTACATTCCTTCTTAGATACTACTTGAAGTTCATTTTAAACAAAGCAATCAAGCCATATTTTGAAAACTTGAACTAAAGAACTATTGATAATGTCTCATTTCTTCCATGAGAACCCTTTGTAAATCAATTTGTAATTTCTTCTACGACAGCTAAGACTCATCATAGCAAAACTGTTGTCTCCTAGATATAGTAAGTGTTTTACTTCCACCATGTTTCCTGCTTTTCCCATGAAAAATGAATATTAAAAAATAAAAATATTTTATAAAATATAAAATACATATAAAAAAACAAAGCAATAACTAGTCTAAGTAGGTAAAAGTAATGGCTGGTCACCACAGCAAGAAAACAATCATTGGGTGCTATCAGTTACAGTAAATTAAACATAGAAGTGATACATATGAGTAGGTGCCAGAAAATAAAGGATATCCCGTGACACCCATGAAGCTAGTAATGGAAAGGTTTCAATAAACTTAAAAAGGGTAATTATCTGAAATAAACCATAATATGAGTAACCCATCCTTGTTTAAATATTAGGTATTTTTTTTATCTAATAAAAGGAAGTTTTATAAGGATCAACCTAATACTTGACCCCTTTTCTTAACTCAAACGGGAGGCTTAAGAATTTTAATATCTACCTAATATCTGTAGGGTTACTTAAGTATTGTATGATATTCTACATGCAGTATATATGGGACTTAGCACATGTTAATGTGTAGTGATGAGCAACTTTTTTTATAGTTATGATTTTCTTTTTCAAAATTACCAATGAGGCAGCTGATCTAGTTAGGATATTGATGAGTTTACTTGTTTTGTATCTTTTTCAACAGGGTCATTAGATATATGTCCGTGTGTGCCAATGCTTGGCTGTTACGCAAAGATCTTGTTAACAGTATGCATATAGCTGAACGGTAGTTAAATTTTAGAATTCTGAAATCTTAGAGAGATGACAAATGAAAACTCTACTCACTTTGCAGTGTTCCCTCCTGATCAATAGTTTGGTAAAGTGTCCTTGGCCTTTGCCACCTACTCACTTACCACCTACAGACCCTGGGTAAGTCAGGCTCTTTGTGTCTCGGTCTCCTCACCTATAAATTACGAGGAGTGACAGTGTCTACCTCATAGAGTTGCTGAGAGGCTTAAACGAGTGAATACATTCAGAGCACTCAGCAAATTAAGAATTTGTTTAACAGAATTAAATGAATTCTGTTGTTTTAGCATTGGTATTAATATTACCAACTAAGTCTTATTGCACCAGTCACGTGGCATAGGGGACTTATTTTCTGTTCCTCCGTTTTCAGGCAGATTTACCAATGCTAGTTTACCTTTATATACCATCACATGTAGGAGCACAGAGCTGGTTACGGGCATATTTTCAGAATTGCAGCATCTTCTAATCATGAACGTAATAAATTATTATTTTTTCATGTCTCTGAGGATCAAAGACCATTTCTAAGAAACGCTGATCTATACCAAATGATACGGAGGCCTAGCTGGTCTGCAAGCTTCAGGGACAGGCCACTTGGCCAAAGGAAAGACAGTACGCAGTGCTAGACGGGCATCTTGGGGAGAATCCCGTGCCTTTGTCAGTAATCCCATTCCAGCCAAGTGTTAGCTCCACTTGCAGCTAGAGGCAGTGTTGCAAGTAGAGGCAGCCTGGGCCCCGCTGAGAAGTTCTTAGTTCATTTCTGGAAGATAAATTGAAGGTGGCCTCATGAATCCCATCTGTTAGAGCCACTCAGTGGAAAGTTAATGCTTAAAGTGTAGTTTGCAGTAAGCAAATGTTAGAGCTTTTCAATTTGCCTCAAAACTGCCAGGGGTGGTATTTGATTAAATAAACTCAATGGCTTAAGTACTTAAATTGGATTTGAGATGTGCATTATAAATGTCACTTGCAAAGCATTTTCCAGACTTTCATAGTTCAATTAGTACGTCCATTCTCCAGCCTTTGGTTATGCCCTGAAGAGACTGTATTTTGACTGGGCAGAAGGAGAAATGTGCTTAATGTTGAGCAACTAAACCCTTTTCTTAGTCCATGGCTTAATTGTTTCTGAAAATTGTCAATGCCACAGGCAACAATCATGTCGGGGAGCACGATGAGTTTGAATCATGAGGCTCCAACACCTCGCAGCCAGCTGGGGCGACAGGCCAGCTTCCAGGAACGGAGCAGCCCACGGCCACACTATAGCCAAACAACGCGGAGCAACACCCTACCCTCAGATGTGGGCAGGAAGTCTGTGACTCTGAGAAAAATGAAACAAGAAATAAAGGAGATCATGTCCCCAACTCCCGTGGAGCTACACAAGGTAAGTAAGCTTTCTTCTCTTTCCCTACGGTCAAATTTAGTGGCTATTCTGCATCGTGTGCAAGCCCCAGTGTAATTATGGTGGTGACATTCTCCTGCAGGCTCCGCCAAGCAAAGAAACTTAAAAGCAGATCTTCAGACTGGGTTCCCAAAACACGATTCCTGAGAGGTTATCCTAGAAAGCAGGGAAAATTGGCTTTCAAGCAATGTATTTATCAAAAATATATTTATGGCCAAAATCTTCTAACAAAAACATGTGGCTCCAATGTCACATAGAGTTTTATGAATTAGTCTATTATTCTGATCTCATTGGAAGGACAGAAGGATTTTCTAAACATCATACACTTGCTCCGAGCTTTGCTGAAAAGGGGGTTCTGGTTCAATGTGGGAAGTGTTAATCCTCAATTACAGACTTACAGGACATGGTTATGTTATTCAGAATACATGAAGTTCTCTTCAAGATGTAGGTTATGTGTCTTTGACCAGGACAGGGTAAGACCTGGTTTTGTTCCATCCCTGACTGTGATAGTTGCCTCACTGTACTTCACCGAAGAGAACCCGCTATTGTACACAGAGCTAAATTCCAGCGTTGCTAGCAGACTTTAAACAAGGCATATGTAAGTGACAGTGTTATGGAACCCTGGGCCAAGGAGAGCAGTGGTAAGGGAGTGTTTCTTGTTTTCTTTTTTAGAGCCAGTGCTTTATTTTTTGCCAATATATAAGGGTGTATGAAATACTAACAATCTCATCCCACTTCTCTTGAGAACAAAGACCCCCTCTATAGTTAATAATCTATTGACTAGAGATTAGTTATTTGTCTTATCCGGATGAGCAAATAAATGTCACATTCAGGGGAGGTAATAGGCCAGCTACTCTCTTTTTCCTCTAAAGACCTCAATTTGCCTAACCACCTTATAAAATCTAGCTATTTATTTTGCAGCTGACAAAGGATATGGTGAAAGAAAGGGTAGTATGGGAAGTTGGGTTCTGAACTTTGTGTTCCCATCCTGGGTTCATTCTATCACCACTCATTCATACATTCATCTAGTATATATATTGTGCATTCATCCACTCAAGGAATGTATTGCAAATCCCCAGGGAGTGCATAGTCTAGTGAAGAGGCAGTCTGGGAACTAGTAGGAAGATAATGGAGTAAGTACAACAATAGAGGCAAGTCTGGGCAGACTTAGTGTAAAGAGGGTAGACCCTCCAGGGTAATACAATAGGTAGTTCGCCATTGTTTTTATGGCTGAGTCGTACTCCTTGGTATACATATACCACATTTTATTAATCCATTCATGTATTGATGGGCACTTGGGTTGTTTCCACATCTTTGCAATTGTGAATTGTGCTGCTATAAACATTCGAGTGCAGATTTTTTTTTTTAATAGAATGTCTTTTTTTCCTTTTGGTAGATACTCAGTAGTGGGATTGCTGGATCAAATGGTAGTTCTACTTTTAGTTTTTCGAGGTATCTCCATACTACTTTCCGTAGAGGTTGTACTAGTTTGCAGTCCCTCCAGCAGTGTATGAGTGTTCCTATCTCTCTGCATCCACACCAACATTTGTTGTTCTGGGACTTTTTGACAAAAGACATACTCACTGGAGTTAAGTAATAACTCATTGTGGTTTCGATTTGCATTTCCCTGATGCTTAGAGATGTTGAGCATTTTTTCATATGTTTGTTGGCCATTAGTCTATCTTCACAAGAATGGAAAAACAAACACCACATGTATTCACCATTAAATTGGCACTAACTGATCAACACTAACAAGCACATATGGGAAGTAACATTCACACAGTGTTGGGCAGGTGGGAGGGGGGAGGAGGGGATGGGTAAATTTACACCTAACAGGTGCTGTGCATGCTGTCTGGGGGGTGGGCATGCTTGTAGCTCTTGCTGGAGCGGAGCAAAGGCAATTTAGGTAACCAAAGCATTGTACCCCTGTAATACTCTGAAATTTAAAAAAATTAAAAATTAATACAAAAGAAATATCAAATTCAGATGAAACTAAAAAAAAAAAAAAACAAAAAAGAGAGGGTGGACCCTAAGCCACTATAGAGGGGACAAAAAAGGCTTCCTGGAAGTAGGTGTTGCCTATGCAGAGGAAGGTGGTAGATGGGTGGGTGTTCCAAGCACAGAAAGAAGCATGTGCAAAGGGGTGTCAAAGATTTGCACTGAGGGAATGCAAATATCCCAACATGACCAGAGCCTACAATTGGAGCTCTGTGTTTTAGGAGGAATTCTAGACTTACAGAAAAGCAAAGACATTTCTGACATTTTAGGATGAGGACTAAGGTTTAGCCCCATGCCACAACTTATTAATACCTTGTTTATTTAGTTACCCTGAGTTGATGTGTCTGCTTGATAAGTCACATGTCCTAATACACTAATTGACACATACCATTAGTCCATAAGAACTGCTGTGTTGATTAGATTGCAGAAGGTGCATATTCAATGCCCAGTCTACTGTATGAAGGCAAAGGCTGGCTCCCGCAGATTCCCTCAAGGGTCTGGGAACATGCTCAATAACCCACCTCCTTTCACCCCCAAACAGAATGCATACCATCCTGTATTGACTGCCTACTAAGTGCTATATATGCTTAATGTTTTTAGCCCTCACAGAGCATAGCGAAAGTACAAGTATAAAATAGACTCATTCCTCTGGCGTGAAGCAGTCTCCTTAAAGGAAGATGATTGATAGCCCCAGAATACAAAAGACTGTCTCCTTCATCTCTCCCGCACTGAAAGCATTTAGCAAAGATAATGACAATGAATTGGATGTGCAAGTTGTTATAGCTGAGGTTTAACACAAGTGGCTGTGCTAAAAAAATGGATCTTGTTAAAAAGAAAAAAAGGATCTTCCACTAACTGGCATAATGTGTGGCAGTGGATGGACTGGTTGGAACATTTGTGTGGCAGTGAGTGAACTGGGAGACCACAAGGTCACAGACACAGATGGGCAACCTTGACCTAACGAATAGGGTGCTTCTTTCTTCTTTCATTTCAGTTATGTTCCCTAAATGGACAATAAGTACATTTCCCATGTAGCTTCACTTTTTTTCTAAATTAATCCCCAACAAAATAAGACTCTCAAAAATAAGTGGTGTCCTGGGCATTTTAAGACCCCTGAAATGGTTCAGTGAAGATGTAGCAGAGGACCTCGTGGCCTGATGCTATGCAATTCTTGGAGTGGCTTACGCTCATATCTAGGGTATGTGTTCTTTTTTAAGGAATTCAGTTACTCTGATAGGCCACCCAAAATATTTGTTGCTTAACACACCCTCCAATTTTGAAGTACTGGAGAGGAGAAATGGTCCTTAGAAAAGCTACTTATCTCAGAGCAAAGACTGGTCATTGTGCTTGTGTCTTGCATGTGGGTGTCATCATGAAAAGGCACAGTGACTTGTTGATGGAGTTGAGTTATCTTCCCACTGGGGCACTACTAGCCTGTACTAAATAAACCTTTGTAAAAATTAGGAAAAGGCATTCTTTTGGGGAAAGGGAATTTGAAAAACACTCCTTCCTCAAGTTGAAGGTAACCCAAGCCAGTGTGCACAGCTTAGCAATCAGAATGAGGCATGATTTTCAGTCCCCTGAGCCCCCTTGGTGGCCTTCCCCAGGTGGACCTAGTGGAAAAATTCCCCAGGGGCTCCCAGCATGGAGAGGCTGGATGAAATAAACAGCACAGTGTCCTAAACATGCTTGGTGTTATTTCCCTGCTGCCATCTTTCTGGTGGCTGTCACATGGTTGAGGCATATCCATGAAAACAAGGTGTGGACCTGTTTGTGTCCAGGCCAGCACCTGAAAAATCTTATTTTCACTAGAAGTTGGAGCAAGATGACATGCATGAATGGACAAGGAAACACCCCATTGCTGGGGGTTGGGGGAACGCTAAAACCACGCCATCTCCTGAGCATGGGTTACTAACATCATCTTCATACAGAAGGAGCAAAGTATTGGCTTATCTTCCAGTCTCTGGGGGTCTCAACCTACCCTCCACTGTTTGCCCTCTTTGCCTGCCCTTTCTTCCTGATGTTCTTTCTCTTCCTTCAGACCTTCGGAAGGTCCCAACTGCAGGTCACATCTAAATGGTTTCCCATCATTTCCCATCATCTACTGTGTCTGACGCTCCACTGCCGTCTTGGCAGGCCTTCCCTGAAGTCGTCCACATTCCCTGAAGCCAAAATGTTAGTTGTCATCCTGACACCTGAGAACAAAGGCAGCCTCACTTCTTTTTTTGGCTGTGTAGACGTGGGAGGAAGTTGGAGCTGGAGTGATTTGGGATTTGGGGTGGGGCTAGGGGCACAGTGAGTGGGTCACAGGGAAGTGATGCTCATGTCCCCTTAGGCCACTGCTTCTCCAACTTTCTCAGCAGGGACACATGGTCCAAACTGTATCATGCCCCACAGTTCAGCACACACATACACCCAGGCTCGTATATATGGATGAATCCAAACATTTACTGCACAGGATATACACTGACATTTTTTCTATTTTTTCTGTTTCTTTTCAAATGCTAATCACATCAAGCTGATTTCAAGACTTACTAATAGGTCTCAACCAACAATTTGAGAATGACAGCCTTAGACAATAGTTAGGGATGGGGATCCGAATAACCTTTACTTGTTAAAATGCAGGCTGCTAAGCCTCACCCAGACGTACCTTTACAGCATTTTCGGGGAGTGCAGGCCAAGAAGCTACATTTTAGCAAGCTTTTCAGTGGATTCTTTTGCCGACTAAAGATTAAGCATCACTCCCTCAGGTTTTGCTACCTGGAGGTGATTACTCTGTTCTAGTGAAGTCATAGGTGACAGCTGGGTGGCAGGGCACATAGGAAATGAGGCTGCACTGCAGGCCCCAGAGCTGCTGCATTTTATCTTTCAAATGAATTCTGGTTTGGAGCACTGCTTATCGCAGATTCTCTCTTTTTGCAGATAAGGAACCTGTGATCTTAGCTACAGTTCATTGATAACCCTCCTTTTCCCTCCGAAGCTTAAATATCCTTTGGAGTCTACTTAATCTGTTTCTGAGATGAATTCTAGCTTCACTTCTTTGCACGCCTTAAGGCAAAAAAAAATTTTTTGTAGCATGGAAAGTTCTCCACATTCAGAGCATTTGGACTTTTTAAAAATTCATGTTGACATTTCCTTTTGGCCTGTCCTTCATGTTTCTCAATAAAATTATACCTCTTAATTATACGCAGCTATTTTTACCTATCTTTTTACAGAAAGGTTTTAAAACTAATTTTCCAGCATCTACTTTTATTTATGACCGCTGGTGGCACAACGTTTGAACATTGGAATCACTCACAAGTAATCTCTTTATTTCTCACAGCTGCTTTTGCTACCCTCAGCTTTTCCCCCAGCCAAGTTCACTTTGCATTTTCAATATATTTGAGTTTTCTGAGAGAGTTGCTTTGCTCTTCTTGAAACGATAAAGTAGTTTTACTCCTTGGAAGTAGTGTCATTTCCAGGGTTCAATGCCAGCTTCTCTTGCAATATTCTCCCCATGTCAGGAGCGGTCTCAGCCCTAGGAGGGAATATGAAATGGAAATACATATCTTATTCTTGCACATGGCTCTTACTTCACCAAATATTTGGAGTCGGCACTCAAGATGGAACAAGTCCTTGTGCCAGGCCTAGACTTTCTCCAAATAGCTAGTGTAGAATTGTCTAGTGTGGAAATCACTAAAAGCCAAAAGCGACACACTGAATATGTGAACACTTTGCTTTTGTTGATCGCTTTTTGCTAGATCAAGGCTCTCGTTCTCCAGGTGAGGAATGATGAACTAGAGAGAACGCAGGCTTCCGTGTCAGGCAGACTAGTCAGCCACTCCTTAGCCATGTCACTTCGACGAACCTCGGTTGTCTCACTTACCAAAGAAGGGGCAGGGTCACTTGTTACCAGAAGAGGGAGCCTTACAAAATAGCATTTTTCCTGGTGAAGACACCATCATTCAGTCTTGCCGTACAGTGTCAGAAACTCAGAAAATGAGACCACCTCAGCATCCCAGACGTGAGCAAGACCCAGACAGCAGCCTTAAGCCACCAGAGACAGAGCTGTAAACCAGAATGAGCATCCATTTACAAAAAGAAATGCACGTGTGTCTAGTGACTTGTCACTGTACCAGTCTGACAAGCATTTTCTCTCGTGTAGAACCCGGAATAGCTAACAGTCAGAACATTGTTGGGGGAACATGGAATTGTGGAACAAATGTCCACTGATGGAAATGTGGATTATATGTTTGAAATAAACAATGGCATCCAGCCCTGGTGATCTGCAAAATGTATCATTTCCATCAGCTTTCCTTGTCTATGATTCTACTAAAACATATATTTTAAGATATAAATAACATAATTTCTTTTTATTTTTAATTGTCACATAATTATATACATTTATAGAGTACAAAATGATATTTTGATACATGTATAGGTTGTAGAATGTATACATGAGTAATTAGCATATTCATCACCTCAAATAGTTATCATTTCTTTGATGAGAACATTTAAAATCCTCTCTTTTAGCTATTTTGAAATATATAATACATTATTATTAACTGTAGTCACCTTGCTGTGCAATAGAACACCAGCACTTCCTCCTGCCCAGCTGTAACTTTGCACCCATGACCAACCTCCCCTCTTTCCCCACGGAACCCTTACGCTCAACCTCTGGTAACAACCATTCTATATTCAACTTTTTTAGATTCTACATATGAAATCATACGGTTTCTATCTCTCTGTACCCGGCTTACTTCATTTAACATAATGTCCTCTAGGTTCATTCATGTTGTCACGAATGACAGAATTTCCTGGAAAAACACAATTCTTACACAAATGATTGGCTCATGTCAAAACATATTTGTTTAACTCATTAACAAAGAACGACAGCAGGATGGCAAAACTTGCTTAAAGGGGGATAAAGAAACTATATATTAATGTGTATGTGTGTGTATCTCAGTCAGTGGGGTAGAAAAGAATGCTGAGATGAGACTTCTAAGTTAGAATCAAAGCTGCTCAATGACATGAAGGGAAATATGAGCAAAGCATTTGCAGTTATCTTCAAAGGGGCAGAAATCATTTGCATCTCCACCAGACAGAACTCAATTTGTGTCTTATCACTCACCTGCAAGCTGCCATCCACCTCTGCAGAGTCTGAGCTCTGAGCAATAGAAACAGTGAGTCAGAGCTGCCGTCCCCTAGACTGGAGTGACCCTTAGGCAGGCTGGTTAGACCGTGTCCTGGTTGCCTTATTCCTCTGTGTCTGATCATTCGACTCACCGCTTCTGTGGCAGCTCCACCCTCCCACCTCTCTTCAGAAATGTTAACAGCTGCCCTTAAGTCTGACTCTGGCCTGGGACTATTCCTCTCTCCCACATGTCCTTGTGCATCTCTGTTGTGATCAAACATGTTTATTTATAGGTTGTAAAGTCTTATATCATCTATAGGATGTTCACTTACAAATGGAGTAGCTCTCTGACGGTCACTCTGCTTCCCTAATGTCCAGGTTCTTGGAGAACAGCCCTCTTCTGCCTTGTCCTGCCATGTTACTTGTCTGGCAGGGCTATGGCAAGGATTAAATTGATAACAGTCTAGCCTAGGACTTGTCTCTTTCTTTCCCTAAGATGGTGTATAGAGTTCTGTCCTTCTCCAAGGCCCTTTATAACGTCAGACATCAGCAATCCCTGCAATGAGGAAATCAAACCAAGACTGTTAACACTCATTGAAGTGGGGGTTTGGTCAGTTGTAGCTGGTCATCCTTCCTGAATGACAGTCAGCCTGGCCCCAAGCCCCACAGGCCCAGAGTGGGGGTGGAAGGCGTGCTGCCCACCCAGAGCTGCAGGTGGCTCCTGAATCCAGGAGGCCCACAGGCACCAGAGGGGAATGGAGGTCAGTAAGTTGCAGAGGGAATCGGGAAGGGCTAAGAGCGGGAGAAGGGCCAGGCCAGAGCGACCTGGGAGGTAGAAAACAGAGGCCAGGTGGAGAGGAGCAGGCAGCAGTCAGGCCTGAGCAAAGATGCCCATGGCGGGGGCTCTGCCACAGCAGGCCAACTTGATGGTAGCTGGAGTGAGTGGAGGGAGCCTGTGACAGAGCAGACGATAACTAGGGGATTGTCAGCAACTCATGGCTTGATCTCCTGGAGCATTTGGAGGATCATCCAGCTCTTTCTTCTTTGTTATTATGCGACCTGATAGCTGCGTGAAGGTGTCTGGGCTGGGTCAGGAAGGTAGCAGACACACCTGCCACGGTGGTGCTCCCCTGGTTGGAACTCAGCTCTTTCCAAGGGCCAAGTCAGCCCCTGACTTGCTCACACTCAGAGCCAAGATCCAGCTCAGATTCCCTTGTGGAGCCCTCATGTTCGCAGCCCTCGGTGCCACGCTGTTGCTGGAGAGCAGCAGGAGGCAGCACATGCACCAGCTGTCCCTGTCTCTCCTCTGCCAACAAGACACCCCAGACCAGAGTGTAGCAGCTGCCTTTCTGACCCGATTTGTCTCAAACCCCTTGAGTTCTGGTGGCATAAACTGAGATTGCTGCTTCTTGGGCTGGAAGATTACAATTGAGAAGACTATATTTTAATTTTTTCTTCCAGCCCTGCAGGTAGTATAGGATTGTCCTCAAAACTGACATGACTTGAATTGCCAGGTTTAAAGGGACAGGGCTACCCCAGTGGGGTCTGCCAAGAGTAAACCCAAGTGCCTGGTGATTTACGGGAAAACCAGCACCATCTCTGTGAAGCAGGTGTCGATCTGGTCCTGAAGGCCATTGGGACAAGGGAATGAGCCAGAGAGAGGCTGTCAGAGCTTTACAACTGCTTCCAGGATGGCTGTCACTCACCACGACTTGCTCAAGCTAGTAGATGCAATTGTCCTTAAAATCCAAGTAGGGCGAGTTGGCGAAAGCTTTTCACATGTGCCAACGCTGAAAACATAAGCATCGGGTTTCTGATCTTTGCCTTGAGGACACTGTTCAGACATGTGGGTAGACTTGCTTAGAAATATAAAACAAGGCTGAACTTGAATCATGGCGAACTCACCCTGCCTCCTGTTAAAGCTTCTGTTCTTGGGAGGGCTAGAAGCAATTTGCGGCACATGCTGACAAATGGCTAAAATTGAACTGTGCTTTGTAGCACTGTGTCCTCGCCCGGGGTGTTATGTTCCAAGAGTTGACTCTTTTAGAACAGAAAAAATCTTGCAGTTGTGTTCTTGGTCCAGGTTCCCCGGAGGCATACTTTAGTCAGCACAAAATAGAGGCTCTACGAGAAAAAGCTTGCTTCACATGAGCTAGGGTAGACTGCGAAGCCAACCGACAGGATGGGGAGCTGTAGGCGCAGGGAGCAGGAGTCTATGCAGATGTTCGTGGAAAGCCACAAAAGGGTTCTGATGAGAAGGAACACAGCAGACATGATAAATTATTCCTCTTTAGTTTGTTGGGCAGTTGGAAATGGATGAAAGCTGCCTGACTAGCTAGGAGATTATATGTCCGGGAAAAAATATATGATTTGGTGGAAAGAACACAGCAAATGAGGTCAGATATTCTCATATTGACTCTGGAGCGTCTGCACTCACTGGGCAAGTCAGCCCGTCCCTGTCATCAAGGCTCAGTGTCCTCATTAGTGAAAGGGAATGATTTGGCCGCACAGAGCTGGTGGGAGATCAAAAGCAATCATATGTATGCAAAGACCTGCATAAGGGATTCGTTTGTCGGGGGAGAAGTGTGACTTAAACCTCAGATTCCTTAGAATTATTTTTGGACAAGAAATAAAGGTTCCCATCCCTGGGCTAACAGGGCCACATGACACAATTTATCGTTGCTGCTTTGAGGGCAGGAAGCTGTGCTCCCCATGTTTGTGAATTATTGATTTCTGGAATGTTCTCTTGTACGTGCTTTTAAAATAATTTCATTTTTGTTAATTCACTATTACTAAGCTATTTCCAGGAGAACCATAGAGCTATTAAAATTCAGTATCCTCTGACTTCAGGAAATACTTCTAGAGAAACAGGTTACTTTCAAATTTAAACTATTTGCTAGCCTGGCATCCTGAAGAGTTTGCCACAGATATACATCAAGTCTGAGGCTCAGAAAAACTAAGGCTCTTGGCCAACAACTGTGACTTTAAAGTTAATGAGCTCCTCTGCTCATTAGAAATATGATGGCACCATCTCTAATGTTTTGGTCAGTGTATTACCATTGATCGATGTTGGCAGTTTTAGGTGTCACTCATCCTTTTGCGCCCTCCTGGGTTCTGGCCTGGGGAGCAAACACCCAAGAATCACAGGCCAATTGAGCAATGAAGAACTTCACTAGTATTCGAGGCCCACATCAAATGTCTCCTCAATTGCAAGGATTCTTGTTTACTGTGTCAGAAAACATCCCTCAGATCTAACATGAAAGTGGGCTTCCATCCATAGCGAGCTTAGGCTTTGGGACCCTCACATTTGGGTGCCCCTCAAGAATGTGGCTAGGCCTGCTGAGAAGCCAGTCCATTTACTCAGAGGACTGCACCCCGGTACCTAGTTGCAAGTGGAACAGAGATAGAAAGGAAGATGCACCACTCTCTAGGAACAGTGGTGAGGTACTGCTTGTCACACAGAAAGAACATGGCTAGGAACAAAGAAAAGGGGCAAAAGAGATCCCACAGATAAAGCCAGAGTGACACATGAGCAGGAACGTCAGACAGAGACATTTGATCCACTAGTAAACAGGGTGCCAAGAACGTCAGCCTATCACCAATCCTATCAGCCACTGGCCTCCTTCTCCTCTTCCTCCTCACTTTTCCTTTCTTCCTCTCCTCCCTCCCCTCTTTTGAGAAAACCACATGGAGACAGAAGGAAATAGGCTATGATGTAAACCAGCAGTGTTTCCTCCAGTCACAGCTATTTGGAGGAATAGCTGCTTCCAGATCAGGGCTGGGATATATTCACGGTGACTCTGTGATATCCTGTGCCAGAAAGCAAGGAAGCGATCAGAATGAATGGACCCTATCAAAAGGACACAGGAGTCAACATGAAAGACTGCCTATGGCCCAAGATGAGAGTATTTGAGCATCCAAAAGAATAATGATGCAATTAATAGAAATGCATTGAATACATAAAAACCCATAGCTTCATTTTGATACTTAAGAAAAGCCCCCCCCCACACACACACATTCTTATTGATATGCCATTGGAAGTATGTGACACACTAATTCCTTGTTCTGAAATTGGGAGGAAAGAATTAGCATTCATTCTGCCCATTTTATAAAAACTGCATTTCAGAGTAAGCAAACAGCACTAATTGAAGGAAGGAGAATTCTCCTTTACAAAATCATTTTAGCTAATAAATAGAGGAAATGTTAATAGGATTAGAAAAAGATTATCACTTTGTAAACTCCTAATGAAATTCCAACAATGACCGTCAGTGGATGAAACCATTAGATTAAAGGTTGAGGAAGAACCTTACAATCGAAGAATTGGGCTGTCATCACCTGAAGCCACCCAAAGTGGGACAACTAGACATTGAGTGTTGTGACCTCATAGGAAGCACCGGTGACCTGTGTCTCTACTAAACTTGTGGAGCAGCTCTTGTTTTGGTTTGAACAGGTTCTCTGTTGCTTGCTATCTGACCTCAGGCAAGTTTCTGTCCCTCTTTGAGCTTTCACTTCCCTGTCTATGTGATCTGCTCCACAAACTTAGTAGAGACAGAAATATGTTTGCTTTTTAAACTACTTGGTCAAGTCCCACAGGCCTTATTAGAGAGAAGCCAGCGTCCCCCACTGGAGGACCCTCCGCCCTGCTTCCCTCACTGCCCGAGACTCTGGGTTTCCTCAGCCCACAGGCGGGGCAGGCCTGGCTCCAGGACCGGAGGGGCCCTCACTTCTTACGGACACACAGCGTCAACTTTGGAGCTTCACCCTCCCTGGCCACCCTGTCCCTGGACAGCCTAGCTAATTCCCAGCATGGCCTTGGGTGAGGGGTGAGGGGAGATAGCTTGAACCCAAGAATTAAATCCTTCTTGGGTCACACATTTTCTGCAGTGGCTCATAAAAGCACAACACGTCATGGCTGGTTCTCAGCCACATGCTGTGCCAAGATGAGCACTTTCTATTTGCCAAAATACTAACCCTACTATGTGGCAGGCACTGTTGTAGGCACTTGGGACATATCACTGAACAAAAAAATACCGCTACCTGCCTCAAGGAGCTTGGAGGGCATCTGCCACATCCCTGAGCCCAGCTGTTCAACAAAGACTCCTTCCCCACCCCCACCAATGAGTTTTGCTGGAGAGGGGGAGGCCCTCTCAGTCACACAGTTTGACCCCAGCCTGCTTCTCCTCGTGCGTCATCAGTGTGCATGTCAGGTGGAGCTTACTGTGCTCCACACGTGTGCACGTCTACAGACATGCACGCACACACAAACCCCTTATTTAGTAAAGTGGGGCTTGCTAATCTATACTTGTATGACTGAGTGACACAAAAATGATCCTTCACAGAAATCGGGTCATTTCTTCAGACTGGAAAAACTTTATATGTGTCACCTCACGTCAAATTAAGGCTCTTTCCCATCTTGCAGAATTGTTATGAGGATTAAATCAGGTTTCTTCACTGGACTGTACTCACAAAAGCTGTATTTTGCTCATTGCTATGTCTATTTTTTTTTTCAGGACATCCTTCTATATTAGTCCCTAAAACAGCACCTGGCACATACTAAGGTCTAGTGCACGCGAGTGCGCACACACACACACACACACACACACTCACATACACACAGTGATGGAATGCGTCTGCCAACTGTGTCATCTCAATAAACATTAGATCTGCAGATTCTTGTCAGTCTGGGCTGGGGCTTGAGACTCTGCATTTTAACAGGCTCCTGAGAGAGAGTTGCTCGTGTCTGGGAGGACACTCTAAGTGGCAAGGCAGAGGCACATTTTTTTCCCCTTAGAGCAAAGTTGCAACAGAGGTCTGCCCTTTCCCTTGTGATGTACTTGTGGGGAAGATGCAGGTAGAGGTGGAACATTGATATACCATATTTCATGGGATCGAAGATGCCATCGATTATAAAATACAGTCTGACGTCAGAGATTTTAAAATGTGGAAAACAAAAATATCTTAGAATCAAAGAAATAAGGCATGCTGAGTGGCAATAGGGTATGCATGGTGATGTCTGGGGTCTGACAGACACAGCCCCACCATTCGTCACCTTTGTGGCCTGAGGCGGGTTACTTCACCCTAGAAAATTGAATTTCTTCACCTCTAACATGGCAATAACCACTAGGGCTGCCTGGTGATTAGTATTGACCCAGTCAGCTTGATATTTCAGCTCTCTGTCCAGTACAATAAAAATCCACACACTGATCACTTTTGTATTTCCTTCGGTATTCCATGCCTCTCTGAAGTAAAGTGACTGGATAAAAAATTAACCTGCACTGAAAGTTTTTATCTTCACTTTGCCCTGTAGAGGTCTGAATCTTTTTTACTATTTTACAAGACTGTATTCATGTATTGGTTGTGTAAAAAATAAATATGTGTGTGTGTATACAAAGGGCTGTCCGGAAAGTATCCAGCCATGTAACTGTATAATGACAGTAAAAAAAAGTAAGCCCAAATACTTGCTTGAAGTGCGCTTCATTTCCTGTGAAGGGCATCCAGCACATCTTGATAGAAACAGCGGCCACCTCGAAGTGCTAAATGCGTGTATAGCGAGTGCTCGGGGACAGCTACGTATCCGTGTGTTTGCCGCTCGAAGGCAGGCTCTTCTTTCTCTCGTTCTGCTGCTGGTCCAGCACCCTAAACTGTGCTTAGAATACGGTAGGGACTCAGTAAACATTTCATGAATGCACAAACGATTTGATCTTTTCACCTCAGACTAGCCCTTGCAGGTGGGCAAGGGAGGAACGAGGACTGGGGCAAGCTCTAGCTGGCAGCAGCCGGCCTCGACAGGTGCAAAGACAGCAGCCGAGGCCTGCAGCACACGGGGGCGGATGCACTGAGCTGCTAAGCCAAACCCCAGGCAAGTGCCGAGGGAGCGAGTCGAGCCAAGTCCCAGGGCCAGGTGTTTGTTGTAGGAACACTTTCAGGTCCTTTAGGTAGTGTTCTGTGATGGTACCGATTGCAGAGCCAGAACACGTAAAATGATGCCCTGTGTGGTGCTTGCGCAAAGGGAGAGGGCACACCAAGCACTGTGCTTAGCACAGCGCCAGGCAGGAGTGGGCAGGGCAGTTGGCTCATTCCTCAACATCTCAGCAGTTGCAAAGGGCTGCCTCGTACCAGGGGGTTGTCCAGGAAAATGGTAGAAGTCAACCTGCCCTGGGAAGATTCTCTCCAAGGAAGTAGGGAAGCAAGGAGGGAGGGAGGGAGAAAGGACAGAAGGATGGATGAGAACTCTCCAGTTCTCCGTCTCCTTTTTGAGTTCTGGAGTGGACTTTATAAATTCCAAGGATAAGGATATTCTTGGAATGGGAAAAAAAGCTGCAGGGTTGGGGAGGGGAGCTACCGAATGCTTATATTATAAATCCGTTATGTTACTGAAATTAGTTTGAAAAGAGTGCTCATCAAGAAGTTTCAGAAGCAAAAGTCTCCAGCACAGCTAAATGTCCCCTTCACATTTTCTCACTTTTCAGGTGACCTTGTACAAGGACTCTGACATGGAGGACTTTGGGTTCAGTGTAGCAGATGGCTTGCTGGAGAAAGGAGTGTATGTTAAAAATATTCGCCCGGCTGGCCCAGGAGATCTTGGTGGCTTAAAGCCCTATGACAGGCTCTTACAGGTAAGGT